>PVKZ01001266.1:0-435072 GCA_004027375.1 Macroglossus sobrinus
GGTGGCCACCATTTTTGTGGGTCCTGATACATGAATTATCTTGATCGAGGGTCACATAAATCAGATTACTAGCTTCAGTTTTTTCATTCTGTCTGTCTGCTTACCAACTTTTGAAAGTTAATCAGGGAGAATCATGATTTTCTTGAGTTGAACACATGCTAAGAAATGTTTCTAAAATTTAGTTAGAATGTCATTTTGCAATCTTTTTTCGTAATGTTTGAATATGTAAACGCAAACACCATTTTACTTCCAGGTTAAGTAACTAGCTTGCAACTTCAGTCTTCAGCTTTTATTCGTAAAGAGTGTCATCAGTCACTGTAATTAGTAGAATTATTTACTTTGTAAAGATAATTTATTAGAAGTGGTTTCCTGGAGACAGTCACAGGGAACATTTGGTCAATCTGGAATGTGGCTTTGTTGCCTTGGTAACTGATAATAAAGCATGCAGAGCAACCTGGTTTTGTGGAGCATATCAAAGCAGGGCCCTGAATTGGTTGAGGACTGGCTTAGGGCACAAAGCGTAAACAAAATATCTGTGAGGTCAGACCCTGCAGCCCATGCCAGCGCCCTTGGAGGTGTGACACACCATATATGGTCTGATAAAAGAGCCTGAGAAACCACTTTCTAACCAAATGCACTTTCCTCAGACTCGGGCAGAATGGAACCTGAAGACCTTTAGGCTGAGGGATGTTTCGATTTGTCTGCCTAGCTGAGTTTAATGCTGAGCAAGAGCAGGGCGGATGATACAGGAGGTCATCCATCCTTACACGAGCAGAACTTTTTTGAGAGCCTACTCACTGTGTCACACACGGTGCTGCACAGGTGGACAGGTCACATTCCTGCCCTCTAGAAGCTTCCAGGAAAGGGCACATCAGTGAGAGATTATGGCAGTTTCCAAATGGGTAGAGCAATTACAGTGCTGAAAAAACACGAAGGAATCAGTTTGGGGCTGGGGTCGTTAAACAAAGAAAAAGCTTTTAGTTTTTTGGAAAGCTTTGCTGGATTTATTGAGCCACACACTAGCCCGCAGAGGACCAGGCCCCGGAGCAGGCAGCCTAAACCACCAGCGGCGTGGCAGGCGGAGAAGACGAGCGTGGCAGGCAGAGAAGACGAGCGTGAGTGCCATCCTGGCAGTGTCAGGCGCTTTCGTATGTTAGGTTTGGGGAAGGGGGATGGTGAGTGTTTTGAGAGAGTTTGCACGGCTGCAGATAAGGGGGCGGGAGAAGGTGAAGCGGGAGTAGTTCTAAATCAGTGCGCAGTCTGTAATGTAATGAAGAAACTCTCATCTCATCTCATGGTCTGGTAACAGATGCCCGGAGGCTGGTCCAGGGCCCCAGCGAACATTCCGGAATGTGGGCCGTCTTCTGTTAGCTGGTCCACAGCTGTGAACTGGTTGACCGCTCTGTCTTGTCGCTTTCTGTCACTCTCCAGCTGTCATTGAATTTAGAACATCTCAGAATTTTTCTTCTGTCAGGGTCTAGACTTCACAGAGGTGGCACTTAAGTGAATTCTGAATAGTAGGAGTAAAACCTAGAGGCAAGGAATTTCAGTGGCCACTGAGTCTGGAGTTTAGGTCGTCAGGTTCCCAAGCTCTTTTATTTCTTCTTACCTGGGCACGCTCAGCTTCGTGTAAGCTCCTCCCGTACCCACCAGCTGGGTGT
Source organism: Macroglossus sobrinus (assembly GCA_004027375.1). Classification (NCBI taxonomy): domain Eukaryota; kingdom Metazoa; phylum Chordata; class Mammalia; order Chiroptera; family Pteropodidae; genus Macroglossus; species Macroglossus sobrinus. Next base: position 1,662 of record PVKZ01001266.1, read on the forward strand.
ACAACGCGGCGGTGGCTGGGGGCGCTGAGCTCGCTGCAGCGTCACCCATGGGTGAGCCTGCGTTCCTGAGCGAGGTTGGGTCTGTAGCTCTGACCTGGACGAGAGCACTGGCCGAGCCGTCCTCAGATCCTACTGATTGTTGTGCCGGGTTCCCCCATTGTTTGCCATCCAGGTGGCTTCCACCTCATTTGAAGTGGAACGAACCCATTCATGCTTGTTCCATGTCATCTGTGCTTGGTGTGCTTTGCAGAAGCAGTGGTGTAATCACACGATAAGCCACTCTGTCCCTTCTCCTCTGGAAAAGGCTCTGGGTCTGCGCTTTTTCTTGGTGAAGCAAGCCCGGCCCGCTTGCCTACTCAGAAGCACCGTGAAAACCTCGCTTTTGTTCCCCAAACACACGTACACTTGTCCACACGTGTACATACTGTGTATTAAATTGAGAGTTTTAAATCCATCACAAAAAGATACATTATAATGGCAAATTAAAGCTTGAAGCACTTTTTTCATTGAATTAAAAAAAAAAAAAAAAACACGAAATAGGAGAGGGCATCCAGGGACTGAGACTGGGTTTCGCTCAGTGCTGTGGGAAGATGGGCAGTTAGAGGCCAGGCGTCCTGTATGTGGCTTTCCCATGGCTCGCCACTGCCTCTTGGACAGCCCGTGTTGTATTTCTCTCTCTGGATCCCATTTTCTCCCCTGTCAAATGAAAGGGCAGAGTGAGAGGAGCGCCAGCCTTCTGCTTCTCTACTGTGGCACTCACGTCTGTGTCCTTGCCGTTTCTGTGGAATGACCCTTGACCTAAAAGATGTGGAGAATGGGATATAATTTTCTTTCATCAAGTCCTCAGCTTTTAACACTTACCTTTTCTTCTCTCCTGTCCGTTAATCTGTTGTTGACATTCGGGTTTGTGTGGTGTTTCTTGGGATTGGTGGCTTGTTTCGTTTCTGTTCCTTGCCTTTATCAGAGCGATCCCATGTGCAAATTCTCCAGTTCAGGGACTTAGGCTTTATCGTTTCCCATCAGATTCCCCGCTGGGAGAGAAAAAACCTACTTTATATACAAAAATACGTTTTCCTAGTTTAAGACAAAATTTGAGCCAGCCTCAGTGGGTGTACATTCTGTGTGTTAGCTGCCTTATGAAATGCATTTTATGCATGTGACCTCAGACCTAGTTGAGGGGTGGATTCGGTGGGTGTCCCCATGTTACTCCTTATGTTCAGTTGTGCTCAGACCCCGGGGTGTCACCAGGCATGTGTGTGCGTGCCTAAGCATCCAGCTGACGTGGTGTCGTGGGCACTCGCACCTTGTCTGGGCCCGTGCTTCTGGCCCCTGAGCCCCAGGTGGCCCCTTCCGGTTCTCCGACCTCGAGCCCAGCACTGAGGCGTCTGCTCGGCGCAGCACGCAGGTGCTGACCCCATCAGGCTCGTCCCTCAGGCTGCCCGCACTTCTGACCCCAGTGTGAACTCTGGCCCCAGGGCTGTGCTCCCGAGGGACCGGCCTCCTTCATTCCCCTGGATCCAGCTCCTGGTCTTTTGGCTGACTCGCGTTTTGCAGTTTCCTATTTATGGATCAGATTGTCAGGGCAGGATATGTGAGATTTGAAGGTAGCAGGGACTTGCCATTCTAGTTATTTATTGCCTTGGTTATTTATTTTTTTCTTTTTGGTGTTGATGGAGGTGGGTCTGGGTAGTCTGGCTTGTTCTTCGCCTAGACTCTTCTCTGCCCCTCAGAACACGGCAGCCCACTCAGATGGCCGTTTTCCTCAGATGAGCTGCTGCGTTCCCCAGTTGCGCCTCTGCCAGCAGGCCGCACTCTCGCACGGGGAGGGGTGGGCTTACTGGGCAGACTGGACCCTGGAGCCCAAGTGAAAATCACACTGTGAGTTGAACATAGCAGCAGATCTATAATTTCTTGAATGTTTTCATTGAGATCTAAGGGCGTTAAAAACGTAAAACTGTAAGGCACCTTGTATACTCCCTCATGTTGTGGATGCAGAAACTGAAGCTTGGAGCAGTTATGTGAATTCCCCAGAATCAGAATGATTAATGGCACAGAGATTTTTAAATCTGGCCTTCTGATTGCTGGCTAAATAATTCTATTTTCCCCCATAAACCAAAGGTAGAAGGTGTCAGTAAATTGAGAGAGAGAGAGAGAGAGTGTGCGTGCATGCACGTGTATGTGTGTCTTTCAGGGAGAGTGACTAGTTTTTGTGGGGGTGGGTTTGTTGAAGCATTCCTGATTTCTAAGGTATTTTCCAAAACTCTGGCATGTTTGGACCACGTGACGACGACATGCTCCTCACCAGACTGTCACAGCTCTCATCATATGTTGTACACACTTAATTATATCACTCAGTTCTAAAATGTGTGTTTAAAAAGGTAAGAAAGCCTGAATTGACTTGGACTGGATTTCATCACTGAGCCTTTCAGTGTCCAAGACACTCATTAGTCCCCGTTACCGGTTAGAACCAGGACCTTGCTGTCACCGCCTTCATCTCGTCCTTCATCCTCCCTTCCTCTGCCTCCAGTGAGAGCTTCGTCATGCAGTGCAGTGACCCTGGCTCTGTTGTGCTTTGACACGTATTTGCTACTACGCTGCTGAAGGTCACGGGGAAGGAGAGGGGTAGATGAGGCTGGCTTATGTTCAGGACAGACAGGAACTGGAAACCCGTATTTTTTTCAGCATTCGCATTATTTATTGCCACTTATGCCCGTGAATATCGTCCTGTGTTAGGTTCCGACGTGGTGCAGAGGGCATGCAGGGTGGGTCCCGCATGCTGGTTGGGACTTGAGTAGATTGCGTGAGTGGTGTGGACAGTGGAAAGGGTGAGTACTTGGGGACAGAAACCCCAGCTGAGGACACCGTCCTGGGCTGGGCCTCGGTGGTCTCTTCACACTTTATAAACCAGTGATGGGACCGTTTGAACTAGGCCTTGTTTTTCTAAAAGCATGGGCTTTGCCGGATGGGCTCCCCGAAAGATCGTTGCAGTTGGTTGCAGATGGCTTTTAAAACACCAAGCTCACTTTTCTTCTTGGAAAAGCACATCTCACGTCCTCGTGATAGAATGTTTCGGTTCCTGTGTCAGTGCAGGCAGAAGGTCACCTTCATTCAAGGCAGAGCATGGCCCATCCTTTCATTGTAACTCTTGTTTCCACCCCCACCCCCCAAGAATTTTTTTTGTTTATAAGGACCAAGGTCAGGGCAGCAGTGGGCCACGCTGAATTAAAATAGATGCAGTGGGCTCCAGTAGGCAGGCCAAACCCCGAGCCACAGACGGCCCAGGCCCCTGCGTGCCAGCAGCGCTCAGCGGCAGACGAGCTGCCCCGGGGTGTGCACATGGCGCCTGGACGCTCGGTGGGCTGGACAGAGCAGGGCTGGTGCAGGAGGGGGAGGAGGCCCAGCCTGCCCAGGGAACCGGGGGTGCGGGAAGAAGCAGGGGCAGGAGTCAGAATGCGAGGGCTGTGTTGTCACATAAGTGTCTTAAAACGGGGATCCGTGTCCCCCAAGCCCTGAAATTACTACTGGCTTTAAATGAACCCTTTGTTCAGCTTGCACAGTGCAGAGCTACAGAAGCTCTCACTGGGCTTGGCGGACTCCACTCCTATCCGTTTTCAAGTGAATTTGATAAGTTGCTATGACAGCAAACCCACTCTTCTCTGAGAAATTAATGCCTCCAATTTTGATACTACATTAAAGGTTTTTTTTTTTTTTTTTAAGTGAAATTGTGAGCAATTTTCTGGAATCATTGTTCTTTAAGGGTTGTGGCTGGGGATTGGCAGATGAGTCTTGCTTATTTTTACAACAGTGTTTTGAGTGGGTGAATGTGGAAGTGTGGGCATAGTGTCAGATAAGTGAATGTGTGGGTATGCGTGGATCTGTGTCAGCGAAAGCCAGAATAATTACTACCCTCGGTACCCACACTGGCACCAGACCAGCTTTCAATCGCAGATCTAAGCGGGGTGCCAGTTCACGGGAAATGACTTTTTCAGTTTAACAGCAGCATTTGAAGGTGCAGAAAGTAGCCGGTTTCTTCCTTTCTCTTTCTCTTTCATTCATTCTCTCTTCCTCCCTTCACACTAGTAAATACATTTAGCACCAGCCGCCTGCACTGAGCCAGGATTGTTGGGGGAAAGGTGGGTTTTGCGGAGCATGCTGGGGACGTGGTGTGATGTCACTGCCAGCTCTGTGCAACCGTAGGTGGTGTTGGAGCTCCAGTAGCGGGAGGGGGCAGAGCCATGGAGGAGACGCTGTCGCTCTCAGACAGGCAGCCAGCCTCGCGCTCCACCGCGCACAGCCAGCTCGCTCAGGGCCAGCCCGCAGAGTGCCGGATGGGCTCCCCGAAAGAGATCGGCCAGGCCGGGTTTGAATGGCAGAGGACAGAGGGCAAACTGAATGAGATCGGGCTGAATGTCAGCATGGACGGGCGGCTGAAAGACGGGCTTGTGAAGAATGCCTGCTTCCTGGAGCCGAGCAAGCTCTGCTTCTTTGAGGGGAAGCTAGACAAAGAGCTCAGCGTCGAAGTGCAGGACAGGGAGCATCAGGCAGGCTCGGGTCACCTTGACAGCAGGTATGTGATTTCAGACTCCTGCCATTCGTCGGAGGGGAACTCGGTTCACCAGAAGACATCCGGGTTCCAGCTGGGACCCAGAGAGGGGCCAGACCGAAACAAAGCCACTACAGTTCCCGGGATGGTGGCCGGGAAGAATGGGCCAGACACCAAGAGCCAGCCAGATCTGGCTGTCCCCGGAGATGCTGACCTCCCTGCCAGGGAGCAGGGAACCAGCGTGTGGAACCCCAACTTTGCTCCAGTGGCTGCAGGCCGTCAGGGCTCGGCTGCAGCAAGTCCGGGAAAGGAGAACGGGGTCGCTCCCGGCTGCCGGCTGACTGGGGTGGGGGGCCAGAACGCGGGGCAGCTTGAATGTGGGTCCCCACTACCCGTGGCTGTCACCCCCCCGGCCCCCGCCACTGAGCATTCGCCCGCTGCCGTTCCTCCGATCACCATGGTGGAGTTCACCCCGGAACCCTCGAATGCCAGCTCTCATGTGGGAGACCAGAAGGACGTGGGGAAGCTGACTTCCTCCGAGGAGGGGGCTCTGCCCGACCAAGCCCCCCAGCAGAAAAAGGCCATGCGCCGGGCCCTGTCTGAGTGCGCCCACCTCTCAGTGCCCCCAGCTGTCAACCTCGCAGAGAAGTACCCACAACCCCCCGCCCGAGGAGAGCCAGCCTCCGGCCCGCCGCCTCTGCCCAGCAGCCCAGCACCGTCTCCCGCGCCCAGGAAGCCGGGGGCCCCGGCCGTAAGGCGGTCCATGACCGTGGCTGAGGAGCAGATGGCCGGCTGCTCTCTGCAGCCCGGGGGACTGCCCGTCCTGTCTGCCGAAGGGATGCCTGCTCCCCTCCGCGAGGAGCCAGCGGCCAGGGAGACGGAAGAGCCGGCCCCCCTGGGCAGCATCAGCCCTGGGAAGAAGGAGTGGGGCCCCACGGGGCTGCCCCTGCACGGTCAGCTGGAGCGGATTCCCGAAGCGAGCGGCAAGGAGAAAGGACGGGGAGAGGAGAGTGAAATGACCGCTGATTTGTGCGCCCAGGTCTGCCAGGGAGGCGAGCGGCAGCCGGGACAGGCGGCTCCGCCAGGCAAGAAAGAAATCGAGGTCACCGCGAGCCAGAGCTCCCCCTCGTTCCTGCGTGCAGAGACCCCACGTGATGGTATGTTTCTAAATTTTGCCTCCATGGGGAACAGGCAGGCAGCAGGAAGGAGGCAGAGTGACAGATCACCGGCAGGAGGCAGGAGCGCTAGGCGCCTGTGACTGCTGGAGTGTGCGGCCGCCCGCGGAAGGCTGTGCCGGCGGGGGGTGGCTGCTGGGGGTGAGGCAGGAAAGTGAACACAGTGAGCGCAGCTGCGTCAGCCTGACCCTCTGCTGGCAGGACGGAGAGTGGACGAGGCTGTGCGCTGATCGGATTAGGGTAGATGGGGTCAGAGGGAGGTGGGCATAAGAAATAGAGCCCCTGCTTTGACCTGTCACCCCGCCGTCCCCGCCCCCCATCCTCCCACCGCTCAGCTCTGTCGGTCTGGGTCGGAGGACTGGTGAGCCCTACACCATCCCGCCGCGGCCGAGCGATGGCCTTGCTGGGCGATCCGTCACCGTTAGAGTCACAGTGGGCTCCTCAGCGCTGATCTCCTCTCGCTCAGCAGCACAGTCTGGGTGTAAGCTCCGTTTTCCGTTGCTTTTGAGAACATTTTACTTTTGTTCGAGCTGAAAAAGAGCCTTCTGAAGCTGGCTATTTAATATTCTTTTCCTGTTTGTTCTTCGTGTTTGACCCAGTCTTGCTTCTGGTTCTCCCTGTGTGCACGTTGGGAGGATTTCTGGGGAGAAAGGACTAGAGAAGGAAGGGGAGCTTGCGCTGAAAAACAGCTGGGTGTTTGTTGTGTTGCTGTTGGGCTCTGCGGCTGCCTCCTGTGTCTTTCTTCCTGGCCCTTTCTTCTCTTTCCCATCCCCCACGCACTCTTTCCCATCCCCCACGCGCCCGTGGGTCTTATTGTTGGTGGTCTAAAAAAGCTTGTTTTCCTGAGTCCCATTCGAGCACAAAGGTCTGTGATTCACACGCTTGAAAACATGAGATTTGCTTGTAAAAATAGCCTCTTAGGAGCTGTTTTCTCTCATTGTTATTTCTCAGTACATTTTTAATGAAAAATTTTACTCTTTCTCTTAAAATTAGAAGTGGTATTTTCTAGGGGTAGGTAACTGAAACAGGACCTTTGGAGACTGACTTTTGCTTTTTTTTTTTTTTTTTTTTAATGGAAATAAGCAGAGAAGCTTCATATTTCCCCTGTGGTTTCTTATGACTCCAAGGTGACAAGAATTCAGATCCGATGCTGTGGCTTACTTCTAACTGTAAACTCAGGGACAGGAGTGTGTCATCTTTTTATTGATCTCCAAGTGCCCAGTTCAGTCCACATACCTTGTAGGTGGTAAGGAGTGACAGTGTGTGTTTATTTCAGAACGAGTTCATCTGAGTTCACGCCACAACAGAGCTCATACGTACCATGAGAAAATGTTTTCAGATGATTGACAAACGCCACTGATCCATTTACCTAAGTGTTTTAAATGCTGACTCTGCTAGACGCCATGTAGATAAAACTCTATGAAGGTTTGTTTTGTCAACACGCCTACCGTATGCCACTCACTGTCTGGGCACCAGCAATTGTCCGTATCCTCAAGCAGCTTCTGATCCAGTTGTGGTGGGAGTGTGGGCGCCAGGATCGTGAATCTCGGAAAGTTCTTGGGGAAGGTGGCCTTGCTCACCCGGGACGCCTGACAGTCCGCAGGCAAGCCTTCCGGGCAGAGGGCTCGTGGGAACAAAGGTATGGAGCGGCGACAGCTCACGTGTGCGAAGAGAACAGTGACGAGCGTTTATGGAGCGCTCTCTGAAGGATTGTTTAATTGCAAAGGACGGAGACACCGAGGAACTTGAATGTATGAGAAGTAATTGACAGGCTATAGAAGAATCTCGGGAATCCAGTGACACGAAGTGTGGGCAGGCTGCGGCCATCGTGTGTCTCCTCGAGACCTCTGCTTCCCCTTAATTACGTGCTCCGTTCTCTTCCCTCCCGGAAGCTGTTTTTCCTCTGTCATCTTTTTCTGCTTTCTTTGTGACTGGTCATTGGGGTGATGTGGTTGGGGCTCTGTGCCCCACTTTATGCTGATTTATAACTCAGGGACCTGGGGTTGCTTGTCTGTGCTTCTCCTGTTTTCTTTCTTTCAGAGGAAAAGTGAGTAAAAGGATCTTATTGGCCCAGCTTGGTCCAGTCATCTGTGTGCCAAGTACCACAGGCTTCTTAACCATGCTTAGCCGTGTAGACCCGCCCCCTTCATTCATCTGGAGGCTCCTCCAGAGAAGGGTCTGGGTCGTGGGAACGTGCCAGAGCCGTCTGTAACGTGGCGAGAAATAACGGGAGGAAAAAATCTGGAAAGCCGATTGGAACCCAAGCTTCAGAGACTCCCTAAGATGGTTAAACATTAGTCCCATGTCGAAAACACCGTGGGGGCCCAGAACCTGCTTTGCGAAAACTCACCTGTTCTCAGCAGATAAGGTGAACAGGAGGAAAGGTGATTGAAGGCAAAAAAATCCCGTTATGACTTTGATTCAGGTAGCAGTCGAAACACTGGGAACGTGATGGGAGAGACACAGTAGGACTCGAGAACCGGACAGCGTCTTAGCTGAGAGAGAGACAGCGAGCGAGCGAGAGCTCTGACAGTGAAGCAGTTAATGGTTTCTGTGGCGAACAGTTTTCCTCAAAATTGTGGAGATGTTTGGGTGACAATGTCTAGCCATTGGTTGGTGTATGCCTCTGAGGCAAAGGCCAGGGGTCTTGGCGAGAAGCACCATCTAAGAGGGGACAGCATTTCTGCTCCTGCATAGGTTGCTGTTTTTTATTGGGTGACAGTTGAGAATAAAGGAACAGAGGGAGGAAGGAAAAGAAGAGTGAGAAAAGAAAGAAGTGCTCTTTCTTGCCAAAAGGCCAGGAAAGGGAAGCCCAGGAGAAGACCTAGTTCTGAGCCCTGTGTCCCCACCGTGTCCTGCAGCAGCCCGTGGGCTCGGTCCTCCTGCAGGGACGACGTCAGCAGGGCGCATGAGGGCACCTCGTAGCACTGCAGTGTGATCCGCCCGCACTGGCGGGGAGACCCACCCCCCCGTTTCTCATTAAGTGACAGCGCCAGGAACACCTCTGGGCCTGGTATCTGCCAGCCGTCTGCTGAGTAGCAGAAGGGGACCTAGGTAGGTTTCCTCCCCTCCCCTTCCTCCCCGCAGCAGAAAGCAGCCCAGGTAGGTACTTCTTGCTCCCAGCAGCCCCAGCTGGCCTGCTGTCTTCTTCCATCTCTACCCCAGATCAGAGGGAGACCTAGATGGCTTCTTCCTTCCCCCTTCCCTCCAGGACAGAGGGGCCGATAGGCGCTTCCCACTCCCAGCAGCATCCGTGGAGATCTAACAGGAAGTCCTCCCGAGAAGAGGCCGGGAGAAACTCTGCAGTCCAGGGGTCTGACATCACTTAACTGCCAACGAGTGAAACCTCGCGGCCCAGGAAAGTGCTCTCAAAGGCAGGACCAGCGGGGACTGAGCTAGCCTCTGGAGCTAGAGAACACAGCAGGCCAGCACCAGAACTGTTCTGCACAGGCTCTGGACACCAAGTTGTTGCTGAAACTGTAGATAGCCATGCCCTGCTCGCTGTGTTTAGGCAGTGGTTACCTGCTAACGTACAAGATTGAATTTTAAAGCAGTGTCATAGACTTGGTTCAACAAGCCATCGTGCATTCTCTTGAAACATATGAAAAACTCAAAAATGTCAGCAAAGAAATAAATGTTATAAAAAAGTCCCCAATGGAAATTATAGATAGGAAAAATACAATAATCAGAGTAAAAAATGAGTCTGATGGACTAGATAGTAGGCTGGAGATGTTAGAACAGAATCGTGAACTTGAGGACAGGTCGATAGAATTTATTGAATCTGAACAACAGAGAGAAAATAGACTGAAAAAAATTACAGCTCCTCAGAGACCTTTGGGACAATAACAAAAGGTCTAACATTTTTATCATCAGAATCCCAGGAAGTAAGAAAGAATGCGAGGCTGAACAACTGTTTAGAGGGATAATGACTGAACTTTTCAAATTCATCCAGAGTGATAAACCGACAGATTCCAGAAAGTGAACAAACCTCAAATGAGAAAACCCATAGAAGTCTACACGAAGACATATTATCAGTAACTTTGATAAACTAAAGACAAATAAAAAAATCTTAAAAACAACCAGAAAGAAGTGATCCCTGATCCATTAGGGAACAGCAGTTCAGGTGACAGTGTGTTTGTCAGAGACCATGGAGAGCAGATACACAAGATCTTTCAAGTGCTAAAAGAAAAGACAGACAGTCCAGTGTAAATACTGTATCGGTAAAGCTATCCCTCAGAAAGAAAGGGAAAATAAGGACATTCTTAGATAGTGGAAAACTAAGAATTTGTTGCTAGTACATACCTTTAGAGAATGGATATAGGAAGCTCTCCAGAAGGGTGAGATAATGATAACAGAAAGAGACTTTGAATTTCAGAAATTAAAGAACAATAGAATGGGTGGAAATAGGTATAAATGTATTAGAAAAGGAAATATTTAAGACATGTTTTTAAAGTACAGAGAGTAAAAGTTCCTCAGTGGAGGTATGCTTTCAGTAATTCACTTGGAGTAGTAAAACGTGGATTCCGGTAGGCTGTATGTACATTGGAATACCTAAAGCAACTGCTAAAAAAACTAGGCAAATAATATACCCCAAAACTAAAAAATTGAAATCGAGTTCTAAAAAAATGTTCACATAACTCATAGGAAGGCAAGAGAAAGAGAGAGAACAACAACAAAAAAAGCAGAAAGAGCCCTAACATACCAATAATTATTTAAAATTCAAATAATCTAAAACTACAATTAAATGACGGATTGTAAGAACAGGTTTTTAAAAAAAAATTACCGAATTACATGCTATCTTTAAGAAATGCGTCAAATGTAAGGGCAAAGTAGGTTAAAAGTAAAATGATGGAAAAAATAAATATCATGTTCACATTAATTCTTTAAGAAGTAGCCGACTATGTTAATATCAGACAAAGTGGACTTCACAACAAAGAAGGATCAGTCCACCAAGAAGACATAGCAATGCTAAATGTATATGCACCGAAAAACAGAGCTTCTACATGAAAAATTGATAGATCTGGAAGAAGAAATAGCCAAATCCACAATCATAACTGGAGCTTCTAAGCAGTTGATAATAAGGATTTTCACAATATCATCAAACAACAGGATCCAGCTGACATTTATAGAAATTCCACCCATCAAACAGCAGGATGCACGTCCTCGTCAGGTGCTCCTGGAACATTCACCGAGATGGATTCTGGGTCATAGAACAAATTTAAATAAATTTCAAAGACTGAAACCAGACAGAATATATGGTCTGACTGTAATGGAATCAAATTAGAAACCAATCGCAGAAAGACCACAGGAAAATCATCAAACACATGGATATTAAATCACACTTTTAAATAATTCATAGGTCAGAGAGGAAGTTCTCAAAAGAAATTTTTAAAATCCATTTCACTGAATGAAATTGAAAATGCAACAAGTGAAATTTTGTGGAATGCAGCTATAGCAGAGCTGAGGGAATTTATGCCACTGAGTGCTTGCATTAGAGAAAGTCAATCATCTATAAATTGCTACACCAAGAAACTAGGAAAAATAAATCCAAAGCAAGCAGAAACAAGTGAAATTGTAAGCAAGAAAACAAAATCATTTAAACCAAAAGTTGGTTCTTAAAAAAAGAAAACAATACAATTGTTACACCTTGAACAAAACTGGCAAAGAGACACAAACCACCAATAACAGGAACAGTAGAGATCACTCCAGCCATTAAAAGGACAAAATTGGACTTACTAGGAGCATGTTTATACTCACAAATCAACAGCCTAGAAGAAATGGACCAATTCCTTGAAAACCCAAATTACCACAACGCAACCAGGGTGAAACAGATAACTTTAATAATACCAATGAAAGAAATTTACTTTTTAATTAAAAAATCTATTGGCTTCACTGGAGAATTTTACCATACATTTAAAGAATACACTGACTTTACACACAAAGATAAGAGGAAAGAATACTTTCTAATTTTATGTGGTCAATAATATCCCGATACCCATAACAGATAAAAATATAGTACAAAAACTACAGACCCCTATTTCTCGTGAACTTAGATGTAAAAAATCTTAACAAAATATCAATAAATCATGTCTAGTAATACATGAATGTAATTGTACGTAACATCCATGTGGAGTTTTTTCCAGATATGCAAGGCCAATTCAGTAATCAAAAACCTGTGTAACCCACCGTATCAACAGTCTAAAGAAGAAAAATCATCCACAGAAAATTCAGTACAATCCAACACTAATTCATGATAAAACTCTCATCAAAGAATAGGAGGAGAATAGTAACGAGTGCAAGACAGTGCCTTTCACCCAAAGATCTGGAACAAGGCAAAGATGCTCACGCTCAGCCCTCTTATTCATGGTACTAGAAGTTCTGGTTAGCACAGCACAGCAAGAAAAAGAAATAAAAGCCATACAGATTGGAAAGGAAAAAGTAAGTCTGGCTCTGTTTGTGGTGACGTGATTAACTGTCTATATAGAAAATTCCAAGGACTCGGTCCAAAAAACGCCTGGGCATTTAATAAGCAAGGTTATTTAGCAAGGTCACAGGACACACTGTCAACATGTAAGAATGGATTGCATTTCCATATAGTAACAATTGAACCTCTTTAATGCAAAATCCTTTACACAAATGTTCATAGCAGCTTTATTCATAATAGTGAACAACCGGAAATGATCAAAATGCCCTTCGGTAGCTGACTGGTTAAGCTGTGGTACAGCCAGACCATGTCGACTACTCAGCAATAAAAAGGGACTAGCTGACTCCTACTATGTGCACCGAGGATGCATCCCACAGTCGTATGCGAGGTGAGAAGCCACACACAAAGGCAGCACACAGTCTGATTCCATTTATCTCAGTTACCGACGTAATATTATAGGCAGGGAGGACGGATTAGTAGCTGCTAGAAATTTAGAGGCTGTGAAGGGAAGGGAGTGGGGCGGCCGTAAAAGGGAACGCCAGGGAGCCCTGTGTGTCGGAACAGTTACGTCCTGATGGCCAGTGGTTATGCACAATAGGTCAAATTGCAAAGAACTACAAGATGTGTACAGATGTGTGCACGCGCACACACACACAGTCACACAGATGAGTCTGCGTGGAACGCACAACCTGAATAAGCTCTGTGGATTGCACTGATGCCGGGTTCCGGGATTTGACAGCGTACTTTAGTTAGCTACGTAGGATGCCAGCATGGGGGCGGGGTGGGGGCAGGCGAAGGGGATACGGGACCTGCCTGTACATTTTCTTTCAATTTCCTGTGAGTCTATAATTATTTAAGAACAGAAAGTTTTAAAATAATTCTCTTGCCCTCCCAACTTTCGTGCCCCATCCGCCCTTCAGATTCTGTTACCATTGTTTAGTTTCATCGTGATCCTTCCAGATTCTTTTGAATGCATGTCCCAGTGTATCTGCAGTAGAAATGTATTCCACCCCCATCCCATTTCTAACAAATGGTCTCATGTCACACATCCTGTTCTGCGCCTTGCTTTTCTATTCACTTAGAGTTCATTCCCTCCCAGTCAATAAGAATTCTTTTGTGCTTTATTTTTCAGACTCAAGGGATGATTGATTATATTGCTAATTTCTGCCTTAATGCTTTAACCAGCTTCCTGTTAACAGACTTGGGGGTGGTTTCAGTCCTTCGCTTTTCCTCGCAGTGCTCCGATGAAGGACCTCGAACGTGCGCTGTTCTGCAGGTGTATGACTGTATCTCTAAGATAAACTAGAAACTGGATTTCTGGATTCGAGTTTACCCACACTAGTAATTTCCAGAGGTGCCACTGGGCTGCCCTGCGTGTGAACGGGACCGTCTCCCACACTTACCAGCACTGCGTGTCTTCCTGTGGTCCCGGCCTTTCAAATGTTAGGACTTTTGACAATATGTTAGGTTGAAAAAACGGCATCTCAGTGTAGTTTGAATTTTCACTTTTCTTAAGGATTGGACATCTCTTTTTACTTTCAAAAACGATTTCTATTTCTGTAAAATCTGTGTTCATATTCTTTTGGCTCTTTGTCCTGTGTGTCGTTGACCTATATAGGAGTTACTGGTTTGTAGGAGTAATTTCTATAAGAAGTTCTTTGTCTTTGATGTGAAGTTCAGATGTTTTTTCTCCTGTTTATCATTTGAGTTTTCTCTCTCTCTCTCTTTTTTTTTTTTTTTTTGCCACATCGATAGTTTTTATTTTTCTTTAGTCAGACTTATCTTTTGTGGCTTCTGGATTTCATGCCAACGAGACAGATTTTCCCTACACCCAGGTTATAAATCTCATGATATTTTAATGCTCTCTGGTGTCGCCCTACTGAAGTCTGAAGCAGCGTCCTCACAGAGGCGCTGCTGGCCTCCGCCGTGGGCCATGGACTCAGTTTCTGGCCCCGCGTCTGATTTCATGGGTCCGCTCGGCCTCGCTGGAGATCTGGGTCGCCGCTAGAATTAGATCGAGTCAATCTCACATCCTCCGTAAAGTGGCACTTTACAGGGAGAGGAAGTAAGAGGAGGACCTTGTGGCTCTTACCCCATCTCTTTGCAGCCTTCACTCCGAGAGAGAAACTCTAGTAGAAGAGGTTTTTGTCCTGTGCGCTCCGGGAGTTCGTGGTCGGTCTCCAGGGAAGGGCCACTTCCTCCCATGGATCATGTGTGCACATCCCGCTCAGGTTGCTCTTCCACAGGGACAGGCCGCCCCAATCTCTGGAATCTGAAACTGCGTCCGTCACTCACAATGCGGGGAACTTGGGAGCCTTGTCCGCGTTGCAGCCGCACGGCCCCGTGGATGCTTTTCAGAATGAAGTGCTCCTTCGTCGTCTGTCTCTGCTACGACTGTGCGTTTTTGAAATGGGTGTGCAAAACATTTGCTTAGCATAACTCTCCCCACTTAGGAGCAGCCAAGCCAGAAGAAGGACGGTCTGGGGCGACCGCGACCGGAAATGACATCACCGCGCCGCCCAACAAGGAGCTCCCACCGAGCCCAGAGAAGAGAGCAAAGGTAGTTGCCGGAACGGTGGGTTGTCTGTTACCGTTGTGTTTTTTTTTTTTTTTTAATCGTATCTTCAGCTATTCTTGCTTGAATTGTGAATGAGATTTCTTTTTTCTGAGCTATCGTTGGTCCTTTCTCCAATTTGGATGTGCTCAAGAAACATTTTCTGTTCCCACTTAGCATAGCGACCTAACTCAGACCTTCATATCTCCCTCCGCCTTTGACCCTGCTGTCTTGAGTGTTCTGTAGAGATGATCTGCAGAGGCTGTTCTGAAATGGATTCTGAAATCTGCATTCATGAAAAGAGGGCACAGATTTTTAGGGTGAATCGCAGCTTCAGACACTTACTGGTGTCTCATTACAAAGTTCAAATGCCACACGTTGGTGTGATCTTAAAACAGGATGCCTTGTCTACGGCCATGCTACCCTGAACGAGCCCGATCTCGTCTGATCTCGGAAGCTAAGCAGGGTTGGGCCTGGTTAGTACTTGGATGGGAGACCACCTAGGAGGACCAGGTGCTGTAGGCATTTTTTAAAAAAAAAGAACAGGATGCCGAAGTTGCCTCATCGAGGCACAGGTAATAATGGTGTAATCTAATCACCTGCTGATGACCTTCTTCTTGGAATTATTTCAGCCACCCCAAGCGAGTTAAGTTGTTTAAGACTGTTACTGGAGTTAAATCTTCAAGGGTCACAAACTGCTGAAATGTGTGACATTGTCATTAAGAAGCAATTCCCAGTTTTCTTTTTCTCCATCCTGGTGCCTTTCTGCTACTTACTGAGCTCAGAAAAAAGGAATGCTAATTTTCAGTCGCCTCTTTCCTCATTGCTTATGATTTTATTTTGAATTGTGCGATTTATACTTTTGTTTTAATTTGTTTTTATTCCTGTCTGTGTGTTCGATGTTGGCCTTTCAAACAAACAAACAAACAACAAATCACCTTAAAGCCTTTGGCTACAACTCAGCCTGCAAAGACTTCAGCATCGAAAGCCAAAACACAGCCCACTTCTGTCCCTAAGCAGCCAGCTCCCACCGCCCTAGGTGGGTCGACTAAAAAACCCATGAGCCTTGCCTCAGGCTTAGCACCGGCTGCCCCACCCAAACGCCCTGCGGCCGCCACTGCCAGGTCTTCCATCTCACCTTCAAAAGATGCGAAGCCCAAGGTAAGTCCTCACCTAAGCGCTGTGCAGGGAGAGGTTTTCGCCTCTGAGTGTTAGGTGGACGGGCTCCTGTTGCTACCAGACTGTGAAACCAGGCTGGTGGGACTGCGGAAAGCCCGGGTGAAGGGGGCAGGTGTCTGGACAGTCAGTTTGGGGGCCCACGATGCAGCTGTACCCTTCAAAGGCCTTTTATACTTTTAACCTCTCCTTGCCCCGGTTGAAGGCAGTATTATTACGTCTACTTTGGTCCCACCTCCTTTCTCCCAGTGCCCCTGCTTTAAACTTCAAACGCTTGCTGACCAGTTTCCGCTTCTCCACATACAGATCAGATTAGGTATTCATTTTTGGGATAATCCCACATGAAATCCCCACTCAGATTCCCTTCTTTGTCCTTCTCTGTAATCATCCTGCGGAAGTGAATCTGACCTGGTACTTTTGCGATAAGCTCTTCCAGCTTACCGCGGCAGGCTGCAGATCCCGCGTCACGTGGTAACTTACTTCGCTTTGGCGTCAGGCCGCCTCTGCCTCTCCCTGGGCTGCTGGGTCACCCCGCGTCAGTCCTGGTCCGTGTGGGTCGGCCTCGGATTCCCGGGATGCGAGGAGCAGTCTGCGGCTGCCTTACCATCCTGCGTTATTGGAGAAGGGCCGTTAGGTCAGCCTGGAGTTAGTCTCTCAACTCACATTGGGAAATGATTTCCCATGTGCAGATGTCAGTGTTTCGATCTCATCTTGTAAGGGAAACTGGCAGAATCTAGGACTTGCGGTCTAGATTGACATCCTGGCCAAGAAACTGAGGGATCCTGTCGTAGACGAGGGGTGATGCCATCTCGTGAAGCTTTCTGACCTCATTTACCCGGCTGACTGCTTTTCTTGATTTTCTAGACAGTAATATCTTTAAATAGGCAGGCAGAGGGGAGGTGACGGGAGCCGTGGTGTAGCTTACCCCCGACACACTTAGCAGCAAATCCGGGGGCGGCTAGAGGAGGATGTGTGTGTGAGGCATCCATTGAAGTTTCGCTCTGTAATAGTAATAAAAATGAAGCAGACTGTGCTGGTTTCTTTATCTACATTATCTCCTTGCATTCCCCACAACCCATGGTGTAATATTAGCCCCCTCATTTTATAGCTCAGTTAAATAACCTCCCTGAAGTGGCAGACACAGCGTTTGAACTCGGGTCCATGGTCAAGGTCGATGTGCGGGGCCTCTGTCAGCATGTTCTTGCGTGGCTTTCTGCCACGGGGCTTTTTAGTCAGCGTTTGAGGGACAGCTGACCTGAAGAGGTGACCCATGTGATAATTACTTCATTCTTTATCTTTTAAATAAGAAAAAGATAGGAACATTTTGAGAAACGAATAAAAACTACGAAGTTCATTTTTATATTTTTATCCTTAATTTTAATTATAGAAGCAAACCAAGCGAGGGAAGTAGATCTGTGATTCTGGCAGCGGAGAAAATATAAACTGAGAAACCGCAGAGCGTCTCCAGTTGAGAAAGCAAGCTGGGCCTGCAGCTTGCTGAGGCCAACAGCCTGACACAGAAAGAGTGTCACATCCTTTTCTAGCTTCTTGTATCGTTATTACTCTTGCTAGCAAAGTAGTTTTCTGAATCATAATCATAATATTGAAAATACGAAGAGGTCCTCAGGCTGCATCTGGTTTAGTCTCCAAGTTCTAGAACACACCGAGAGGCGGTCCCTCTGCACAAACTCCAGTGACATGTTCTGGACATGGCTGGTAGCTGAACTGGTTGCTTTGACTCCACGAAGAACTTTGGGACTTCATTTATATAAATAGACATTACCCTGCATTTGTGAGGTTAGATTTCATTTAACTGGATGCCAGCCCTGAATTTCTGAGCACCTTAGCCAATTTTGCATTTAAGCAATTTCATTTGTCTCTGCCAACACACTGCCCTTTCTGTGGCCGTGTCTTTTGGCGTAAGAGAGCTGGACCCACTGTGTCTTCCTGTGCGCGTGGCTTGCTCGAGTAACGTGGTACCCTTGCATATCAAAATAGTGTGTTCACCCCCTATTCCTGCAGAAACCGAGCTAACTTGATGCCTTCGCTTCTTGGCTGGTGACATGTCCAGGCTCCTCAGGGGAGGAGCTGGTGACCCAGATGCGTGCGTCTGTCTGAGAGAGACCTTTCCCTTAGCTTTAAGTCATAGCGGTGACATCACGCTTCTCATTCTCTTTCATCTGTGTGCCCTCAGAGACCTCTCACAGGGTCAGAGCTGGTCCTTAGGTCCTCTGTTCCAGCCTCTTCATCCAGAGGAAGAACGGCAGCCCCAGGGAAGACACTGAGCGGGGTGGCCAGACCGAGGCCGGAGCTCAGGCCCGGACCCGACCGCTTCGGCCCGTGCTCGCCCCGTCTGCGGCCTCGGCCTGTTCCGCATTCACCGGGTGCCTCTCCGCCAAAGGAATGGCTGGATCTGCCTGGACATCATTTTTAGTGTTTTTGTCTTGTTCATGATTGATGACTCTTTGGTCAGGATTTAGTGCAGTAGAGCCTGAGGCACATGGAGTCTGTGACGCGCTGTCCTTTTCGGGGCTGTTCATCCCCATCAGTTCAGGTTGGCTTGCTGTCATTTGGCCCCCCCATTTCCTGACCCCAGGGTATACAGGACCTTCAGGGCCAGTTTCCCAGTCTGTCTGGAGGACTCTGATCTTGGCCACGTACGTCCTTCTGGCAATGGCTGCCAGACACTCAGTGCCCTGTTTTCTGGTGCCTGTCTGTGGAACTGTCCTTTGGCGTGACTTGAGGCTCTTATTTTCTTTTTCCCATTTCCAGCCTGTTGCAGAGGCCAAAATTCCTGAGAAGAAGGCCACACCGACCAAGCCGACCACGCCATCCAAGCCGGCCTCCTCCGTGGCCCCCCGGCCTGGCTCCAAGAGCACCCAGACTGTTCCAAAAGCCACAGCAGCTGCCCCTCTTGCCTCAACTGGGCCAAGCAGTAGGAGCACCCCCGTGCCCTTGCCCAGGAGGCCCACTGGTGAGTGCTGCCCCCTTCCCTCCTGTGGGAACCAGTGGGAGGGGAGTGGGGGCCTTGGCTTTGCCCAGCTGCAGCTCCAGCCAGCATCACATACAGCTGTGCAGATCTGCTTGCGCGTCCGTCCGTAACGGGGTCCCTTGGAAATGGGCAGCCTTGACCTCCACGTGAGGTTAGCAGGTATGTGGATTCAGAAGACTCTCGAGCGCAGGGGACTCCCATGCTGGGAACGCCCAGCATCTCCGCAGCACCCCACAGGCACACTGAGGTCATGCGCCTCCACGCTAAGAAACAGGCCGTTCAGTTCAGTAGGCGTGCGTTGCTCACCCACGTGGAAGGCGGCGTCAGGACTGGGAAAGAGGAAGTGTGCGGTGCCTGGCTTTGCACCCTGCATGGGGCATGGTCTTCACATGGCCGCTGAGTGTACCACTCGATCCCCAGAGACCAGCACAGCCCCCGGCTCAGAGGGGACGTTCAGCCGTTGTCGAATGAATGGGTGACTCTCAGGTTTGGATGAGACGTTCCGTGGGCCGGTTTGTTAACGGAGACATCCAAAACTCTGTCCGTGCAGGCATCAAGGCCGAGGGCAAACCCGCAGACGTCAAGAAGACGGTTACGAAGTCTGCGCCAGGTAACGCCCCACCCCACTCTGTGGGGCCCTAACCTAGACCCCCACCGCCCCCGCGGGCTCAAGGCTCCCTTCTGCGTCTCCCCCTGAACCCTGCTGTCTCGCTCCTGCCTTTGCAGCGGACTTGAGTCGCCCCAAGAGCACCTCCAGCAGTGTGGCAAAGAGAAGCACCACTGTTCCCGGGGCGGTCTCCCCGGTCGGCGCAGCCCCCAGTCGAGTCAAGCCCACAGCCACGCCTCCCCGGCCCTCGGGGACTGCCACCGGGGACAGGAAGCCCGCAGCAGCCAGGCCCAGCTCCTCTGCCCCCAGGCTGAGCCGCCCGGCCACCAACGCCTCTGCCCCCGACCTGAAGAACATCCGCGCCAAGGTTGGCTCCACGGAGAACATCAAGCATCAGCCTGGAGGCGGCCGGGTGGGTCCGGGGGCTCGGGGCCCTCAGCACGCTGGCCCCTGCTTCGCCCCCGCCACCCGCAGCCACTGCCCCCGTCCTGTCCTCACATCCACCCCAGGGCGCGCCAGAGCGGGCCAGGCGGGATGTGCATCAGTGCCAGGATCCAGGGGCTTTGAGCTGGTCACCAGTCCCAGCCGCGGGGCAGGGGTGGCCGAGTGCTGGGCTCTCTCTTCCCACCCAAGGTGGGGGCGCCTGTGTGTGTTGCAGGATTCAGGCTTATGTTTTTGTTCGAGGCCAAAGGGTTCTTCTTTACAAAAGGAACAGAGGAGGTTTCTGAGACTGAGAAGGGGAGACGCTGGACAGGACCCCGCTTTGTCGTGGTTCTCATCCCTGCACTGCGGGCCACAGGATGGGCAGCTTGGTGGGTGGAGAGTCTTTGAGGAAGGACGAGGGTGTCATCTGCTGGCCAGGATGACTTGCTTTTGTGACCCCTGGCCGTCCTAAACAAAAGGGCCACTACTAGTCACGATGAGAGGCCTGGCCTTCCTTCTTGCATCCATCCAGACCTTTTGGTAACTGTTAGCACCTATGGGGATCTGGTGTGGGGAAAGGTGGTGGCAAAGGGCCAGGTTCTAGTCCCTGGGGCCACACCCGTCTTGTCGCTATGCCATGCCTCCTGCCGAAGCCACCACCACCCCTCAGGGCAGGGCACTCACCGGCTTCAGTGCTGAGCTGGTAAACAGTCCAAGAGGGTGCAGGTGAAGTGGAGCCCTGTGCCGCCGGAGGACCCCGACAGTGAGCCAGTGTTAGTCTGGGAGCGGGCCCGCGAGCCCACGGCTCTGGCCAGGCCCTGGGGCCGAGGTGCCTCCGTGCTCCGGCCCCTCCCCACGCTCCGGCCCCCTTCCCCGTGCTTCTCAGGCCTGCGCGGTGCAGAAGTTGCCGATGGTCTTGGCGATTGTCTTGGCGGGGAGTTGAGGGTCTCGGGATGGTGGTTAAATCACATTCCCACCCTCCTGACGGGTGTGACACTCCGTCTTCAGCCGCGGTCCCTGCGACCGTGACCGCTTGCTTGGGGCGTACAGACCACTTGAGTCTGAAGACGCGGTGCTTGGTCAGCAACCCTGCTTCCCACCTGCTCTCCCTGAGCGGCGGGTGGCGTGTGGGTCTCTAACTCACGTGGCCAGGCTGTGGCCTGCAGCTCCTCTGTCTGGCTCACTCTCCCCTGGGAGATGGGTGTTTTTTCCCCCAGGAGCGAGGGTGAACCGCTTCTGCCCGGTGGCCCGGCCTGGACTCGAGTCCCCAGCCTTCCTTCTTCCTCTGGCGTTTGGGCTCTTGTCCTCCTGGTTTAAAGTTTGCCCTCCATTTATCTCCATCTAGGCCAAAGTAGAGGAAAAATCAGAGGCAGCTGCTGCAGCTCGGAAGCCCGAACCGAACGCGGTGGCCCGAGCAGCTGGCCCCGGCGCGAGCGCGCAGAGACCGGCTGCGGGGAAAGTGAGTTCCGTGAGACGCTTACTCTCCACGGTCGGAGGGGGCCCGCTGCCTCCTCCAGCCGGAGTCGCTCTCCCTTCTGTCGCTCCTTTCTCCTCTCTCTACACGGGCCTCTCCTTTCCCGCGTGCCCTCTGTCTGCTGGCTCAGTCATCCGGAACCTTCCATGCCGACCCCGAGAGTGAAGGGTTGGTAGCCCGCTAGCCCTTTCGGGGAACAGGTATCCGGCCGGATAAGACGGCTCTGGAACTTGCAGTCACGGCCCGCACACTGACCTGGGCCTGCAGCCCGGCTGTGAGGCGTGCGGGCCACACGCACAGCGCCCGGGCCACCTTCCTGCGGGCGCTTTAGGCCGACCTGGAAGGCCCCGCTCCTAACACGGCTGGGTGCTGGGATGGCCTCATTCGTCCTGGTTCCCCAAGTCACTGCCAACTAAAAGTTAGGATGCTGGGAGCAGTGGGACCCCCAGCTGGGGGCTGCAGCCTCAGCTGCGGGGCGGAGGTGAGCTAGCCTCTGGGCTCTTCCCCGCACCCCAACACACGGCGGGAGCCTCCTGCCCTTAGCTGTGGCGGGCAGGCGGGGTTCCTGGCCAAGGGCTGTCCAAGCGAGGCCTCGGCCCCCGCGCTTAGGATCCATCCTGGCTTGTCGGGTCAGCGAGGTGAGGGAGGCTGCACCATGGCTCCGGGTGACCCTTACAGTCCTGTAGGTTTTTGGTTCAGACCAGGCTTCAGCAAGAAGTGTTTGCTTAACCAGCTGCTCAGCAGGGAACGTGTAAAGGCCAGAAACGGCGAGGTTTCTGGGTTGGAGTTCTCAGGGTGGGTTTCTCTGCTCAGTGGAGAACTCGGTTTGGGATTTGCGTCATTTGCAAAGGGCTCTGAAGGAAAGGAAGGAAGGGGGCTGGCAACTGTTCCTTCTTGAGGGGACTCCCAAGGAGTTCTTTGTTCCAGCCCGGAGAGCCTGGGCCCTCGCGTGGCTGCGCTCCTGGGGGCCGTTTGTGTGCACCGTGTGCCCGCCCCCCACCCACACCCCCCGACTGCGCATCATTGCAGCCCTGCCCGTCCTCTCTGCCCACGAAACTCATGGGCACAGCGCCGGGCATCCGGCAGGGCGAGTCGAGAAGAAGCCTCCCCCTGAGCCCCAGTCATGTGCTTTCTCGAGCTCCGAGACAAATGGGCTGCGCGGACTGCGCTCCCCCTGGCGTCCAGGGTCGTGCACGGCCAGCCAGCAGCCTCTGGTCCACTGTGTTCACAGTGTCCAGTGACCAGTGTCCCTCGCCGTTAGTGTCAGATCTGTGCCTGGTACACCAGCTGCCCAGCGCTTCTCCCAGCAGCCTTTGCTCCCAGCATGGGTCTGCTGCCGCCGGTCCAGGCCCCAGACAAGGGCAGTGCCATTCGTGGCCGAGGCCTGGTCAGAGGAGCAGGACGCTTGCAGAGAGGATCGTGGGAAACTGTCGCCCCAGCTCTCGGGGAGAGAGTGGGCAGGGGGTGGTGGGGCCATACCTGGGCGGGCACCCGGGACTGGCTGCTGTCGGCCTCGTGGACCCCCAGGGAGCCATGATGACGACGCTGTAACACTCAAGCATCCGCTTCTGTCCTCGTGGTGTGTGTTCGTGTTTTCACTCCCTTTCCTGCTCCTTCAGCTCCCTCCCCCGGCCCCCACAGCTGCTCCGCTGGCTGGCGATGGGGTCGGGGTCTTAACAGCACCCCCTTGGTTCGTGCTCACCGTGGACTCACTGCCACCCCGTGTCGGTTCTAACCTGCCCTCCCTGTGTTGTTTTCTGTTCTCTAACACTCCAGGTCCAGATAGTCTCCAAAAAATTGAACTACAGCCATGTTCAGTCCAAGTGTGGTTCCAAGGACAATATTAAGCATGTCCCTGGAGGTGGTAATGTAAGTATCAGCTCTGGACACCTGCCATCTGAGGCCCAGGCCGCTGTGGGGTGCACGAGGGGAGGGCCATCGGCCCGGGGCTCCCCTCAGGAAGTGGGGAGGTCTGAGGGCGGCGGT
Organism: Macroglossus sobrinus; assembly: GCA_004027375.1. Lineage (NCBI taxonomy): Eukaryota > Metazoa > Chordata > Mammalia > Chiroptera > Pteropodidae > Macroglossus > Macroglossus sobrinus. The sequence goes on from PVKZ01001266.1 coordinate 25,016, forward strand.
CAGCAGCGGGCCTGTCGCCTGTCTCAAGCCTGCTCTGGGGGGACACACCTGTGCACCCCAGTATTGTTTGGAATCCTTGTGGTTGTAGAGGCAGCCCCCCCCCCCCCCCCCCCGCTTCCCTCCTGGGTCACTCATCACTTGTCACTCCTCTTCCCACCTCTCCTCCCTGTTCCCTTCCTACCCCCTTTCCTCCATTGTTTTCTGTTTCTAGTCCCTTCCTCCTTTGTTTACTTTTCCCCTCCTTTTTCCTTGTCCCTTTTCCTCTTCTGTGTAGCCATCCTTTCTGTCGTGCTGCTTTCCGTGCCGGCCTGAGATCTGTGTTGGGATCACAGGTGACTCCCTCTCGCAGGGAGGTGAGGGTCCGGGTGTAGGGAGAGGCAGGGCCACGTGTTGTCAGCAGTCAGTGTGTGAGGGCCACCGCGTGTGTGTTCCACGTGTCCCTGTGACAGTGCACAGGCCAGCGGGACACCGCAGTGTGTGCCAGGGCATGTTGGGGGCCATTGCGAGCCGCCTCTGCCCTTTGCTGCTTCTCTTCCACCCGAGGGAGGCAGCCGTGCAGTCCCTGTCTCCCGGGCTCCGTCCGCTTCCTTCTCTTCAGGGTCCTGCTCCGCTTGTGCCTTTTGTTTCAGGCTCGGCCCCCTTGGTGGCCGTGCCCTCCCGCCCACGGCCCGCATGCAGCCCCCTTCCCACAGCTCTCGTGAGGAGTGCAGCCATTGCGCCCTTTCCTGCCCCTTCCTAGTCGTCTCCCCGCCAGTGGCTCTTCCCCACGTGGGCAGACTGTGTCCTGGTCAGCTTGGTAGTTGGTCAGACATGAGCCCACCTGGTGTAGGGCCAGCTGAAGTGGGTGAAGCTTTAAAGGCAGCGTCTGGTTAAGGTGATGGAGATCCAGCTTGTGGGTGCCCAGGTGGGCAGTGGCTCTTACCTTTTCTCTGGCTTTTGGCCTGGATGAAAACAGAGGGGAACAGGGACTCTGAAGGATTGGGGGCACCTGTGTGTGTGTGTGTGTGTGTGTGACACAGCAGTGTGTTTATGTATGTCGTACAGTATAGGCAATAGCTCTGAAAATAATCATCATCACTTACTGTAGTCTTCACTGTGCCTGCACATGACAGCAACAAGACTTGTGTGTGGAGGAAGGTACCTTTTTTTAAAAACATTTCCCTTTTTGGAGGCTTCCATGCCAGCAGAGCCTGTGAGCGGCGTTTCCAGGCAGGACGAGGAGGGTGGGCCTGCTCTGCAGGTGGAACAGCATCACAGGTCTAAGCCCCTCTCCCGCCACAGCCCCCGCCCCCTGCAGCGGTCCTGGGTTACCACGGGGATGAGGATTTGGAGCCGGGCCCCAGTAAGCGCCCTCCACTCACACGCAGACACAGGCTCAGCCCTTCCTGAGAGCCAGGAGGACGTCGGGAGGGGATGGAGAGGCTACTGCCGCGGCTGATCCCAATTTTAAATTTGGTAGCAGTTCTAATCGTGTGTCGCCCTCACGAGGGGGGGCATGTATATGTAATGAACTCCCGGACCTGCCAGCAGTAGCACGTAACCGATATCTGTAGGAGGCCCACAGGGTGTCGCAGACCCGTGGTCACTGTGAGCACAGCTGCGGCCAGATTCCGTGGGTGCGGGGTTGGTCCTGTGCCAGGAGGACCACAGAGCGGGGCGTGGCTTCTGCTGGCGGGCAGGCTTCACGGGGACGGGACATGTGGGCCAGGCCCCAAAGTAAGCGAAGTGGTTTGTGCTAGCATCCGGATTCTGCTGACGACCTTCCCATGTTTTCCTTTCACACCTTCCTTTTATCCCTCAATTTGTTTCTAACTGACTCACGTTTAATCTTTTTCTCCCACATTTGCATGAGACTTTCGTGGGTAGTGGTGGTGTTTCTGTCAGGAGTCATATGATGTCTCACTCGTCTGGTTATGTCGTGATATGTTATGACAGGTGCTGGGCACCTGTCAGTGCCCAGCACCTAGAGCCACAAGGCCAGTGAGCTGCATTTCTTCTGCGTGTCTTGGCTGGAACACACCTGCAAGACGAAACTTCTCCTTTACCAACTGTTCTTTGATTGAGGACCAGGCACGAGGCTGTGAGGGCAGAAAACTGCCAAGGGCTGTTTCGGTTCCACACCTTGGCCAGAGCCCGGCCTCGGCGAGTGACGTGATGGTAACTCTTCACACAGGTGGTCTCAGGGACCTTGCGAGACAAGCTTGCTACCCCTGCTGCAGGACACATGGTGGCTTGGTTTGAGCAGCTGCCACATCTTTGGCCGGGAAAAGTATACTTCCTTCCGGTCCTGTTAGGGAGAATTGCAGCCTTGTTGGAAAGATGAGACAAAGTGAAGGCTGTTGTTTTGACAGCGATGGGCGCTCTGTAAATAATTGCTGAATGCGTGAAGTAATTAGTGTCCAGTTGTTGCCGACGTCGTTTAAGAGGTGATGTGAAGAAGAGCTAGAGTGGGGCTAGAGCCTGGGCAGGCTCTGGAGAGGTGGCCTTGGCGCTGGGCTTTGCAGGAGGGGAGCAGGAGGGCTGAGATGAGCATCCTTTGATGCTAGTAAGTTAATTTTTTGTGCACACGATTAGAAAACGCTGGCTATCAAATTAGATAGAACGGAAAGAAAATGATTAAGAGACTGTCTCAGAACTTAAAAAACTCTTCTCTCAGCAAAAATAAAACTGTGTAAGAGGATTTACAAAAAAAAAGAGAGAGCGAGGATGGCCCAGGCAAGCTGGTGGTTATGGGAAGTTATCCTGTGCCAGGCCCTGGGCTGTGGGTGGGAATAAAACATACAGCGGACGCCACCTCTGCCCTCTTGGGACACAGCGGCGGCCGTATGTCCTGACACTGGAGAAGGGAACGCCGGGCGCCACAAGGGAGCTGTCGCATGGCGTTGTGAGGAAGGCCACCGGAAGGTGTGGCCTCTGCTGGCAGGGCCCTGCGCGCCCCGACACGGAAAAGCCAAGCTCAGAATTGCAAGCAGCTGAGTCACTCACAGGAGCCCTGGAATCCCAGCCGGGCGCCAGGCAGAACCCCTGTCTGTAGGCGCCCTTTCCCAACTTAAAGACGTGTCTTCAGGCCCGATAACAAGCTGCAGGGCAGACGCTGATGAGAGTCTGTTGGCCATCTTACGAATGGACGGATGGACGGATGGTCATCTTACATATAGATTAGATAGATATCTACTGTCAGGAGGGAGGACATATATATTGGGAAAAAAAAACAGAAGAAAATGTGCCGAAGTGTTAATTCCAGTTTATCTCTGGGCCAAGGAGCTGATGGGTAAGATTCAAGGCGGAACAGAAGGGATATTTCAGATCTGGATCCAGAAAAATGGGTGCAGAGCTGTCTGGCAGATGCGTGGACAGGGTCGGGATGGAGAGGCCTGTGTGTGTGGGCAGCCTTGGTTCGGTCTGGCTCGAGGAGGGGTCAGAAGCTACAAGCAGGGCCAGGATGGACCAAGGGCCCTTGTAACCACTTCGGGCGGTGACCCTGACCTTGAAGAGACTGAGATATCGGCTTACAGAGGGAGAGAAAAAACTCGAACGTGGAGAAGAGGCTTTGAAAGGGAACGTGGGTTTGGCCCCGGCAACGTACCTTCTCTGAGGCGGTAACATCGTTGTGGTTTCTTCTCAGGTTCAGATTCAGAACAAGAAGGTGGACATCTCTAAGGTCTCCTCCAAGTGCGGCTCCAAGGCCAACATCAAGCACAAGCCTGGTGAGTGGTGCCTCCCTTGTCCCAGGACGCCTGGGCGTGTGGTCCCGCCGGGGGCCGGCCGGGGGTCCTCCCTACACCTTCGTCACTCCATAAAGATTCCTGGAGCCACCCCCACCCAGGACACAGCAGTGGCACAGCGCAGCCCTCAGTCCCTGCAGGGATGTGAATATGGCGCTGACCTCTCAATGGGAGGAGGAAACGGTGGTGGGCGGTGGAGACTGCCCTTTGCACGGCACCGTCCTGAGGCCTGCTGTTGACTGAGGCCCAGGGCAGAGGCACGCTCCGGGCCAGGGACCCGGCTCAGCCTCCCAGCCGAGCGAGTGTTCCGGGAGCGGGTGCTGGCAGCCCAGAGCGAGGCCAGGACTCGCTGGCAGATTGGGGAGCAAAGATGATCCCCCAGTGCGTTGGCAGCTCCCGTCTCAGCTGTCACCCTGTCACCCTCGGTGCTTGGTTCCCGGGTCTGCAGCAGGTCAGGGGTAGGGAGACCACTGCAGCCGAGGGCACACTGGCTGGCGTCTCAGAGGTCGGTCGCCAGGGGCCCGTTGAGGAGAAGGCCAAGAAAACTCCCTTTCGTCAGCAAAACCGTTGTCCATTTTAGAACATGCTTTGTGAAAAAGGATGAAGACATTTCAGCCTTAACTAACCTTCCTTTTCCCCTTTTATCTGGCAAATGTATTCTCGTGAGACGCCTCCCTCCCTAGTGCCGCTGGGTGACTTGAAGTCCAGTTTTTGCAGGGGGCTGGGACTTGAGTGTGGAGATGTGGCGAGAAGCTGCGTGTTGAGGTTTGGACGGGAGCTGAGAGGGGAGGGGAGAGAGATGAGAGACAGGTTGAGGGACACCATGCTGCCAGGCCGCACCAGGGGCGGGTGGCAGTGAGGACGGGCGGGCCCTCGTCCCCATGGCCACACTGTGGCCCATGAGCCTGAGTCCAGGCCGTCCTCTCACTGCATCCCTGCCCAAAGGTGCCGGTTCCCAGGCTGGCCGGCCCCGTCTCAGCTCAGGCCCAGGGCCCCTTGCCTTTCCTTTTCCCGACCGTGGGGTCTGGGTAAATGGCTCACACAGCCTGTTTCCATCCTGTCTTGGTCAGTCACTGCTTTTTTCTGGCATCAGTGCCAGCAGCTATAAAACGGGGATCCTGACCGTGAGTGACAGTGTGTTCAGGGGACGGGACAAGGCCGTGGCACAGCACACAGCCGGCCAGTTGGGCGTTGTCTCGCTGCCCGGGGACCAGGAGCAGCGTGCACCGGCGCAGTTAGAGGCCCGCCCTGGAGGCTGCGGGCTGCGGCGGTGTGAGGGGGACCGCTGCTCCGTGGAGCTGCTCCCTGCGCGGCTGGACGGCGAGTCGGCCTCAGCCGGACTCACAGAAGAGCTGCCCCATTTTGACAAGCGTGCTCACCATATCCTGTCTGTCCTCAGAGCCAGTGGCAGCGGGTCCCATTCTCCCCACTGCTATCCTGGGCACCGAGCCAGCCCTGGACCAAGCTAGGACCCGTGTCCCAGGCTCCAGGCTGTGCCTGCAGGACTGTTTCTCTGCCCCCCTCGGTGACCCGAGCTGTTTTGGTTCCAGGTGGAGGAGATGTCAAGATCGAAAGTCAGAAGTTGAACTTCAAGGAGAAGGCCCAGGCGAAGGTGGGATCCCTGGATAACGTGGGCCACCTGCCTGCGGGAGGTGCCGTCAAGGTAGTGAGTTGGTCGCCACAGGGACCGCTGGGGACGGGCGGGGTGTGCGGTGGAGTCTGGGTCCCTGCAGGCGGGTGCTGTCACCGCCCCTCAGTCTCTTCAGGGGTCGTGTCCCCACACCATTGCTGTTTTCTCATCATCATCAGACCTGGGCGAGGCAGGAGAGGCAAAGGGGCCCAAGCCGGAGACAGCCTTCGGGGAACCGTGGCCTTGCTTACCCTTTGAGCTCACCTCAGCCATTTTCAAACTGTGGCTGGGGCACAGGTCACCACAAGGCGGGTGGGCTGCACGGGAGTTGTCCCCAGCCAGCTACCTCACGAGAGGGGGTGTGGGCCTATGCTCCTTGTGAGACTGTGCGCCTGGCCTGGGAGGAGGATGGCACGTTCTCAGCCCCCCATGACAGGCCTGGTGTCCACCTGCCTCTAGAGGGACTGCTGCGGCCTGTTTGGGCCAAGGCTCTTGGGGGGTGCTCGGGGGACAGGGCTTCCCACCCTCGGGACTGCCTGGGCCTCTCCTTCCTGTCCCCCACCTTCCCGCCCTCCCTCCTTCCACAGTCCTGTGACACCCCTTGTGTGCCGAGATGCTGTCTGTCCCTCGTTTTGTGTCGGTGGGGAGGGGCGGCGTCTTCCGGGCTGTGGTGCGTGAGGGTCACTGCAGCCACTCGGGACGGTTCCCAGGGAGGGGGCCAGAGCGCTGCTGCGGGCCTTCGCTGTGACACTGGAGAGCCCGCGCGGGGCCACCCCAGCCACCCTTTTATGTGACCCTTCCGCGGTGCAGGCGCAAGCCCTGATCAGCCTTCACGAACATTTTGGGATCCTGGCTCTGTCACAGGCTCTTGGTTCATGTCCCTACCCTTCTCTAGTCTGTGTCTGCGGGGCACAAGCTCAGGTGACTCATCCGGGCCACGGGGCAAATGCCTGCAGACCAGGATGCACACCTGGCCTTCCGGCCCCGCCTCTCGTGTAGCTGCTTCGTTATCTCCCTTCTTTCCGGTTTCTGGAGTTATTTCCAGCACTGGCTGGCCGGCGGCGTCACTGCTTCCCAGCCAAGTGCAGGCCCATCTCGGGCCGCGCCTCAGGCTCGCTGCAGCGGACCCACTGGCCTCCGAGAAGCCCGGCACTGCGGAGAGGCATGTCACAGCGGAGGCTCCCGGAGCATGTCGCTGGCTGTGCCCTCCGCCCCGCGCTCGGCTGCCCTGCCAGCAGCCGTTCCCATGGCTGGGGCAGGGTGGGAGCACCTGGTGGCCCAGATGACAGCACCTCCATCCAGGGGCAGCCGGGGCGGGGGCTGCGTGTAACTCCCACCTCCACCCCCCCATCCCACTCCCTCTCGGACTGACCCTGCACTGTCTCCCCCACTGTTTCATTGTAGACGGAGGGCGGTGGCAGCGAGGCCCCTCCGTGTCCGGGCCCCCCCGCTGGGGAGGAGCCGGCCAGCCCTGAGGCAGCGCCCGAAGCTGGCGCCCCCACTTCAGCCAGTGGCCTCAGTGGCCACACCACCTTGGCAGGGGGTGGTGACCAAAGGGAGGCCCAGACCTTGGACTGCCAGATCCAGGAGACAAGTAAGTGGCTGGGCTTGGCCTGAGGGCCAGCCAGGGACCCTGCCACTGGCTGCAAATTGAAACTCCTTTGTGTGTTGACCGGAGTGTGTCCTAAATTTTAACGAAGCAACCTTTTATTTTCCAGGCATCTAATGATGACATTCTGGTCTCGTCTTCCGTCCCCTTTGTCCCCCCCTTGTCTCCTTTGTTACCCTTTCCCTCCCTCCTCCCGTGTCACTGCAGATTGAGACCTACAGGCTGACGTTCCGGGCAAACGCCAGGGCCCGCACCGACCACGGGGCCGACATTGTCTCCCGTCCCCCCCACTTCCCTGGCGGCCCCGGCTCAGGCACCCGTGTCCTTGGCTGTCTTCCCCGGGCCGCCCACTAGGCCTGTGGCCGCCGGGGTTCCGGGCATCCCTCTAGGGCCCCCTTCCCTCCCTCCCTCCCTCCTGTCTCGCTTGCCCAAGGCAGCAGCTGTCACCCCCACACCTCTTTCCACCCCCTGCCCAGGCCCAGTCCTTGCTTTAGTCCTGTCCCATCATCGCGTCCCTGCTCCAGGGAGGGGTTTGGGGGTAGGGGGAGGCTGACCTGGGGTCTTGCGGGGGGGGCGGGCGTCTAAGAGAGGAGACCGGATTCCAATCCCTGCTTTGTTTGGGTTTTTGGACCAAACCCAAGAGTAACTGACAGGCCCTCTCTCGCGCCCTCCTCGCTGGGTCCACCTGGAGGGATGAGTGGAATGCCCATGCGGTGGCCCGGCCCTGACCGCGTCCCCTGGAGCCTGCTAAGCCATTGCCTGTCCCTTTGACGTGGCTGGTGCCAAACACCTCTTGCCACCCGGCCGCAAGTTAGCTCGGGGTCAGCGCTGCCTGTCCCCACTGCTTCCCATACCCGCCTAGCTGCTGTCATACTTTCTTCTTGTTTTATTCCTTTTTTTTTAAATATCCTAAAAACTGGTGGAATGGTTTTGCAGGTTGAAGTCATGTCTCAATGAAAGTCCTCAGCAGGTGTTAAAGGAAACGGGGAGGGGAGATCCTTAAGCCTCCAGCCGGGAGGCCAGGCACTGGGGGCTGCCCGGGGGGCAGCTCGGGACCCTGGAGATGGTGGGCAGGGCAGGTGGCGTGGGGGCTGCGGCCTGGTCAGCAGGTAGGGCATGCTAGGGGCTGCTCAGAGTGTGGACTGGTGGTTCTGCATTTGCGTGTATGCTGCTTCTCTTTCCTAACCAAGAGGCTGGTTTTGGCATCTCTGTCTGTCTCATTCCTGGGATCCGGTGGGCGATACAAGGTCAGGGCTGGAACAGGCCATGGGGGTCAAAATCCTGCAGGCCGAGGACCCTCGGCTACCAGGGAGCCTAAGATGTGCAGAGCGCGTGTAGGTCGTGGGGAATCAAGTCCGGAAATTTAAAAATAAAGGCATACGACTGGGGCCAGCCCACGTCCCTGCCACTCTGACCGGAGCGGCGGGAGGCGAGGCGAGGCCCGCCTGCGGGGTGTCCCAGCTCGGCCCGCTCGGGGTGGCTGCAATGAGAAATCCCGGGAATCGTATTGGCACGAAGACTCTTACTGCACTTGTATTTTTTTGTATTAAAATTTGCATGGTTTCTAATAAAGGATTAAAACCTACCGGTTTGCAGTGAAATGGCCTGGGAGTTTGAGGGCTTCCCCGGCAGGGCCTCGTGCGGTGCCCTCCTTCCCTCTGCTGCTGTCCCACGGAGCCGGGCAGGTGGGGCGCCAGACGGGGGCTCAGGTTCGCGCTCCACGCAGAGCGAGGGCGTTTGGGTGGGCAGACCTCCGGCGTCTGAGACAGCATGACGGCGGGGAGGAGGGCCACCATAGCCCCAGCTCCCACGCACGTACCTGGAAGTTGCAAGTCTCGTGGGAAAAGTGCTTCTAAGACCAGATGGTCCTCAGAACGGGAGGTCAGGGCGCCTGTGTCTTGGGGGCGGGGCCTGCGCCCTCCCTGTGGTCCCGGGTCACAGGCTTCAGGTCCCATCACTCCTTCAGCCAGGGGTGGGGGTGGGGGTGGGGTGGGGGTGACCCAAGCAGAGCTGTCTGGATGGCCTGGTCGCATCTCCCTGAAGGGTCCCATGGCCAGAGGCTAAGGTGGTGGCCCTGACAGGTGAGGACCAGAGGCCTGTGTGCTGTGTACTATGTGGTCATCGGGGGTGGGACATCTCTTACTGCCTGATTTGCTTATGGCTCAGCCATTACCCATGTCAGTCTGTGATTCTGTTGTCATGATTTCGAGAGTAAATAAAGCTCATGATGTCCCACCACGCAGGGTCCTTTCTTCTCTTATGTCCTGGTTTGTCTCGGCCTCCAGCGTCCACACCCACCCCCTGGCTTGTTCCCTTGCACTGAGGGACAGGTGCGCATGGTGTAGTTGACCACAGCCTCGTGTCTGTGAGCCTGTGGTTACAACCAAGGGGAAGTCCGGCTTGTGACAGGGCTGCCACACAGCTTGGGGCCCCTTGAGGGTTAAGGGGTTAGTTAAGGTCCAAGTGGGCGGTGGCTGCCTGTGGGTGGCAGCCAGACGGAATGAGGATACACAGGGGACCATACACACGGGACCACTGCCCCAGGGAGGGAGACACAGGAAGGCCTTGCTCAACACTTGCTGTTCCTGTGAGGACAGTGACAGTAGCCACAGGCTACCCACGGTGTGGGGACTTGTAGCAGCTGTGACAAAGACTGGGCTATCCCAAGGGTCAGGCCAGCTGACAGCACTGGCGATTCAAGCTCCCAAAAAAGGGTGGTTCTAAGCCCCTTCCTCCCCAAGACCTTGGGCCCCAGCCTGTCCCCAGCCTCTCTGCCTTCACACTCGCTCAGTTTGGGGAACTGTGCCCCGCCCCCCAGGGTGCTGAGGCGCCCCCAGAAGATAGCGATGCTCACAAGGGATAAATAGAACTTTATTTTAAATAAACATTTGCACTCTGTACATGGCCCGGCGGACGCGGGGCTCAGTCCTCGGCTGACTTGCGCACGTCGAAGCTGCCACAGGGTCCCCGCAGCAGCTCCGCCAGCAGGGCCAGCAGCTGCCCGTGCTCCTGCTGCACCTCCAGCGGCAGCGCGGCCAGCTCGCTGCGCAGGCTGCGCTCCACCATGCGGCCCAGCGCCCGGCGCAGCTCCCGCAGCAGCCGCACGGTGCGCGAGTCGCCCTCCAGCCGCAGCAGGTCGCTGTCGCTCAGCGAGATGGTGGCCCGGCGCCCGTCGTCTGGGCAAAGGAGAGGTGGTGGGGAGCCAGGTGAGGCCAGGCCCGTGGGAGACGGACCGCCCCCGCGGCGCAGCGGGCTGGGAGGCGCGCAGGTACCCACCGCGGACGTGGACGTCCCCGTCGGTCAGTAGCAGCACGGCTAGCGGGTGTACCTGGGAGGAGTCCCGGACGAAGACGCTGCCGTTGGATTTGACAGCCATGAAATACGTCAGCCAGCGGCTCCGTAGCCGTGTGGCCTCCCTGGAGGACAAAAGCTGGGTGAGGCCACCCGTCTGACCCGTCTGCGCTGCCCCGCCCGGCCTTGCCTGCCCCCCACCTGTTAATGGTCGACTTGTGCAGCAAGATGTTGCCTGATTTGGTCCTGTACGTGACACTGTTGGGCTTGAACTTGCCCTGCCGGGTCACCTTGCCCTGCCTCACCTGCGGGGACGGAGGGAAAGACGGGGGGCTGAGCAAGGAGCTGGGGCCGAGAAAGGCTGGGGCCCGGTCGCCCCGTCCCGGAGGCAGCACCTGGATGAGGTTGGGGTAGAGGCCCGCCATCAGCACGCCCTTCACCAGCTCCTCCTCCTCGCTGTACTCGTTGCACTGGGCAGACGCCAGGGTGCAGTCCGAGGGCTTCCCCACCAGGAAAGCCTCATAAATGTTCTCGGAGAACTGCTTGATGAGTCCTGCGGAGGCAAAGCTGGGGTGAGCCCGCGGCCTGGAGCCGAGGCCGGGCAGACGGCAGCGCGTGGCCCGGGCCGGGGCTGCGCTGACCGTGGATGAAGCGCAGGCTCGGCGCGTACAGCAGGTTCTCCTCTAGGTAGTTCTCGCGGGAGCTGCGGTCCTGCCAGCGCAGCACCTCCTCCCAGCCGGCCACGGCCCGCACGAAGGCCAGGTGGTCACTGCCGCTGTCGTGGCTCAGCAGCGCCTTCACCTGGGGTGGGGGGGGGGTGGTACCAGGGTCACGGGCAGGGCTCGAGGAGGCTCCCCCAGGACAGGTGGTGGTGCAGGGCCGACAGGCAGCGCCGAGGCCATGGCAGGGGCTGGTCTGACCTTGTCCACCTCCGCTCGGTTCTGCAGGCTGCTGCTGAAGGGGTCCCGGGTGAGGCAGGAGACGACCACCAGCAGCGGGTGCAGGCAACGGAAGATGGCGGCCAGCACTATGGCCTTGGCCAGCCGGGGGTCGGTGGAGATGTGGGCCAGGCGCTGCCCCAGGGTGGTCAGGTACTCCCGCTGGTCCAGCACCCCTGCAACAACTCAGCAGTCAGGCCCGCCCTGGAGAGCCTCTCCACGGCCCGGCCCGGCCCAGCCCTGCCCACTCACCGATCTCCTGGAGCAAGATCACAGCCTCGTCCACTGCCTTAATGTTTGGACTGTCCACGGCCTTGGACAGGAACTCCACTGCCTGCAGCCAGAACACAGCAGAGCTGCGTGAGCCCGTGCCCCGCCCACCGCGCCCAAGGCCCGCCTGCCCCGCGGCGCCTCTGCGCACCGTCTTCTCGGGCATGTGGATCTTGGCCTGCAGCACCAGGTTCTCGAGGGGCGTGCGCAGGATTTCCGGCACTTGGAAAGGAACCATCTTCTCCAGCCGGCTCCGTGGGAACAGGTGGTAGGCGAAGCCCGACTGACAGCGGCCCGCCCGGCCCCGGCGCTGGATCACATTGGCTCGTGACACCCACACCGTCTCCAGGCAGGACACCTGGGGGAGGGGGCAGGTGAGCAGCAACACAGATGCCACAAGGCTTCTTCAGTGTCCCCCCCCGCCGCCACGCCTGGCCATCACCTCATTTAAGCCCTCAGCAGCCCACCCTAACAGGGACAGAGACTCCACAAGTGTGGCCTTCTCCAGACACAGGGCAGGTCCAAGGCCGATCTGGGCCAGGGACCACCCTGAACTTGGAGCTCTCCCCCGGGGCTGGCGGGGCCCCGGAGACGGGTGCCACCTTGGTCTTCAGGTCATAGCGTTCCTCCTTGTGCAGGCCGCTGTCCACCACGTGCACGATGTCGTTGACTGTGATGGAGGTCTCAGCGATATTGGTGGCCAAGACGATCTTGCGCACGCCAACTGGTGGCTGCTGGAATATGGCCTTCTGGTCCATCATGGGGATGTTGGAGTGCACTGGGGGCAGCAAGCACACACAGGTTACGGGCACCGCTCGGGCCAGGACCTCCCCGTGCTGATGGCAGGGCAAGGATTTTCACCCCATTTTCCTGAAAGCGAGGCCCAGGTTTAGTAAACCCAGGAAAAGGTACAAAGTCAGCGAAAGGCAGTGAAGCCCGGTCAGAAACCCTCACCCCTTGGGTCCCATTTGCGTCAGCCCCCACAACACAGGGCGAAGCCGGTGGGCGTCTGGGTGTCTGGGTGCCGTGAGGCCCCGCGCACGGCTCTCACCTGGCAGGATGAGGTACTTGCTCTCGTGCATGCCCAGGGCCTCCTGCAGGCGCTGCTGTACTCCCTTGATCTCCTGCCAGCCAGGCAGGAAGCAGAGGATCCCACCTGGAGAGGGCCCCGCAGGCGTGAGCTGGCTCCCAGCAGACCGAGGTCGGGGCGGGCGCAGGGTGGGGGGGCACCCACCTGGTTCCCCGCGGGCATCGATGTGCAGAACCAGATCGGTCACAAGGTCCAAATCGAGCGCACACTCGTCCTCAGCCTGGGTGGAAGAAGAGAAACCACAGTCACAGTCCCAAGGCAAGGGGTCACGCAGGACACGGACACTGTGACTTTGCCGGGCTGAGGCATCTGACATGACACCAGCAACCCTCACCACACCTCTGCCGTGGAGACAGTCGTTCCTGTTTCTAACCAGAAAAGCGAGGCATGGGGAGGGTAACTTGCCCTGGGCCACCGAGCCCGAGACAGGAAGGACACAATCCACGGAGGAAGGGCCCGGGCCCCCTCACCTCGTGGTGCCGGTGCCGGGGTGGGTACTGGTGCTTGCCTAGCTTGGCCAGGATGTCCTCCAGGTAGTGCTCCTTGACGGGGTACATGAAGCCAGGCACCTTGATGACGGGGCAGCCGCCGAAGTAGCGGGAGAAGCGCTCGTTGTCCCCGGTGGCGCTCATGAGCACGAGCCGCAGGGCGGGGTTGAGCCGCTGCAGGCCCTTGAGCAGGATGAGCAGGAAGTCCGTGTTCACGTCCCGCTCATGCACCTCGTCCACGATGACGTGGCTCACGCCCTCCAGGCTGGGGTTGCTCTGCAGCTTGCGCAGCAGGATGCCCACGGTGCAGAAGAGCAGGGCGCCGCCGCGGGCGGGGGGCTTGCTCTCCAACCGCACCTGGAAGCCCACGTTGCGGCGCAGGGAGGGGCCCAGTTCGTGGCTGACGCGCTGTGCCACGGACACGGCCGAGATGCGGCGCGGCTGGGTGATGATCACGTTGCAGCGAGCACCTCGGCCCTCGGTCACATAGCGCTCCAGCAGCAGCTGCGGGATGCGCGTGGTTTTCCCACAGCCCGTGTCCCCGGAGATGACCACCACCGGGTGCTGCTCAATGGCATTGAGGATGGTGTCCCGATGCGGGTCCACAGGGAGCTGGGGGGCCTCCTGCCACATGGGCCCTCGCCGCCGCCACAGCTCTAGCAGGCTCTGGCTCAGACGCACCTCCTCTGACTCTGACAGGGGCACATAGGGCTTGCCTGTGATGGGGTCACTCAGGGGCCCCGAGTCCTTGCCCAAGGGCAAGATGTCATCACCCTGCAGCCGGAGCTCTGGGGAGATCCACGAACTGTCCACGGGGTACTGGGGACAGAAGAAGCAAACAAAATGACGAGGGAGAGAACTACCTTCTTCCTCACGTGCACCCAGACCCTCTTCACGTGATTCGCTGGGTCACACACTGTGGCCCAGGCCCCTGGGCGGACGACCTGTGGGCACAGCTGGGCTGCCTGGGGCAAGGGTGCCTCCAGGCTTCACCTTCAGTGGGGAAGATGGGGAGTTACTACTGCCTGCTGCCGGTGGAAGCTTTCAATCTGAGGCCGACGGAGGCGGGCAAGGACGTGGGGCTCTTACGTGGTTCAGGAAGGTCTCTATCTTGCGCAGGATGGGCTCAGGAAGCTGGATGGTACAGGGCCGGCGCTGGGTCTCGCCCAGCTCACGCAAGGAGGCCAAGTTGTACATGGCGTGGGTAAGCGGCTCGTTGTTGCGGTCCACCAGGCCCAGGCTCTGCAGAGGGGACACGCGTGGCCCGGTCTGTGCCCCTGCCTCCCCAGAACCAGCCCGGCCAGACTCAGGGGCTCCAAAGGGAAGGTGTGCATAGCAATCTGTTTCCTAAGAGAAGTTGTTTTTCGGCTGACATGATAAGGGAGAAATAAGGGACCCGGAAAATGTAAATCTCCACAAATAAATAAATAAATAAACAAACTAAGTAAAATTAATTTAAAAAAAGGCAGCCCTGACGTGCCAGGGTAGCAGGGAGCTCCGAGACACCTGCCACGTCATGCCAGGGACCCTCCTGGACTCACCTTCAGTTTCTTGCAGGCCAAGGCCGCCGCCTTGTTCTCAGCCTCTGCTTTGCGGCGCCCTTTGGCAACGAAGGTCATGGGACAGGGCCAGAGCAGGGTCAGGGTGGACAGCTTGGTCTTGGTGCCCACAGTATGGAACTGCATGAGGTTCTACAGGAAAGGCGAGGTGGTTATACAGAGGCAGGGAACAAAGGCGTCTGCGGCCTTCTCAGACCGCCGAGGAACCCAGAGCTGGACTTAACCCCCAGCTCGGCAGGTGCCAAACACCAGCCACACGAGAAGCGCCACGGCGCAGACCGGAGCAAGCCCCCGCAGAGCTGCCTCTCGCCCCGCCTCTAACTGCGGCTCCTGTCCCATGATTCTCAGCCGAAGACAGTGTGTGGGCAACACCACGACCTGCCCTCCTAACCCCGTCCTCTCAGCTCCTTCGAGGCAAAGAGGTGCGGTGGCGGCTGTGGGCTGGAGCTGTCAGCATGTGCTCACACCAGGCACATCCTGGGGAAGGCGGCGCTGGACCTGGGGAGAAGCTCTGTTGGCCAAAGCCTGTTAGCCTGACAGCAAAGGTGAACCTCACACCTCGGCCAGACAGACACGGGATTCCCACCCTGCGGTCCGCAGCCCACTCCCCGCGCGCCTGCGCCCTGGCTTCCAGTCTGTCCCCGCCGCCCCACCCTCCCCGCCCTCCAAGGATCCCCAGTTGGCCTCGGAGTGGGCTGGGTGGACAGGTGGCCTCGGCCCCCCCACACACCTGTGGTTTCCCTCCTACCTGGTCTTAGAGCAAACCAGACACGACCAAGCCAGCTCTCTACCCACACGCACGTCCAGGAGCCTCAACTCACCTTAGCTGTGGAGGACGATGTTGCTATCTGAATCACCTTGGCAAGAAGGTTCTTGGGAAGCGGAAACTGGGTCAGAGCCCTAATAGCACTGTCATCATCTGTCATTTCAAGGGAACCCCCCCTAGAAGGAGCAGAAGTTTAGGTGAAAAAGCTCGCATTCCTTCCAGGCCAATTTCACCCCAGGCTCAGAGACCCCGGGGGCAGGACACGGGGATGTGGCAGCAGGCGGCCAAGAGGCAGGAAAGGGACAGCAGACTGGGCGTTTCTGCTTGGCCTGGGACCCTCACAGACACACGTCGTGGCTGACGCTTCCTCGGTTCCCCAAACACGTAAGAGGGCAAGGGGCACGCAGAGTGCTTGCTGGGCCTCAGGGACCCAAGCGTGGCCTGAGGGACGAGCCACGCCGCTGTGCTGCCGAAGCCCAGCCACACAGTCCGAGAGCACGGCTGGCGCTCCCCAGGAGCGGGCAGGCAGACCAGTGGATGATGGGACACGCCGGTGGAGAGGTGGTACAAGGACCCCCCGTCTGAGAAAGCTCCCGGGGAACACACCCCCATTCCCACGTCAAGGTGCAGCCAGCTTCCCCTGCGTCTCCGTCTCCAGCTGTACCTGAGTGGGGTGTGGGAGTCCTGCTGGGTCATGGACAGGAATTCGGTGACATCGATGGTCCCCTCTTCTAGCTCTTCCTCCTCATCTTCCTCTTCCTCTCGGCCCAAGGAGCGGGAGAGGCCCCCAGGTCCCCCCGGCCGGATGCCCTCGGGATTCAGCTGCCGCCAGGAAGTGGGTGGCATGGTGGGTTCTGGGCGCCACCAGCTGTCAGCCGGAGAGCCGAAGCGGTCGGCTAGCACACGGTATTTGGCTGCATCAAATAACTCATTCCGGGGACCCAGCAGACCCCAGCCCTGGGGGGTGGAAAGGGACGTTTTGAGGGTCCATGCCACCCTCACGCCTCGGCCCGCCTGGAACTTGACCAGTCACACCAAAAGTCCCTCGTGTAGAAGCCATGCCTCTTCACCAGTCTACCCGCCTCAGCGCCTGGTCCGGAATTGGGCACACAACACTAAAAATGTCTAGCTCTGACAAATGAAAATGACGACGTAACTTCTTACACTTATCAGACAAAGACAAAAAAACAATAAAAAAATCAAAAACCCTACAGGGCAACTGGGAAGCAGATACATTCAGAAAGTGATTCAAGAAGGCTCCATGCATACAGCGATTAGGACATACGTAGCCCACGCCATAAAAGACATACCTCTGGCACAAGAACCCTACGCTCCCCAGGGAAGCTCAGAGGGCACTGTGCCCTAAAGCAATAAGGACTGTGAGAGGGGCCCCAGCATCACTGAATGCGACCGAAACTGGGGTGGAGTGAGTGAGGTCCTAGCTCGGGGGATGGGGGGGAAGGAATCTTATGCTGGGAAAATATTCTAGAAATAATCTGCAACTTTTTAAAAACCTTTTATACAAAACTATCATAGCGTCACTTCTCTAGAGAGAGACTCAGACAACGTTTAGCGAGCCTCTGGCTCGTACTAAGCAACCTGCTGAGCACCTGGAGTGTCAGCAGCAGGAGAGACGCGACCTAGTCCCCGACCTCACGCAGCTCAGAATCTAAGAGGCAGAACAGAAACGCAGATGCCCGGGGTCAAAGGAACAAACACAAGTGAGAAGCGAGAAGGACAAGAGCAGAGTGTGAATAACGTGCAGGTTTGAGAATTCCAGCCGGGAGTGGTAAAGGCGACAGGGCAAGGCAGGGAGATGTCAAGAGGGTTTCTGACGTGAGGGCCGTGTGACAGTGGACAGCAGGTGCCAGTCCAGGCGCCTCTCTGCAGAGGGGCTTCAGCCCCATCCGACGCATGACGAGCTGAGGAGTGCCCACACCGTGCCTCTTAAAACTCTTCTCGGGTTTTTGAAATAACCAACTGCAGTTGTAGAAATAATTCTATTCGTAACAGCAACAAACCATAACCTTCCTAAGATGAACTTAAGAAAGGTAATAGATTTTTTTCTTAAGTACAAAACTTGGCAAAAGGACCTAAATTCAGGGAGACATATGTTCCTGGGTGATAGAATTCTGATGTGTGAAGAAACAAAAGCCTAAATATATCCATGAGTGTAACAAAATACCAACCACAGTCTGGATAGGCTACTTGGGCACTTGACAATTTTTTTCTCAAGTTCATGTGTGGGAACAGATGCGTGAGAACAGCAGGAGTCCGCGACAGGAGGGGGAAGAGGGCGCCGCACACACAGCCGTCCACGGGTGGGTGTGAGCACACAGCAAACAAACGCAGCATCCCTGCCCTGGGCCTTCCCGCGGGAGGGGCGGCCACGTGGCTGCTCTCCCAAGTGCTACAGCTGGCCCTGCACAGCCCAGCCCCGCCCGCCTCCTCTCCAGAGTTCCCAGGGCTGGCTCGTGCTTCTCCACTGTCCTTTCAACCTCTGAAGACACCTCCTCCTCCAACTGCTGCTACTGGCGTTCTCACCTCCCAGTGTCCCTGTCTCTGGTCTGGCCCAATGCCACTGCTGTTGGTGGCTGTTCCTAAAGGTGAACTTGGCAATTACCCCCCGTCAGCAGACCCAACATTCACAGGATCAAAATGAAATGTGTACTGTGGCATCGAAGGCTTGGTGTCCTGGCTCTCGCCTACCAGTCCGTCTGTATACCGGGGCACCCACGCCCACGTTGACACTCCTCGGGTACGCACGCGAGCCCCAATTCTATGTCGCTGGGCCCGGTGTCTGGAGTGCCTGGTTCCCTGCAAACCTCTACTTCTTCTGCAGGGAAGTCTACTACACTCAGGAGGCTGGTGCAGTTCTTCCCTCACGTGGCACCATCCTACCGGCTGTGGCAGCTCTCAGAGCACTAGCACCTCGTGCTGCCAGCACCTCGCACCGAGCGTGAGGGCAGCCCCTCGTGAACCCAGCCCGTGTGGGGAAGTGAGGAAGGAGAGCTGAAGAACTGTGAGCACACATATCGGAGAAGGAAAGAGCAATCGACTCTGGGATATGTAAAGACCTCCTGTGACTCAACAGTAAAAAATCCAAACGGGATTAAAACAAGCAAAGGACCTGAACAGACATTTCTCCTAAGATGATAAACGAATGGCGCATGAAAAAATGCTCAACATCATTAATCGTTAGGGAAATGCAAATCAAAACCACAATGAAACACCACCTCGCACCCATGAGGATGGCTACTATTAAGAAAAGAAAGAATAAGTGTTGGCAAGGATGTGGAGAGACTGGAACCCTGTCACTGTTGGTGGGAATGTAAAATGGTACAGCCACTGCAGAAGACAATACGATGGTTCCTCAAAAAATTAATACTAGGACTATCATATGGTATAGTAACTCTACTTCTTGGAACTGAAAGCAGGGTCTCAAAGAAATATCTGTACACCCATGTTCACAGCAGTGTTATTTGCAGAAGCCAAAAGAAACGACCCATGTGCCCATCAAACGGAAGAATGGATACACAAAATACGGTCTGTCCACACAATGGAATATTATTCAGCCTGGAAAAAGGAGGGAAATTCTGACACACACTGCAACATGAATGAACCCTGAAGACATTATGCCAAGTGAAAGAAGCCAGTTACGAAAGACAAATATTGCAGGATTTCACTTATGTGAATTAGTCAAATTCACAGAAACAGAAAGTGGAAGGTGGGCGCCAGGGGCTGGGGAGGGGGGAATCGCTGTTTAATGGGGACATTGTTAGTTTTGCAAAGGCAAAGAAACCCTGGACACGGAGTGCATAACAACATGCCTATGCCTGATACTACTGAACTGTACACTTAAAAATAGTTAACATGGTTAAGTTTTATATTTCGTGTATTTTACCACAATTAAACACACAAATAAAAAAAGGCCACAAACGTAGACGGAGAACAGAGAAAGGGCTGCAGGGAACGTGATCCTGACCGCTGCCCACAGGCTGGGTTTAAAGCACCTTCACAATCTGTGGAGGGAAGAACCCCTCGCCCTCAACACCACTGACATTTGGGGCCGCCTAGTTCTTTGTGCACTGGGGGACACGAAGCAGCATCCCTGGCTTCATACCGCTAGCATTCCTGCACTTGTGGCCACCAAAATGTCTCCAGACATTGCCCAATGTCCACGGGGTGGCAAAAATCCCTGCCCCGCCATTCATACAGCTGAGAACCCTAGAGAGGAGGACTCTACGGGAGACAGAGGCTTCTGAGACACTCAACAGAGCATGGTTGAGCCTCTAGGACAAGACAGGAGATGGGCAGAGAGAGGTGTTCAGAGGCCGGCAGAGGACCGGGACCTGGCCTGCTCCGGAGAGGAGAAGCAGGCGTAATCCAGAGGCCGAGGAGGAGCTGCCTGGCGCTGCCAAAGCCCATTCAAGCAGAGCAAAGCCCAAGAGGCCGATGAGCCTGGCAAAGCATTGTGCCAGTCAGTCATCAATCAGCTGGTGACTGCTACATGTCACACTCTGTGCAGATGTGAAGATGACCAGTGACTGCAACAGTGGCAGCGGAGAACGCACAAGCCACAGCCCAGGAAGCTGTGTGTAGTAGAAGCAGGGCCGAAGGAAGTCAGAGCCCTCAAGTATTCTTAATGTCTAAAGAATCAGAAGAATCTGAAGAGTAAATTAGCAGACGGGAGGGGGTGTGGAAGGGACACAGAGAAGGGACAGAGAACAGCGGTGTGGCGACCCAGGACAGCAGAGGGACTTTCCTCTTCAGATGCGGGAAGGACGCAATTCAGTGAAGGCCTGGAGACCATGAGCAGGAGAGAAGACGAAGGACAAAGTTGTCCTTATCAGAGCAGAGACGAAGACTTGCGGGTGGCAGAATCAACCAGGAATGGAGAGAAAGGCTGGCGAGCAACACTGAAGGCCTCGTGAGTAAATGCTTGGTAACCAACACCTGACGGCAACCCGTGCCCGACCACTGGGAGGTGAGGGCGGCGACCATCACGCTTCCACTACGAGTAAGAGAGGACACGTGGCTACGGGGAAAAATCTATAGAAAAAACAATGGGAAGAGGAATACCAACCCGAACGGAAGCACATCCACGTGCCGTACACAGAACACGCTCTTCACAAAGAGGTTCCTCTCTGTGGGTTTTCAAGCCACAGAAAGTCGATGACCACAGCAGGGAAAAATATTCCCTCGTTGGCTGAATGTCAAGAAAGGAACCACGAGGTGGGGAGGGCTCAGGACAGGTGAGTTAACGCCCTGTCACCCACTCCCTGAAGGACCATCAGAGCGAGGGGCAGGGGGCTCCCCAGGAGGGTCACCTTGAACAGCTGGCAGGCCGCGGCTGCAGCCTGCCTCTCGGCGTCGATCTTCTTGCTGCCATAGCCTTCCACCTCCACGCTCTTGGGCCACTTTATATGGAGGGTGACTTTCTGGGGAAGAGAAGACAGAATCAGGACCCTCGCCTCTCCAGACTGCAGAGTCGATGCGAATCACACAGAGAATCAAAAGCAAGGTCATGACCTCAGAGCTGAGCGCAGGACAGAACCCGCCCCATCATCGACCCCTAGTAAGGCCCAACTGTCCCATCCTCAAGCCATTCGTCCCACCTCAAGTCATTTTACTTCTTCGAAGTACTATGTCCTAGGCCAGAGGGCAAAGTGGAACCCACCTTTAATGTTAAAACTCTTCACTCAGGATGGCCCACTGGCATGCCTCGGTGGGACCAGGACCGATGGGGACTGCAGGAGCAGGAACTGTCACGTCAACCCTGCACCCCGCAGTACTAGTCACCAGTGGGGGCCCATTACACAAGATGAGAACTCCTCGCCTCACCTGCCCTGCATTCCCTTGCCCTAAACCAGGCTTTCCTTCAAACCTAGCTTTGCTCTGAGACTCTCTGCTGACCATTTTCCATTCAGAAATGGCCTTCCTGACAAAGAAATCCGAGGTAGGAAAGGACAGCCAATCCCCTTCCTGAGAGTAGGACTGACGTGTCCCCCGGCCACCAGCGGAGTTACCTTTTTCTTCGGTCCATTTGTGTGCACGTAGACCAGTTTGTCTTTTGCATGTGAGATGCCAAGCGCTCTTCCAATCACACTGTTGAGAAGGTTTTTGGGCTGTGGGAACTCTTTTAATAGGTCCCTAGAAGCTAAGAAAATAAGAACAAAAGAATTACAGTTGTTTTCTTCTTTCAAAACGTCCATGGGGTGTGTGCATCGGGGCAATCCTGGGCCTCATACTGAGGATGTTGGCTCGTGACCCTAAAACCACCCAGGGCCATCTTAGAAAAGGAGGGAAGATGGCTTCGGGGTCTACAAAGGAAACGTGGGGCTAGACCCACTTGCGTGACCACCTCCTGAGGGAGAAGGGCCAGTGAGCTACATAGCCGAGCGGGTAACCAGCCAGCATCCTCTTCCCGTCCCAAGCTCCCACTTAACACGTCTGCTTTGGAAGCCTAAATGGCAACAAACCCTCTATTCTGATGTCTGGAGGAAGACACTCAACAAAACAAAACAAAAATCCACCAGACACACAAAATGGAGATCAAAGACACTGCAAGACCCTTCCTAAAATAAAAGACACATGAAAGGGAGGATCGGCCCCAGAATCTGAATATTAGGTCCCAGCTCTTAACTCTACCTCAGCACTCTGCAAAAGGCTTCCCTAGAATCAGATTATGTGTAGGGACACTGATTAGAGACGTCCCTAGCTGAGAAACAGGTGTGAACTATTCCTTCCCCAAGTTCACTGGAGTCAAGTTGTGGCAGGAGGCACCAGACACGAGAGGTACCTCACTGTTTTTACTTGGATCAGTCAATCCTGGAGCACAAACGAGTGAGTTGTCTACCTAAAGGCAGCTTGTGCCTGACACAGGGCTTAGCCAGACCACAAAGATGCCTGCTGGGAGCAGCTAAAAATGGAAGGAAAGGCCTGAAAGCACCAGAGTGGCCCTTCGAGAAATGCACGGTCCGAGACCTGCGGAGGAGATGGGAAGCCTTTCATTCTCCAGCCAGTGTCTAGCATTATATTCAACTTGAAACCAGCTCCAAAAAGGAACCTCGTAGAGGGTACAGACACACCCGTGTGCACCTGTACAAGTCAATCATAAACCACCTGGGGAGCTTTTTCCACAGCCCTGGACAGACACCCAATCCCTACTGCACACTTGAAAATAGTGGTGATGTTGGGGGAAAGCTCTGTACTTTGAAAAGGCTCCCCCAGGAGTTCTAATGTAAGCCTGCTGCCGGGGCTGAGGCTGCTTCCTCGGGGCAGACCCCTGTGCCACTGACCAAGAGGGCGGATTCCGTCTGGCTCCGGCTCCCTCCAAATGATAACTTGTAAAGCAACTCAGAATCAAGCAGTCAAGAAAGAGAACTACCTGAGTACATTCATGAGAGTTTGATCCCACAGAGAAACTGACTTTAAGCAGCCCCTAGACCTACAGGTATAAAGAGACGTGTGCAGGTAACTGCCCCAGCGCCACAGGACACCCAGAGGCCAGGTCTCTCTAGCCACCCGCGACGTGCGGGGATGCTCTCACCAGTTTCATTCCTTGCACTTTTCAGGAGGGGCAGCGCTGGGGTCCATCAGAGCAAAATTCTGTCTCTATTTGAGATCCTGAAGTCCCAAGGTGTATTTTGGGGTGTTTGCCACACTGGTGAGAATGTGCTTACCCTCGATGCTCTAACCACTGACCACATATCCTAGCAGGAGTTAGACGGTTTACCTGTTTTCCCACTCTTTTGAGGTCCCGCACCTCTCACCTGTTCTAGCCAGGTGCGGGCTCTCCAGTACTAGAACCTCCACGCTTGGGGTCCATTTGGGCCAATGCCACACAGAGTTTTAGAAAAGCAGGGTTGCGGCCCGCTAGGGATGGCAGTCCCGGCCACCATCGGGAAGTGGGCCCAGCCCGCCAGCCCGACCCCGGCCCGCGCCCCTAACTCTGCCATTCCCAGGAGTCAAGGGCGTCACCGCCCGGCCGCCCTCGCCACTGCCCTCACCGTTCACCATGCTTCCGTCGCCCTCCTCAGGCCTGCAGGGGGCCACCCCTGCCTCGGCCTCGGCGGCCTCTTTGGTGCGATCAGGGCGGGCGCAGCCTGATGAGAAGCCGCGCGAGCGCCCCTGTCGCCCGGCGGCACGGGGACCGGGCGGCCGCAGACGCGGTGAGACGCCGGCGGCCAGCGCCATGAACCTCCTGGCGGCCGCCATCGCGCTCCCGCCGGCCTCCGCGGCCCCGGAGCCGGGCAGGGACAGCGCAGGAGGGCGGCTCGCGCGCCCCCTGCTGGACGGGCGGACCCGGGAGAAGGGGAGCGGAGCCAAGACAGCCCCGGCGGCCCGGTTCTCGCCGGACACAGCCCAGGGCGGGGCTCCAGCACTCCAGGCTGCAGTCCACCCCCTGGCTCGGACCCTGCGGAAATCACTCTCAGTAAATCTAAACCTACAATCTCGTCATCTGAATCTGTGGCAGGAAGAGGAAATGAGATTTGGGGGGAAAGTATTGCAGGCCTAGTTCAATACACATGCAAGGAAACCAAAATGTTCCCTCCAGGTCCTACCCATTGCTGCTAAATACCTCTCAGGTGCCCTAGCAAATTGGCCTGCACTCCAAGGCCACCCAGAACATAGCTGCTACACGGGGGCACCTCATCTCACTGAATGGTTTACAAAGGGAAGCTGGTGAAGAATCCGGAAGCCAGGACAGGGAAGAGCTCTTGAACATAAGCAGACCAGATCTCCTCCTTGGCACTGGAGTCAGCGGTGAAGGATACCCTGCCTGGACCCTGTGCCCAAGCACTGAGCTGGTCCAGCCGTGAGAGTCTGGGGCTGCTGTTCCTGCCTTGTCTGAAAGCCAGATGGGATTCTGTTTCCAAACTGCTATGCCTGGGTTCTAGCCAGGCTCATTCCTCTTCTGCCTGTTATGGCGCTGAGGAGCAGGGCTTTGGGTCAGCTGAAAAGCAGACTGAACCGGCAGGCTGGAGTAGTGAAAACGACAGCGAGGGGCAAGGGGCCTTGGTCAGAGGCTGGCAGTGCAGCTGAGTAAACTGGGAGGGTTTCGTTTGTTTTTCATTCTAGATGACACTGATGATGCCCGAAGAGCTTATTAAAGCATTGCTAAGAGCCACTTCCAGAGTTTCTGATTGATTAGGTCTGGAACGAGACCCAAGAACCTGCATTTTTTACAAGTTCCCAAAGTTAACACTGTGAGAACCACTGGCTTATAGCAAGAACATAGGATCTGAGTGCTAATACTTGGGCTTCGTCTCAACTCTACCACTTACCGGCTGTGACCCTTGGGCAATGTCGTCAATTGGGAAAATTAGGACAAATGCACTCTACTCATCTGGCGTGGCTATGGTTAAGATAAAATAGGAATGTACGGGAGGCAGCTCTGCCGTGCTGTGTGACAGAAGGCCTTACCCTGAGGTCTGAGGCAACAGGGGACAGATCCCTTAGAGACAGACCAGGGCAGGATGTGGCAGCTTCAGCTCCAATCCTCCATTCCCTCTTCAGCGGGTTTTTTTATCAGAAAAGGAGCAAAATGAAAGACAACCTTGGCAGCACTGATCTGACCTCACGGGGGACACCACCATCTGTAGCAAAGCCCCCTGCCCACATCATCCACATTGGGATGGCAAGACCCTTGGGGTAGAACACGATTCTCCAAGGGTTTTGAATTTGGCCAAGTAGCACTTTAATTTGCCAAAAGCTGAGGTATCCACCCAGCTTCAGGAGTAGTTTTCAGGGGTTGTTAGCAGCCCAAATTCCTCCAGAAGGATCCAGAAGCTTACCAAGTCTGGTAGTGGTGTCAAGGACTGAGGCCAAGTTTTAAAAACTATGGTGTCTGAAAGCTGGACAGAAAGAGCCAGGGCCTGGGCCGGCACAGTGCTTCAGGAAACCCTAGTCCGGCACCCTGCTGTGACAGCCACGGAGTCAGGCTAACGTGGAAATGCAGAGCTTTTATGGATCTGCTCCCAAAAGGGCCAAAGTGGAGGAACTGGCTATGGTTACTTCCTCAAACTGCATTATAGGTACATAGGGGTTCATTATACTGTTTTATCCATTTTAGAAAACATATTTCAAACATGTGTTTGAAATTCGAGGTTAAAAAGAAGCATCAGGTGATGCCAACCAACGAGTTGATTCTCAGGGAGCTCCTTGTCCCCTTTTCCTATTTCATTTACTTCATCTGGGCTCTAACTGCTGGTGTCACCTTGAGCAAATATTGCACCTCTCCGAACCTCACTGCCACTTATAAACTGAGGACAATTCTTAGACCAGCTCTTGGAACCCTTCCAGTTCTGTGATCCTCTTCCCCTTGGTCTAGAGCAGGGGTTGCCAAACTATAGCCTGCGGACCAAATCTGCCCACTGCCTGTTTTTATAAATAACCTTTTATTGGAAGAAAGCAAATGCTCATTTCTTTAAGTTTTATGTATTACAGCTTTCATGCTACAATGGCAGAGTTAAGTTGCTGTAAGAGAAACCACATGGCCCCCAAAGCCTAGAATATTTACTCTCTGACCCTTAAAGAAAGTTTGCCAACTCCTGCTTTAGAGGACCTTGAAGAAAGTTAGAGGTGCTCAGGTGTACCCCCCAACATTAAGCCTTCTCCTCCACTCTCTTCTTTGGTGAGAGAGTGTTGATTCCTTTGCCTGTGAAAAAGAAGGAAAGTTCTGAGAGAAGAAAGGGTTCCCAGCTCAGAGATCTCTCTCCATCACTTCTGGGTCGAACACACCATCTGGTACTAACTGTGCTACACATCGACATCTAGCTGCAGGAATTAAGGTGTAAAGGATCTGCTGAATATGCAGGAGGATGTTTTAGGGTCTTAAACTTTGGAGGCTCCAGGAAAAGGGAGCCTGAGACAGTCCCGACTTTGGGAAGACCAGAGAATTTCCAGAGGGGAAGTGAGAGGGACCCCCGACACCTGGAGAAACCAGGGGTCTCAGCCAACATTTGCCAACTTACTCAACCATAATTAGATATTTTAAAGGCTGGTCAAAATGGCAAGAAATGGTCCACTTGGTTGGCAACAGGAAAGGGGAGCTACAGGGTCATGTGGCCATGCTACCCGTCCTCGTGGCTTTCCTGTTCACATACGTAAGCCACAAGGCCCCTTGAGGTAAACCACAGCAAGAGGAAGGGACACATCCGCCTGAGAGAATGGACAGGAAAAGACCAGTCCTGTGGCCCCCTGGTATCCCACCAGCTGTTGGTGCACGCTGCTTTCCCGGGCTCTGTCTCAGATGTGGGTGGGTGGGAAGATTCACAGGGGAGGCTTAGAGGTGAGTTTCTTAGTTTATTCATCCTTTACCTGGGAAAGAAGCCTCGGACAGAAGATGGCAGTAGAGTTGCGGGGGAGGAGGAAACTGGGAAAAAAGATGATAGTTTTTTCCAATTCCAAACCTGACTGTGACAGGCACTATCACCTACACAAGTTGCCAGGATTTTCTGAGTGTTGTTTTCCTATTTGAATACCGAGAAACTGTTTCTGCCATATATTTCCTTCCTAAGAGCAGAGGCACCACCGAAGCCTCTAGGGCAGGGTCTCCAACACCTGGGCCATGGGTCAGTACTGGTCCATGGCCTGTTGGGAACTGGGCTGGACCGCAGGCAGATGAACAAGTGAAGCTTCATCTGTGTTTGCAGCCACTCCCCAGCACTAGCGTCACCGTCTCAGCTCCACCTCAGATAATCAGGCATTAAATTTTCATAGGAACACCAGTCCCTGGTGCCAAAAAGGTTGGGGACTGCTGTTCTAGGGAATCAGAAAACATGGCAGAAAGGTCCCACAGTCATGTGGACAAAGAGATCTGTTGCTTCTGTGATGATGAAAACAGAGGCAAGGACCCTTCTAGCTGGGGCGGTGCGGTGGGGGCAGGGAGAGAGGGCAGAGAGACGGAAAGGCAAAGATGCATACACCCATGGGTGCCTCTGGGGGTGCAGCTGTGAGGAGACAGTCAGACTTAGCATTGTGTCCCTCTGGGGAGACAGACTGGGGCCTCCCCACCAGGAGCAGTGGCCCCTCCCAAGGGCGGCCCCCTTCTCCTCTCGTGTGCTCAAGGAGGCACTGCCTACCCGTGCTGCCTGGTTGATCCCAACTAACCATCTTTAAGCTTAGCCAAAGCACGTCTGACACTCTCAGAGCCACTCACCTGCCATGTTGGAAATGTTAACGTTCAGCCTTTTCGAGTTACAGGGCATTTTAAGAAAGAAAAAAAAAAGGGCAATCAACTCTTGTTTTGGCAATGGCAAGGGGTGGCATTTCTTTAATACCTAAGTCAAATGGTCAGAGGGGCCGGAAGTACTTATTTCTATCCTGCTGGCCACAGTCACGACCACTGCAGCAGGAGAGCGGTGCTCGTGCAAACCGCAGGGGACATGGCGGCCACGTGAGCTGCAGCAACCGAGGTGCTCTGTGCCCCCCGCACCCTTCCTGAACATCTGACCTTCAAAGCACTTTACAGACAGAGCTTAAAGGGGATATGGTGTCTCCACATGAGGCAAAGACCCTATGACCTCAAATAGTGTCGTCCTGCTAGACAGCTGGGGGAGGGGTGTGAACAGGCAGCCAGTGGGACAGAGAAGGACAGCTGTCGGGACAAGAAAGAGGCCATCAGGAACACTGGTCTTGGCAGATCTGGAAGAGATCTCCACCTAAGGGAGGAGAGGAGATGCTCACGGGCAGAGAGGCTTCGCTGGGTCCTATGGCTGGGCCTGTCCCTGGGTTTCAGTGGGACCTGAGGTACGCTATCACCTGTCTGAGGGCTGACAGCCTTCCCGATCACAAGGAGAGCCTACCTTCCCAAACAGACTGAGAGGCAGATTTTTAATGTCAGTAAAGTGCTTTGAAGTGCTGGGGGGAGGCAGGGAAGTGATTTGCCAGGCATCCCCAAAGCCTCCCAGATGGAAGGCACTGGGCCGAGTCAGGGCTCTCTGCTCGGGCCCCAGGACGAGCGCCCTGCACCTTGTATGCTGCCTGGAGACCCAAACCCCACAGACTGTCCTCGCTGGTGCTGAACACCCACACTGAGCCCGGCCTTCATTCCCGGTCACACGAGGAGGCCCAGGGAGACCAGAGGGTCTAAGCCACGTGGCTAAGGATCATGACATTACCCAGGCACTTCCCAGCGACCTCACCTTGAGGGCTCCACCTGCTCCGCTAGCCCCACTCCTCCTCACTTGCCTTCCAGAGGCCCATGAGCCTGGAACCCGGGCTCCCACGGCTGCCCACCTCCCTACAGACCCTGGACCCAGCTGGTGCCAGAGGCCAGGCTCCTCCCTTACCTCGAGAGATGGTCCCTCCAGGGGCAGGGTTGACACACATGGGTGGAAGGCGGGGTGGGGGAAGTTTGCACTGACGCTGCCTGTGCTGGGCCCGATCTGGGGAAAGAGAGAGGGTATCAGCACGCGTGTTCTCACCCCTCAGTTACAGACCCCTGGGCAAACTCATCCCAGAGCACCTGTGAGGGGCTCTGCGCAGCAGGGTTGCTGGCCAGCATGCGCAGCCAGTCACAGATTCTGAGAAAGTGTCACAGATGCCACGCAGAAAGAAGGTGGTTGTTTCATGTCAATGTGATACATGAGTGCCCTGTCGCGCTCCCTCCCTGGCTCTCAAAAAAGTCCTCCTACTGTCCTTTGGCCACCCTCTCTGAGTTTAACCCACCCCATGTGCTTCTTTACAATCCTGAGTTGTGCAAATAAGATAGGACAACAGTTGAAAACTAAAAAGCCATAATGCCACGTAAATGCTCTGGGATCTACCCCTTAGGTCTTCCACATATGGTAGCTATCCCTGTATCTGCTCCGGGTTCCCCAGAGAGCCACTCCAGCCACTGGATCTCAAATTATTCTTTCTCTCTAAGAACTGGGCAAGAGACTTGGGGTCCTCCAGAGCCAACACCTGCTCCACACTTAGCAGCCTGCTCCTTTTCCTGATTTCCCATTCCAAGTACTGCCATTCAAGTAGAGACTAAATACTATTACTCATCAGTAATGTGTATGATACATTTTAAGAAGTCCCAACATTTTTGATATACATAGGCTAAAATTAAGACACTCACTGAACCTTCTATGGGTAAGAAAGATTTAAGGTCTTCAAAACCACACAAATGGTGAGAACATCAGGGACTCAGTGGTCTGGGGAAAAGATGTAGGAGCTCTTTGCTCTCTTTGTCCCACTGGTTTTGGGGTCATAAATGAGGCAAGAGAGGAGCAGGGACACACACACTTTAGAGGCAGCCTGTTCTGCTACATTGATGCCCATTTTTATCATGCAAATTAGCTCATACACGATTGGCAAATAGAGGAAAGACAGCAGGAAAACAAGAACCCCTGGTTCAAGTATACTTTTTCTAAGGCAAGGGATCCAAAAAAGCAGAAATAGAATTATAATTTTCAGCATGAAAAGAAAAAGCCCTTCCAGTTATATTTACAAAAAATTAAAACTGAGTGCCTGTAGAGAATCAAGGTAGTAGACACAGGGGTTCATGATACAATTTCCTCAACATTTCAGAATTTTTGAAAATTTTAATAAAATGTTGGGGGACCTGAGCGAACGCTTGCGCTCGGGCCCTCCACCTCCACACTGCCTAACGGCAGCCGCACTGGCTCAGAGCTGCCACAGCAACTGCCAGCTCTGTTCTCATGAGCACGCTCTGGACACGTTTGGCATCGCACTGAGCTGCTTGCCTCGGTGGTCCAAAGCATCTCCCCAGGCACCGGTGATTGCTTCTCTCGTATTCTGGTCATAAAGTTGCAGTGGTAATTGCCTCGACTCTATTTTCCCCATAAGCCCTCTTGTAATATTATCAGTGTGTGATTTTGCAGAAAACACATACAGTGTTATAGCAGAAATGCCTGTAGGGTCTTCTGGAACAAAGTGCCTACGATCAAGGTTTATCTTGGAACTAATTCCAGCTCTGCACTGAATGGAAGGTTGGAAATGGCCAGCTCAACCTTCCTGTTCCTGGTTGAGGAGGGTCCTCATTCATATCCAGAGATGCTGAATTTAAAAAAGAACAAATGATTTGATGATTATCGATGATCTCATCATCAAGCATTCTTGGTGGTTGGGGCAAAGTTGTTCAAATCCCACAGCAGCATCACTGATCCTTCTTCTGACCGTGGAGCTGAACAAACCGCTGTTGATCCAGTGTTTTTCAGTTGTGTGCTGCCTGTAAAAGACTCAGCTTGCTCTCTTTGGCCTGATTCTGATGGCATTACAGCTGAGAGACGAGAAACCTATGTTAAGATGCTGGCAAAGGAAATGACAGGTCATTTACCAGGCATATAAGTATTCTGGTTGGGAGGTGTTGGCAGCTCAGTTGAATTACATAATAGGAAAGATGGCTGTCATAGGAATTGCTTTGGCCATCACCATCAGAATCAACAAATGGTCCATCCCACTGAGACCATGAGCCCCTGAGAATCTTCACGGAGGCATCTCCGAAACATAGTTGTCTCCACGCTAGTGTCCCTCATGCAGCAGGTGCTCCATCACGCAGCCACACAGCACACTGCATGCTGAGGCCGAGCTGTCACTCTCCAGCAAAACATCAGTTCTGGTCTGCACCCCAAATAAAGCAAACTACTCAAATTTATCAAGGATCTGCCAACCCAAGACGAGGGGCTGGGGACAGACCACAGCCAAGTGCTTTTCTACATCATCTCTACTCTTCACTCTACCCCTGATGACAGGCACTGGGAGACAGGATTGGGTGAGTCCACACCTTGCTATTGTTAGTGAGGACCAGATTCAAACCCCAGCCAGTATGACTCAGAAACCACATCACGTTTCCTCTCAAGATTCATGACACCCTAGGGAGTTCGTAATCTCATTGTGAAGAACAAAGAAACATATAAAAACTTCATGAGAGATACAGAACAATCCCCCAGAACAATAACAGTGTCACGAGGCCACCCATGACCAATTGCCAAGGTTATGGTGCAAACCACAAGTGACATCAGCATTCCGAGGACAGGAAAGGGCATTCAGCCTTACAGTCAGGAAACCGTGAAAAGACAGTTTCGCCTGAAGGAAAATATTCAAGGCAGTGACTTCCTGGTTAGTGGTTTTCCCTCAGACTCCCAAGCATAAAATGGTTGTCGGTAAGAATGTGACACTTACCTGTGCGGAAAGCAAGACCGCAGACAAGACTGTATTAAGTCCTGAAGCTACTTAATTACTAACACGGCTTGTGAGTTTACCAGGTGTCAGGCCCTGTTCTAAGCTCCTTACGTGCATTAGCCCATCTGATCCTTGGAGCGACCCTTGGAGGCAGGTACTACGATCTGGCCCACTTACACCATGGGAAATGGAGACACAGAGAGGCACGTGCTCAGCCCTCCCCAGCCATGGCCAACTTGCCACGAGAACTGGGCATCTGCCTCCCACTGAACTTGAGTGCTAATGATGTCACCCCGATGGGAAATTTTTCAAGCAAATCAATCCCCAGCCTAGAAAGTAAAATCACAAAAGCCATAAAGGAATTTTGCTCCAAACTCTCTCATCTAGTATCATCTCCCTACCACAGGAAAAAGGAGGATTATGATTTCATTGGGCCTCCATCTCTTTACAAAATCAGTGCTGTTAAGTCAGAGATGCTCTCACCATGAGGAACCTGTTTCCATCCAATTTTCCACAATGTGGACAACAAAGCCCACTGATTGGCAGGTAAAGGAAACAATTAAGCATACTTATTTTTCAGCTCAAGATGTGCTGTCCATACTAAGTTCAATGTTTTCTTTGTCAGACATAGTTAACCCACAAAACCAGGATAATAGAGATTAATATTTTCATGCAATAGGAACACAGATGGAGTGGCTGAAGATAAACGAGGAGGCAGGAAGAGGCTGCAGTGAGCCCTGGGACAGCCAGCCCACCTTCCGGCCCCATCTGGTGGGTTCCACAGGGTACCAGTCAGCCAGGCCTCTAGGAACTAACTTGGAGAAGAGACACAACTGCAGTTATGGAAGGCCTTTCATTCTGATTTATTTTTTAAATATGCTAAGACAGGAGCCTCACAGTCAGCTCTAATATAAGTGACAGGCCTTTTACTCTTTATTTCCGTAAAGGAGAAAAATCGGGGGCCTAAGACATACAAAGAGCCCTCAAGGTTCTGGCCCTTGAAGTCCTCACCAGCTATATCACTTCCTGTAAGCAGCTCTTGGATGCTACCCTATAGCCCTGCCACTGTGGCTCAGTTCTGCCACTGCTTATGCAACCCTCTTGCCCCATCTGCTGGAGGGCACTGATTTAAAGACTTGCCACAGATTCTATGCCCAGTAATAAAACAATCACTCAATTCACTTCCACCAGTATTTACTGAGGCCTACAATGTGCAAAATGCTATTCCAGGTACCATGGATGAAAAGAGCATGACAGGTCCTGGCTGCAGGGAGCTTCCAATCTAGTGGTACAGTATTTAATTCGGAGTAGACTAAGCACCAGAAACTACAGATATGGTGCTGGGGAAAATCGAAGAGAATTGAGATTGCATTTGATTGACAGAATCGAAAAAGGTTCATGGAGGAAATGGTATAAAACATTGGCCTAGCAAAATTGGAAGGATTTCAATAAGCAGTGACTACATGAGAGAGG
The DNA here is from genome assembly GCA_004027375.1 of Macroglossus sobrinus. NCBI lineage: Eukaryota > Metazoa > Chordata > Mammalia > Chiroptera > Pteropodidae > Macroglossus > Macroglossus sobrinus. The sequence goes on from PVKZ01001266.1 coordinate 57,995, forward strand.
GTACTCCAGGGGGAGGGTGGCAAATGTATACCAAGCCCTGGGCAGGGGGTGGCACAGGTTATGAGTGCCATGCAAGAAGAAGTTTAAGGAAGAACTCTGGAAAGTTATCCAAAGGGGGGGTCCAAGGACAACACACTGGTGAGGGGTTTTCACAGCTGCCCATCACAGGGAGGAAAAGCATGAGGTCTCAAGCATGGTGTCGTTCTTACCTTTTCTGAATGAGTCCAGGCTGAACATTTCTGGCCAGGAGGGAAAGCTGGAATCCTAAAGAGAAGGATGGCCGAGAGGCGATGGTTAATATTCCGGGTCCAGGAACCCACAGAGAAGACTTCAATAACACAGAGAACACTGTCCAGGAGATGAGAAAAATGAAGCTCATCACTAATGAGCCCCAGCTGTTGCCCCAGTCTCAAGGATGGAAGGGCCACTCCACTCTAGAGTAATTCCATGTCTTTGCTTCTTTCTAATTGAGAGCTCTCTTCTCTGGCTTAAACTCCCTGAACCCTGCTAAGCAGAAGGCGATGCGTTTTATCGTGAGAGATGTAGATTTCCACTTCATCAGAGTATTTGAAGTTTTCTTGGGACTTCTAGAAAGAAATGGAATTCTACATGGACCCCTTTTCTCAGGTGGCATCAGGAAAGGGGACTGATGACTGCTTTAAGGACCAACTGGTTTACTGGGCTTTCACAAAACCTAGTAAAGCCCCTGGGAATGGGACGATGACTACATTATCAAACAGTAACAATAATGATTCAAGATAAAAAGCTTTTTATGGCAGAATCTCTATGAAGTAACAAATATTAAGTTCAACTATTGGCCAAAAATTTAGGTGCATTTTGCTCATCAGTACATTCAATTAAGGAATCTACCTGGAGACTTAAAAAAACACAAATAAGTAACACCTCTGATTTAACTATTTTATTTTAAAGGACAAACTCAAGACTTATAGATGTTTTTAATAATGCAGTACTCCGGGGTTGGTGCTGTAACATTATGTGGCCTCATTTTAAAAACATCTACATAGTGATTTAGCAAATCAGGATAATGTACAACTTTCCTAGGAGTTTTATGGGGCCTACACTCCTCCTCCTGACAGCTATTCTCTCTCATCAATTATGGGACGGTGGGGGGTGGAGGGCTGACCTGGGGCCGAATCTTTCAGGTCCATAGCAGGTCTGCCCTGATGGCCTCCTCTCCCCCAGGGATGCCGGAAATTTCAGCCGATAGGATATGGTAGCTCAGAGAGAAAACTTCAATACAATATCAACAATGATTCAATTTACTTTAAGAAATTACATTCTATAGACTCCTTCTATCTAAAAAAAAAAAAAAAAATAAGCTGTAATTTGAGATTCTAATTTTAAAGAAAACCTGAATATTATAAAATCTAAAACACCTACATGATTATGAAACAATATTTTCTTAATAAGAAATTAGAATTTGCTTGTAAATAGACCCTTGGTTTTGCTTTTAAAAAGTCTCCAATCCTCTCCATGCCAACACTATCTCATATATCATATAACACCTCCTTTCCTCGTATCGGACTTAAAAATATAGTATGATATTCAAGGTAGGATCTTTTAGAGATATTTTCCAGAGCTCTAAAACATTTCACAGGGCTCCAAAAGAAAGATGCCTTCTTTGTAATACATTATGATGTTGGAAACCTCCACGGAATAGAGTTTTTCTAAAATAATTTAGAGATAAGTAAAATAATATTATGTCAAGATTTCTTGCATTTAACTCCAGGTAAGGTCACTTTGGGATGATTCAAGGCCAGAGAGCTTCCATAGTAACTAATTGAAAATGATACTCTTCTTCCAAGGCAGTCACAAATGAATTTAATAGCATGCTTTTTGCTTTGCAGTGTGGCTGAGCGATCCACCACTGCTTTGTGTGCATGGCTAAATCAACTTACCTTACAAGAGCAGTGAAAGTCTCAGATTTTGTAGGCTTTTGAACTGGAGCTGAATTCTCTCCTTACTATTCCTCATCACGAGGCTGGGCCTCCTCCTGGGAAGGACAATGCTGGGTCACTAAAGAGATGGCCCCCGCAGGAAAAGAAAGTGGTTCCGGATCATTGAAATTCATTTACTAACTCTGACAACAAGGACAAGTTTTGTTAGTGGCATGAAACACACACACTAGACACACTGGCCTCCCTTCAGGACCTGCCGTGACCCACGCTACACCCATCAAATTGTGACCTGTCTCAGCATCTGTAAGATACCAAGAGGGAGATCTCACAGTAGACGTGCTTTTAGTTCTGAAAGGATTTTCTCCAAATATAGAGCACAACCCGCGGCGGTTCTGACTTCTACTCCCATCCTGACTATAATATGAACCTATCTAAGATAAAGCAGCTCTTCCAAATTGGGAAAAGAACTAGATATTGCATACCATTTTTAGTTTACTGAAAACTTCCAGAGACCTTATCTCACTTAACCTATGCAACCCACTGAGGTAAGAATTCTTTCCCAGAGAAGGTTACACAATTTGCCCAAGAGCCTGTAGCTGCCTCGGGCAGGATGGAAATCTACAGTTTGGGACTGGGCTCCAAAACTTTCCTAGTTTATACTACACTACTCTTCTAATTTCCATGATATCATGCTGTTGCCTAGATGTCCCATGGGTCAGTCTTTGAAATAACACTTAATAGTGACAGCTTCAAAAGTGAAAGGGGCAGGAAGTGCCCAACTGATAAACTTTGGATCACAGCTACATAAGTTAAACTACATGGAGAGTCAAAATCTTTCGGAGATATAGAGATACCCTACACAGGGTTTTAAACGCAGCAAAGGATGTATCTCTCGCTCCTTAAACAGCTACACAGATAAAGAGCACTATCCTAAATACAAAAAAAACAAAAAACAACAACAACTATACCACGAAGAGTCCTTCCTCCTGGAAACTGCAAAACTCCAAGATTTAAGTGTAAATTATAAGATGTGGTCAACACCCACAACGACAGTGGGATCACTGCCTTCAAAGAATCTGCATCAGACTCTGGCCAGTAAGTTGCAACCAAAAACAGGTTGCCATCTGCGATCCACCTTTTACCGTGTATGGCAAGCCCCTGCAGACTGGGGGTGCAAAGTGGGACAACCTGCGCCTTGCAAAATCACAATTAAGGAGACAAAAGTTGCTACAGGAGTACTAACTAGACAGCATGCTGACGCCATACTCCTGCCTTCGGGGTTCTGAGGACCCCTGGGACTCCAGTTCACTGCAAACAAAGAACCCAACGTGCTTTAGATCTTCTCCTGCGAAACGGGACAAGGCACCACCAGCAAACAAAGAACACCTCACCCTTTGGCCTCCCCTAGTGACAAGGTCGGTGCAAAAGGGTGCCAACTATGGGGGCCAGAATGCACCAAGCCTCCCTTTGGACGAACAGTGCAGGCCGCACGGGGGCTAGACAAAGGTCCCAGGGAACTCCGGGGGCTTTCTGCAGGCCTTGCCTCGGGAAACGGAGCATCCCCTGAGGCGGAGGCGTCGTTGCGCCAATGAAGAGGCCTCTCCCGCGGCCCCCGCGGAGCCCCTGGCTACCAAGCCGGCCCCAGCGGACTTGACTGGCTCCCGCCCCCGCCCTGGCTCCATGGCAACGGCAGGCCGAGGCCTGACTGCCCACGATCGGCCCGGCCGGCTTCCCGGGCAGGCCTAGGATGCCCGGCCTGCTCCTCGGGCCCGCCCGCTTCTCCGCCCCACTCTCCGCCGAGCCGACGGTCGGACCCGGGTCCCTCCTCGCGCTGACCACCCCCGGCCGCGGCAAGCTCCTCAAGGGGGCAAGAAAAGGGAAAATAAAAAGCCCAATTCACCTGTTGTTACAGATGTGAAACAAGCCTCGGTGCACCGCGCATGAGCCGCGGGCCCCCCCAACCACGGCCGGACTACAACTCCCATCCGCGGTGGCGCGGCCCCTTCCGGGTCCCGGGACGGAAGTCCCGCGGGCAGTCCCGGCGCCGTCCTCCGCGCGCCCCCGACCCCGCCTCCCGCGCGCGACCCCGCGCCTCAGCGGGTCCGCCGCGGGTCCCACGCCTGGGGCTCGCAGTGGTCGCCCGAGGCTCCGGCCGGCGGGCGGCCAACCCGCGGCGAGACCCCGGCACTGCGCCCAATGGGGGGCGGGCGCGGGCGGGACTTCCGGCGGAGCCGCGCAGGGGTGGGCGCGCGGGCCGCTCTGGGGCCGCCGAGGGAGCGGGCCTGGGCGGTCCACCCTTGCGCACGACGCGCCCCTCGCGGTGCCTTGGCATCCGGCGGGGTGAGATCCTAGTGTTCTTCGCGCGCCCGCACCGCGCCTCCCGGTGCGAGTGAAGAAATAGGCTGGGTCAGGGCCGAGCCGGGAACGAAATCCAGCTCGGGCCCCGGGCTTCCACTAGCCTTCCCTGCCACCGCTCGTTGCCACGCCTCTTCACTTCTCTATCTCCCTTCTGATCTTCTGTTTCTATAGGGAGGTGAGAATTTCTGTGTCACAAGATTGGTAGGAGGATAAAATCAACGTGGTGGCGCGTTGTAAATGTACATCGCTAGGGAAAGGACCAGGTGGCACTTGCAGGTCGCGGGGAGACCGCTGCTGGGCGGGTCTGGAGGTCCTGCCCCCGTCCCATCCCCTCAAAGGTGAGAAAGGGCATTGTCCTTGTTGAGTAATGCAGTCCTTTTGGCTCCTGAGGAATCCAACTTCGAAAGGAAAGTACCCACTGTGGGTCTGAAGCTGGGTCAGGATTATACAGCTGGAAAGACCTAGGATATGCTTTTAAGATCTGGCCATTCAGGATATATGAAAAATCAGTGCCATATCCCGTCATTTTCGTCCAAATTCAACAAGCATTATTGTCTTTATACTTTGGACAGAAGGGTGAGGGAGTTGGGCATGGAATATTATTCATTCATTCATCCATTCAAATCTATTCTGAGCAGGGCATGGCGCCGTGGTGTGTGGGGAATGATCCCTGCACTGATACTCGAGTGACCTATATAGCTTGGTAAGCAGGTGTGGAGGACTCTAAAGGGGGCTTTAGGGCCTATTAGAGAAGCTGAAAACTTGCTGTGAAGCAAATCGAAAGTGATAAATGCTGGAGAAAAAGTATAAAGTCACAGGTGTTGAGTGAAAGGCATTTGCTCCTGAATGGCAATATCAGGAGAAAGAACCGTGTGAGCAGGGACATCCGGGTAGAACACGGGGCGCATCTAAGGCTGTACCGTAGTTCAGTGTGACCAGAAGGTTGGATATGTGCACGGGCCTTCGAGGAGAGAGAGAAAACGGAGTTGGGAATGCTATGCTAAGAAATTTTAACTTTGTAATCAATTTTTTTTTTTTACAGTTCTTTGTAGGAGAGTAAAATAACTACTTTTAGGAAGCAAAATAACGATTTTTTAGATTATAGTTTTGGAAATGTGAGGGTAGAATTAGCTGGAAAAGTAGAAGTTAGGATACTAATTAGATAAGAGATAATGAGGGCTTGAACTATGCTCAGCAGGGAAAAAGGCAAAAAAAAAAAAAAAAGGAATGCGGGGAATTGTAGAGCTCTAAGCTGCTCTGTGACCACTGGTGTAGAGAGGTGACTGAGATCTGTACCAGGGTGACCGGGAGGATTTTGCTTTGTTAACATAAGGGACACAAGAGTTGGAGATGATGGCTTCAGCTTCATACAGATTGTGTTTGAATGTTAAGTAATAAAGACGTGATCCCTACTCCAAAGGAAACTCTAATCTGGTAGAGAGGATGAGAAAAGCGTGTAAATAAAACTTAAAACATAGAGGCAGAAGCACTGCAGAAGAGACACGAGTGTAACATTCGAAACACTTTGCATGTTTTGCATTTTTGTCCCTCTGAAGATCTTTATCTTGTTCTTGAGCTTCAAACTATTCTTAGTGAACAGTTATGTCTGGTGAGGCTGATAAGGTGGTCCACTTTATATTAAGGTGCATGCTAGTTAATGTCTTTTTCCTTCTCGCCCACATATTGCATTTCTTGTTACCTGGTCATTTCCTTGTCACTGCCTTATCTTCCTCTATCCAGTCTCCAGACTACATTCTTTGCTAACAGCTCTGTCAAGAAATTTCATGTCTTCAGACAGGTTCCTACTCGTTCTGCAGATATACAGGAATTCGGGTAAAGGAGTATCACGTTTTTTGGTATTACATTACATACTCTCATAACATCAGTTATTTCTGACAGAAATTCTAGTTTATGTCATTGGCCAGATTATACACATCAGTTAACCTCAGTATTATAAAATATTTATTGGTAAAACTGGAAAGACTGTTTAGCTCCCAGGCTGCTTTTTAGCCAACACAAACCATTGGACAGTACTGCCACAAGACCAACATACAGGCTTTTTAAATTTTTAAATTTTATTTATTTTAGGTGAGTCAACCCTTTGTTGACCTCACGGATTACAAGGACCTTGTCAGCTTACAATCCCTTATTTTTTTTATTTTTTACACCTACAGCACCTGGTCTTCCTAGGAGGTCTCCCATCCAAGTGCTAACCAGGCCCGACCCTGTTTACCTTCCGAGATCAGACGGAGATCAGACTGGATCCGGCTTGTTCAGGGTGGCATGGTCATAGACCAGGCTTTTTTTGAAAACATGAATGAAACTGACTTATGCTCAAGATAGTATCATATACACACTTTGATGCCACTCCCTTTGTTCCAAACACAGTAGAATTAATAAGAAAAGTTTAAAATTACTTGTCCATATTCAAAAACGAGATAAACATTTATGTTGATCAGAAACAAAGAGCTGGAATCTTTCCAGGCTATGGATCCAGAAACATGGAAGCATTCTGGAATTTATAACCTATAAGGTAATATGATTGAGGGGTACCCCCATAAAATACAGTTAAATGGGGCCAGTGTCAGTACTCGCAGTTAGGACTTAAGGTGAAGCTTCCTTAACAGAGATTTAAAAAAAAAAAACAAAACAAGCTTTCCATGCATGTAAACATAGTTTATATGAAGGGAGCATATACAACCAGAATCCAGACCTAAATCCAGCTACCCTCTCACTTGGTGCCTGTCTCCCAACATTTCATGGTAGACAAAGTCTTAAGATACTAATATAAGCCTTGTTTCTGGTTTCCTGGGGATTGAGTAGAAGTTACCACAAAACCATCAGGGAGGCAGAGATACTTGTTTGGGGAAAAAAATTCCTGTTCACAAGGAGCTTATAAGTTCAGCTTCCAAAACATACAGAAAAACCTAACCAAAAGAAAGACAAAATCAGCATCAAGAGATGATTTCACTGCAATTGAAATGAAAATATTGGCGTGACCTAATAATAAGTTATATGTTTAGAATATATTTAGAATCTTCAAAGACATGAATGATACTTATTTTTAAAGAATAAGAAATTATGAAATAAGAGTGGCAAATATTTAAAGAACCGGTTAGAAATCCTAGAAATTAAAAATACAGTGATTGAATAAACACTCCATAAATGTCATGAATTCTAGACAGATCTTAGGGGAATGGGGTTTAATGAATCGGAAAGATGTTGTAATCTAGGTGAATAACTCATTACTAAGAGAAAAACAAAAAAATAAAGGAACAATTAAAAACATGGAGACTAGATTGAAGGGCTTCAACGTATTGTATAATAGGGTTGCAGTATAAGGACTGCAGAGAAGTAATACTGCATTGAACACGATGTTTGAAAATGTTCCAGAATTGAAGAAAGAAGCAAAGCCTGAATGCCATGCAGGGTAATTAAAAAATAATTACTTGAATACAGTGCAATGAAACTGCAGAATATCAAAGATAAAGAAATCTTACAAGTCAGAGAGAAAAAGTATAAAACCTACCCTGGAAAGCAATTTGACAGCATTCTTCCCAACAATAATAGCAAAAAAAAAGACGAAGCAATCCTCAATTTGCTGAGAAATAATTCAACTTAGAATTGTCTATCTAGCTAACACATCTTTCTAAAATGAAAATATAAAGAGAATTCAAATTATATAATGAATAGGAGATGGTCAGAACTAATTAAAGAATATACTTTGCAAAAAGAAAAACTAACCCAAGTGGAAAGGAATAGGATATAATAATCAATGACATGCACTAATATTAGGAAAATATATTGGTAAATTTTAATTTAACCACTATTTACTACTGACTATTAACACTGAGTTTTTGTGCAGAAATAAAAGATGGAACTAAAATTATAAGTAAAGATAAAAGACAACACAAGGGTGTGTACCCTTTGGGATGTTCTGGGCAAAGAGGAACAGAAACCCTAACTCAAAACTGGCTTGAAGCAGACGGAAGTGTATTGTCTCGCATAACAGGAAGCCCTCAAGTAGGGCAGATCTCACAGTTGATTATTCAGTGAATCAGTCAGTGTTGACTGACTCAATTGTGTCATCGAGGACCCGAGTTCTTAACACTTCTGTTTTCCATTTTCAGAGTCCTGCAGATCCTCAGGTTCCTAGCAAGATGGTGTTAGCAGCTCTCATCAAGTCTTAAAAGACCCCTTTTCATGTGTCTCTGACCGCAACTGGACCCCGTTTTGTGACATTATCCCCGGCAACTGGAAAAGAGTCAACCTTGAGGGTGGTCATGCCCATACCCCCCGATTCAGAAGGAGAAGTAAGGTTTTACTCAGGAGGAGGATAAAAACAGCAAAACCTTAGGATTTTCTTAGAAATTTTTATCTAGAATGCATGAAAGTAATGTTAAGTATAACTACTAAACAAATAGAAATATAATTCATCACTTCTGAGCCAGTCAATAAAACAATTGAACAGAACAGCAAGAGAAATAAAACAGTTGAATAGAGCAGCAGGAGAAAAGAGAAGCAAAGCAAAGACATGGTAAACAAAAAATAAGTGTATGGTAATAATACATCAAAACAGTGATCACAATGGATGTAAAAGGTTTAAACCTGTCTGGTGGTTCCCCTCACACCAAGCCAGTGGTTTTTTAGTGCCAGCCCTCTCTGCTCCAGGTATTTCGAGAGGAAATGTAGTTCTCCTATTAAGCACTAGAGGGTGGCAGCTATCTCTACTGTATTCCTTTCCCAGGAAGATTTAGTTGTACTTCTGTCAGATTCTCATGAATCAGGAACCCGTTTCCTATACAGCTGACAAATAATCTTCCACCTAAGGCTCATTCCCAATATTTAAAAAACAATTTTAGGGCACTTAGAATTTCAGCTACTCAAAATAGTTGCCAAGGATGTGTTTAACTGCCTGGTAGATCTAGAAGTGGACTTGGAGGCCAGATCAGATGTCTTATGGATTACACTTCTTAATTGGTAGGAATTGGCTAGATGGTCTATGAACATGGCTGCTATAGCTACAGAAGGAGGATTCAAGCAGAGAATGAGCGGGGATTCATAAGTGGAAGCACCCTTCTGCTCTGACCAGTTGTCCAGTTATTCCATTTACATATTTACTTTCACCTTTACTACATGAATTCTTGTGGTAGTAGCAATTAGTCAAGAGCCACTGACAGCAAGTAAAATTTAGTCACCCAGGCTGAGTTTGAAACCAGTAATTATGTTTAACTTGTGTTTAAATAGGCAGTGGCTCATTTTAACTTCATTTACCTGATGCCTGTCACATGGGAACAGAATAATTTTATTGTTACTAATAATTATTAGCATATTGCTATGGCCCGTCATAGATGTCTAATAATTTTATTGAATCAATATAAATTGGCTAATGGAAACTTTTCATTCCAACTGGACTATCAAAGAATAGTACTTTTTAAAGTTGAGCTGTGAAATTCACCATTTGCTTTTTTCATTGCTTTTCCAGAAGTGAACTATGCCATTTGGTACAGTTTTAAAACCATTAGTGAACTCTCAGGAATTTTTCCTTGGGTTTGAATTATTTGTATGCATAATAACTTAAGAAAAAAAACAAGTCTAATTTGAAAAGTAAAGTTCAATGTTAAACTCCCTGAGCAATTTAGAGTGTTATCTGAAAGGGTGAAACTGATTTCTGGTACAGGAAGTCTAGAGACTGGTAATCTCTGGGACAGGAATCGGTAGTGATTGGAGAAGGCACGGAGGGGAGGCCCTGGGCTGCTTCCAGGTTCTAGTTCATGAGCTGGGAGGTAGTTTCACAGGTGTGTCCACTTTGTCGTAATCTGTCCAGCCCTGCACTTATGATGTATGTGCATTTCTGTAAGCACATCATACTCCAGTAAAGTTTTTAGAAATGGTTGTTTTCTGAATTTTTGCCTTAATCCAAACTGCATCCTAAAGTTCCTCTAGGTAAAGGAAAATTGTCAAGGGTCCTTTTCCTTTACCCTGCTTTTTTGAGACCCTAGTTTCATTGTGTTCCAGGAGTCCTACTGGGCAATGAGTCTTCTCCAGTTTCTTCCAGCCAAGACTCATAGGGGATCTAGAAGTGGTGTCACCACTATCCTTCCAAATATATTGTGGTGTGTGTTTTATATCTGAATATCCCAACCTACTTCCCCACCTTCTCACTAACCAGAATAGGGTCACACGGCCATTCCTTACCTGATTCCATGGGATTACCATGACAGTTTTAAAACAGTGAAGGCTCATCCCTGGGACTGGAGAACAGGAAGCAACTTCTGAGCTGTCTGCCCAACAAAATTAGTCTTCTGTTAGCAGGCAAGAAGCAGAGAATGGCTTGGGAGGGTGGACAATAGTGTCTTGCAGGAAACCCTCTCTCAGTTGGTGACACTTAAATTCCTACCCAAAGAAGAAGGAATTAGGATGCAGCACAAGGGTGAGGTGGGGAGTGTTCCAGGTGAGAGAAAAAATGTGCAAAAATTCTAAGACTCTAAAAAGATTTGTCTGTTAGAGGAAATAAAAAAACATTCTCTCTCTCTCTCACACACACTCACACACACACACACAGTGGTAATTATTAAAGATGTATTGATAGAAACTTCAACAAAATTTGATCTTTTATTGAAAAAGTAATATATACAGATGTTCAAAATATTGGAATAGCATGAGGGTGTAAATGAAAGTATTCCCTGAATTGAATCTGTCTCCTCCCTGTCCTCACCTCCTCTTGCTTACTGCTCCAGCAACGCTGGCCCCATTCTGCTCCTCTCATTCTGTTCCTCGCACACGTCAGATGTGCTCTGTGCCCATCTGCAGTGGCCTTCCCCAGAGCCATAACTTGCTTCCCCACCTTGACCAAGGTTTTCTTCAAAAGTCTTAATGTAAAAATTGTACCCGACATCTCATAATCCTCCTCCATGCTTTACATTCTCCCCCTTACACTTATCGCCGACATCCTGTGGATATATTTTACTGCTTACTGCACTCTGGCTTGCTCCATAGGGCAGGAATTTCGATCTGTTTTGTTCACTTTATTCCTATCACCTAGAACAGTAACTAGGACATACTAAGCCCTCAATAGATTTTAGATATTTTTCTGTTAATTATTTATCACAGGAGAAGAAAGTCCAACTTACTATGGCTAATCCACAAAGCAGACAATGGAAACTAGAGGTGAGAGTGATGAGCAGCTTTGAACCCAATGTCTTCAACTCTTAAGTGGTTGGTGTACATTATTCCCTCTGAGTCCCTCTGTGTTGAGCAGAACGCTTTTCAAAAAAGCGTCATGGGAATGGCAGCCTCAAGATACTTGTCAGAGTCACTTCTTGCCCTTATTGGAGGCTTGAACTTTGTAAGTACACAGCAAGGATATGGTTTATCATATCATTCCTGTTGTGCGTAGTCTGGCCAAAAGGCCTGGTTGTCGGCAGGAAGGTTAAAGGGTGATCATTTCCATGGGGTTACAGTTCCTAAGCATTTTGTTTGTAAATGTCATGGCCCATCACCTCGGAGGAAATAGTCACATAAAGGTTTCACTGTGATGTATTTAGTTAGGTATGGCTTGCTTTTTTTTTTTTCTTTACCTTCTTGGGGTTCTTGGTCTCCTTGACTCTGAAGATTATTGTTGGAAATAAACTGTTTGAAAGTTACTGGCCATTATTTCTTCAACTATTTCTTCTATTACAGTCTCTTCTCCCTTTCTGGGAATCTAAATGCATGTTACAACCTCTCTGTCCTCCAAGTGTTTTACTCTGTATTCTTGATTTTTTATTTTTATTTTTCCATGCTTCTCTTTGGAGATTGCTTCCGACCTTTCACTTCATCCAGCTGTGTCAATTTGCTATGAAAATCATTGTTACCCATTTCAATTATTTTTTCAATTTCAGAGTTTCTATTTGAGTCCTTTCAAATCTGTTATGCTCTTAGTTTCATAGGTTCTAGTTTTTTCCTGAAGTTTTAAATCTTGTCTTTTATCTGTTTAAACCAGTTAGATAATCTTAGTCTCTGTTTGATAATCACACTGTCCACAGCCCCTGGAAGTTTGTTTAAAAACCCCTGAGGCTCTGACATCCCGTGTCAGCCTGCTCACTCCATGTAGAGGCCTTTCCTTACCTTGCTTGGGCTCCGATGAAACATGCCAAGTAGCTCTCCCATGTGACAACCCTTCCACTCTGACATCTAGGCTCTGACACCCCACGCCAGCTTGCCCCTCTGTGCCCTGAGCACACCCTATGCTGGGTTGCCCCCACATGGAGGCCCCTCCTACCTGTTCTTGGACTATGAAATCCCACAAGGGACAGCCACTTCAGCCACCATGTGGATGCCCTTATCATCTGGCTCAGACTGTGACATTCCACTCTGGGCTACCATAGCCCCGTCCCCTGTGCAGACAGATGCTTCACCTGATAGCTTTTGGAATAAATTGTTTAGGATAGGAAGGCAAGAGGGAGAAGAGGAGGAGAAATATGCAGTTCAAACAAACAACCCAACCCAACCCAACCCGAAGTGTTTGTCTTTTTAATGAAGCCTTTTGGTTCTAAAAAAATGAATGCAAATACTAATATTTTGGGCTGAAGCTACCTTCCAGTTTGGGATTTTCCATTTCCTATGGTCCATTCCCCTTGTCTTGCCTATTATTTTTTAACTCTACTATTGTGGAAGTTGTGCAATAACTCTTCTAGTGGTTCACTAGAAATTAAATCATTAATTTATCAAATATTCATGCTAATTATCTTTACCTTCCTTCTTAGGATACTACCATTTCTCCACTCACAACATGCATTATTTTGTTAAATATTTCTGTTCTATATTTTTAAATCCCACAAGATATTGCGGCTTCTTGTTTTAGACGGTTAATGTTGAGAGTTACTCACTATTTATCACTTTCTTTGCTCTTTATTCATTCCTTCAAGTCAGGGATCCCTTTTCCCCAGATACACATGCTTTAGAATTTCTGCAGTTTTACTAAAATGAATCTAAATGATAATTTCTATTTACTTTCATGCTTCTTGAATCTATGAATATCTGTCACCATTTGGGGCACTTCTCAATCATTATTTCTTGTTATTGCTTCCACCCTTTCATCCTTTGAGATTCCAATTACATGCATATTAGAATTTCTCATTGCATCTTCTTATTTTTTACCCCATCTCTTCCTTGGCTTCCTTGTTTTTTGGTCTTTCTGACCTGCAAGATGTTTCTTCTCTGACTTATCTGCCTAGTTCACTGATTCTTTTGCTGTGTCCAGTCTACTGCCCAATATGTCCACAGAGATTTTAATTTATTGTTTTCTGTCTAGCTCTTTTCCAAATCTGCTGTCACTGCCAATAGTTTCCTAATTTCTCGAAACATTCAAACTTGTATTTATCGTCTTAAAAATAAGCATAGTACACTTTAAACTAATAATATTATATATCAGTTATATCTCTGTAAAACTGGGGGAAAATAAGCATAGTAGTTTTATGGCTTATAAATAAAAAGTTCAATAATCGAAGCTGCTTTTGGTCTGTTATCTCTCCCCCATCCCTAATTTTTTATTATGGTAAAGTGATCATCACATAAAATTTACCATCTTAACCATTGTTCTTAATTTTTAATGTTTATTGAGGTATAATAGACATTAATTTCAGATCTACACCATAAGTTGATAGTCATATAGATTGTGATATCACAATAAGTCTAGTTAACATCTGTCACCTTACAGTTACAAAAACTTTTTTTTCTTGTGAGAACTTTTAGAACCTACTCTCTTAGCAACCGTCAAATTTGCAATATTGGATTATTAACTATAGTCATGATGCTGTGCATTAACTACCCAGGACTTAATTTTTAACTGAAAGTTTGTACCTTTCGATTCCCTTCACCCATTTCTCCAACTGCCTACCCACTGCCTCTGGCAACTACCAATTCGTTCTCTGTATCTATGAGTTTGTTTTTTGTTTATTTAATTGTTGGCTCCACATATAAGTGAGATCATATGGTTTTTATCTTTCTTTGACTTATTTCATTCCCTTAACCATCTTCACCATTTTTAAGTGTACAGTTCAATGTATTAAATACATTTATAATATTGTACAACTATGACTACCATCCATCTCCATATTTTCATTTTATAAAACTGAAACTATACCCATTAAACAATAACTTATTACCCTTTTCTTTGGCCCCTGACAACCACCGTTTTACTGTCTTTAGGATTTTGACTAGTCAAAGTACCTCATATAGTGGAATCATACACCATCTTTTTGTGATTGGCTTATTTCATTTAGCATAATATCTTCAAGATTCATCCATGTTGTTGCATATGTCAGAATTACCTTCATTTTTAAAGCCAAATAATACTCCATTGTATGTATCACATTTTGCTTATCCAAACCATGAAGGTTTGCCCTCGTGTTTTCTTCTGAGTTTTGTAGTTTTAGCTCTTACATTTAGGACCTTTGATGATTAGTGTTAACTTTTATATATAGTGTGAGGTAAAGAAGGGTCCAACTTCATTCTCTAGCTTGTAGCTGTCCAGTTTTCTCCACATCATTTGTTGCGGACTATTCTTTCCTCATTGAATCAAAAATTAGTTGACTATATATATGAATTTAATTCTGGACTCTCAATTCTATTCCACTGACCTCTATGTCTACCCTTTTGTCAATACAACTGTTTTACCATTGCTGCATAGTAAGTTTTGAAATCAGGAAGTGTGAGTTCTTCCATTTTGTTCTTTCTTTTCAGGATTTGAAAAGTAAGTTGGTTATTCTGGGTCTTTTGCAATTCCATATACACTTTAGACTCTGCTTATCCATTTCTACAAAGAAGTCAGTTGGGATTTTGATAGCAATTGTGTTGAATCTACAGATCAGTTTGGGGAGTCTCGTCACTTTAAAATGTTGAGTCTTCTGATCCATAAACCTTTGTTAAATTTATAAATAATATTCTGTTCTTTTAAATGCTTTTTGGAATGAAACATTTTCTTAATTTCATTTTCAGATTGTTTATTCCAAGTGTATAGAAATACAATTGATATAGGCATACCTCATTTTATTATGCTTCACAGATTTTTTTTTAATTGAAGGCAAGACCCTCCACCAGCAAAAAGATAAAGTAAAGATTTACTTTACTGCAATACTCTATTTCAGTATTGGTCTGGAACTGAAACTGCAGTATCTCTGAGGTATGCCTATATTTGTATGCTGATCTTCTATCTTCCAACCTTGCTGAACTCATTTCTTTTAGTGGATTACTTAGGATTTTTTAATATAAAGATTATGTCCTCTGCAAATAGAATGCTTTACTTCTTACATTATACTCTGAATGTCTTTTTACTTTTTTTTTTTTTTTTTTTTGACTAATTGCCCTGTCTGGAACCACCCAGTACAATGTTGAATAGAAGTGGTGAGAGCAGATATCTTTGTTCCTGACGTCAGGGGAAGAGCATTCATTCTTTCACCATTAAGTATGATGTTATATATGGAGTTTTCATTGTCAGGTTGAGGAAGTTCCCTTCTATTTCAAATGTGTTGACTGTTTTTATCATGAAAGGGTGTTGAATTTTGTCAAATGTTTTTTCTGCATCTATTGAGATGATCATGTGATTTTTATATTTTATTCTGTTGATATGAAGTGAAATTCAAATTGAATGTAAACAGCATTATTGAATAAGCAGCTGACCTTAGGAATGTTGACACTGAACTGCTCTTTGACACTCCAGATATACAGCTAGAAGAGCTGTGTGAAGCCACACTTATCCACATGAGGAAAGTGTGAAAAAAAGAATGAAAATGTCTCAGAAGAGATGACACCTATAAAAAGCTTCACCTTAAAAGTGCAAAGGAGAAAATACTGGATGCTGATCCAAATTTAGAAATCAGTATGAAAATTTGATAAGAAAAAGACAAATTTTGCTTATATTATGTTATATAATGAGTTCAAACTACTGTTAAGTTTTTCACCAAAAAAATAAAACTATTTAATTCTCAATTTTTCTAATATTTTATAGTCCACAAAATTAATTTTACTGTATCTATTTTCTTATATGTAACAGATAGGGTTTTCAGTGTTTTGATAAAAAAGTTTAAAGGCCATGGAATAATTGTAATTTTCCTCATTAATTATGAAGTTTGCATAGTTCTGCTTGCACAGTGATTTTGATGGTATTGCACTGCTATGCTAAGAGAGAGGACTGTCTGTATTCTATTAGGGCCATCAAATTATTACATATTTAGAGTTCAGCAGGTTTAAGAGTGATGTCTTCTTGCTTTTCACATTCTCCTATCATCTCTTCTCTAATTAAGTCCTAAAGCCATTAGAGGGAGTAAAGCAAAGTAGATAGATGTAAATATATAAGGGTGGCTTAGCAAGGGATTATAGGAGCCAGTCTCTATCTGGGAGGGCAGCCCAGCATGGAGATTGGTTACATTTAGGCGAACTGTTAAAATAAGTAAATATAATATAGATAATGGCAGTCAGATTTTTCATTGTTACAGAATGGAGTTACAAATATGCACTTAGTCAAGTTTAGAACCATTTAAGTTTGTTCGATAAAAAATAAATGGAAATTTTGATGCGTAATGAGATACTTACATACTTTCAAAATACCTCCCCAGAAAAATACCAGTTACAGAGGCATAAAGGATAACTTCACAGTAGCGAAGGCTGGCAGATACTCTCTTAAGTAATCAGTGATGGAAGAAATGAAATCGTGAGCCACTTGATTGGTATGAACTGAAAAGAACAGAGCGTGAACATCAGCCAAACTCAAACTGAGCGACAGTCTACGAAATAACTGGCTCGTAATCTTCAAAGTCGTCGACGTTGTGAAAGTTAAAGACTGAGGGACTGTTCCAGACTGATGAGACTTGAACCTTGACCTAATGCAATGCATGATTCTGATCTGGACACTTTGGCATAAGAGACCTTATAGGGGCAACAAAAAATCTTGAATGGGTCTGAGGACAGTTTTAATGTTATTGTGATTATTATGTAAGAGGATAAACTTGGCTGTAGAAAACAGATTTTTGTGTTAGGCATGTCAGCAACATACTGTCTTACTGCTCAAGAAAATTTCTTTGTACTGTACTTGCAACTTTTAGTAAGTTTGAGGTTATTTTAAAATAAAAACGTGACATAACTATTTAAAAAATCCATCTTTATAATGTGCTCAAATATTTAATTTTTGATGAAACATTTTAATGTTTTTCCTAAAAAACATTTGGTTTTTCCAAATTATTTTAGAAGTTATTTGAACAAAAAGGTTGGAATATCACTGCCCTCAAAGGACCAACTCCTCTCTCAATGGTTCTAGTCAAATAAAATAGCCATAAACATCAGCTCTTATCATTATTTCTAAAGTCCGAGCTCTTAGGCACGGCGATCCTAGTCTTACTCCTATTTTATTCTCATTGCTTCTGTCCTAGACTATCAGGTTATCTTTTCTCCTGTGTTTCTTTCTCTGATCACTCACTGTTGCCATGGTTATCGTCCTAATCTATAAATTTGATTTTATTCTCTGTTCAAATTGGTTTCCCAATGTTTATAGGATAGTCAAAATTCACTGCCACACCAAGTAATGTCTCCGCTACCACCCCATGGGCTTAAGGAGTTTCGCCAAGCATACTTTCACACTTTAATTCCTTTGTTCCAGTTGTTTCTGAAATGTCCTTCCTCCTCATCACATTCTCTTCATACTTAAAAATCGGTCTCAAAAAACTCACCAGACTATCTATCTCACCATTAGTCACCAGCTGTTCTAGGGTCATATAGCATAACGTTCATACGTAACTCCACAATGGACAATCATTGTTAATAATTTAAAACCCTTCTGCCTCTCTGTAGGTCATTCGTTCATCAAATATTTATTGAACAATATTTATTTGGTAACAGGTCCTGTTTCCGACGCCTGTGAACAAGTCGAGGCTAGGTTCTCGTATATTTCATGTGGATGATTAGTAAGAAAATAAGAAAAATACCATGTCGTGAGCGGTGCTACGCAGAAACTGTCAAGTGAGTATGATTAGCTGTTTAAGATTGTACGGTCAGGGATCCATTTTTCTGAAATACCTTTAAGCTATGAATTTAAAAGTGCCTAAGTGACAATCAGAGGGGAAGAGATGCAGGTCGCGGACAGCTGGTGCAAAGACCCCGAGGCAGAATAAGCTGGTGCGGCTGGAGCCATGAGGGGGAAGAAGGGGTGTCGTGTGAAGCCGAAGGAGCCCCGGGTGGTCGTCCCAGCTGGCCACGTACAAAGCCCAACACGGCCACTTCGTGTAGACCCTAGGGTCCGAGCGCAAGCGGGGGCAGGCGCACATTCCCATCCGTCAGCACGCGACGCCTTGAACCGGCTTTCCGCCGGAACTTCTCACGCCAGCAGCGGCAAACGATGACACAAAACCTCCATGCAGTTGTTGAGAGCAGAGCGATCCGACAAAAGAATCCCGAAAGCGCCGGTCGCGCAGAGGCCGAGGCTGCGGGCTGAGAGGAGCGGTTCTCACCGCGGCAGGCGGAAGAGGCGAGGGGAGCAGCGCTTTTGCGGGCCCGCTGGCACGAGCACTGCGCATGCGCGCGCGCGCGCCCTCGTCGGTTAGGGCGCCGGGCCGAGAGGGGGCGGGGCCGGGCCTCCGCGCCGGAAGGGGGTTGGCTGGGCGGGGCCGGGAGGCGGTGGTGGCGGCTGCGCGCGCGCGCGGTTGCGAACGGGGAACGCCGCGAGGGCCGGGACGGGCCGGGCGGTGGGCACGACGGACGGCGACGATGGCCGCAGTAGCGGGCGGCGGCGGGCCAGGGGCGGCGGCGGGCGCCGCGGGTGCTGGAGGTGCGGCGACGGCCGCGGGCCTGGCCGTTTATCGCCGGAAGGACGGGGGCCCGGCGAGCAAGTTTTGGGAGAGCCCGGAGACGGTGTCCCAGCTGGATTCGGTGCGGGTCTGGCTGGGCAAGCACTACAAGAAGGTGGGTTCGCGCGCCCGTGGGAGCCCGGAGGCCACGCGACCTGGGCCGGGGGCGGCCACCAGCCTCGCGGGCCGCCCCTCCCCCCCGCGCGCCACGAGGGACAACAAAGGCAGGCGCCGGGCTCGCCACGCCCCCGCGGTCCGCTCTCGGCGCCCGCGCGCAGGGTCTCCCCTGGGCCCCCGGGGCCCTGCTCCTTGGAGCCCACGCACGCGGGGCCAAGCTCCTGGTCACCCCACTGAGCAGGCACAGACGAGCTCAGCAACCCGGAGAGTGTGATTCTCTTTTGTTAGCTGCGTTAGGTGTGTGAACAATGATTATCAAAAACTGTCTGAACTAGTGTGTAAAAGCAGCTTCGTATCGTTCGGAGATTAGTCGTCAAATTCAAGTGAGGTAACTAAGGTCTTGCGACCTGTTGTTGATTTGCTAGAGAAGGAATAAGGACGAATGTAATAATAGCAGATTAATGTACTGGATTACAGCCCCGTTGAGAACGAATATTAAAAGTGGACTGTTTTTACTTCGTAGGACTTTTGGTTTTGTATAGTGGGAGTGCAAGAGTTAATGTTCACTTGTACCAGTTTCTCAGTGGGGCCTCCCCTGAGACCCTCATTTGTATTGGATCACCCCACTTCAATTCACATCTTTATGTTCTTCGTACCATTATTTGATTTTTTTTTTTTCGTTTCATTCTGCTTGTCCTACCCTCGGGAGTAAGTTATGTCAAGTCAGTGGTATTGAGTGTTGTGACTTAATCCCTTGAAGGTAACACACGTTTTTTAACCTCCCGTTTATGTAAAGACTTGGAAATGATTCCTTTAGGAGGTGTAGTGAAGCAGGCAGCCAAAAATAGTCCCTCTGCCCCCAAGTTTCCGGAACACTCCTTTCAGTTCTGTACTTCCCCATTGAGGACCGTAGCTCTGGGGCAAGGATCTTGTCAGGCCTGTTCACTCCTGCGTGTCCTTGAACATGATTGGTACTCCTTGCCTCGCCCTTAGTAGTTGCTTAGTAAATAATTGTTGAATGAATGAAAAGATAAAGTCGTCTTGGAACCTATTCATTAGAGGTCATAGATGTAATGGGTACCTTTTGGGGTCTACAGCAGAGTGAAGCCTGTCAGCTTTGGGAAGTTGTTAGGTATGGGCAGGAATCTTGGGTAATCCTCTGAAATTACACTGTGATACTCCCAGAAATGACAGTTTTTTAGCCGAGGTTTTAGGAAGTGAGAGCTAATATATATTATTTGCAGTATATTTTTAGATGCTTTGGTTTTTTTCCCCCGTGAAATTTTGGAGTTAAATTTGGAATTGTAGGATTGCTTTTTTTCATCTGCATACTAGTAGACAAAAATATTACTTTCTCTTATACAGTGATTAATTGGTTACTTTTTTTGTGTAAGCAGTAGAGCTTCTGGAAGTGGCGAAGGGAATTAAATATATTAATACTATGACAGTATTAATTATATTTTATCATGTGCTCTTCAGCCAGTGCTTTGGGTCTTTAATGTTCCTGAATGTAGTTATTTTTCCCCCTCAATCTGGATTTTTTCCCCCAGTATTACTGGGGTATAATTGACATATAACATTGTATTACTTTATCAGTGTAGCTCTAACAAAGAAAAATACCCAGGAGAAATATTCTTTTGGATTATTCCTTTGTGACTCTCATAAGACTTGTTCAAATCATATCTAGGAAGGAGAAAGAAAAAGGGAAATAGTAATTTATTACTTCTCTAGGTAATAAATGTGCATCTGTTTGGTACCAACTTTAAGATGGCAATTTGAGGCTCCGATACTCCTTCAGAGATTTGTTTGGGTGGGTGAGGAAGTGGCAGTGAGGCAGACTGACTGAAGGATTTGTCCCAGAATGTTGAGGCCAGCAGGTCAGTATTTGGCTCTGAGTCCCTGAGGCCATAAAGACAAGGTTAGGTCTGACTTCTTGGTTCCATAAAGCCAGAGTGTATTTCTTGGGCCTGCTCAGATTCAGAATTGAATCTGCCAAAATCCTATCAGTTTCTGAGAGAGGTGTTGGAGGGTGAAAATATTAATTAACCAGAAGGTTCTTTTCTTTTGTACATACAGTATCTCTACTTGTTGTACACATTAGTGGGTTTTAAATAAATTTTTCTATTGCATTTAATACTGCATTTTCAGATTGATAAATATCAGCAACTATATGAAATAAACGTGACATCGGTAGTCCTCTTTTTTTTGATGCGTCTATCCATGCAGTCAGTGAACAACGGAGCATCTACCATGTCCAGGCACTCAAAACGAATCCTCACAATGGTCCTGAATGATAGACATGGTTTGTTTTATTTTACATGGGAGGAACCTGAGACTCCAGATTTAAGTAATTTCTCTAAGGTTACAGTTAGGAGTTACAGGTTTGGGATTCACTGAATCCTGCCTGGCTCTCCAAACCCCCGGCCCCCCCCCACCCCACTTTATTCCCCTACATATAATCTCTCTCATTAAGGAACTCACAATGTGTTGGAAAAGAGACATAGACACCTACCCAAGTGTCTGGGTAGGTGTCTCTTTTAATTGCAAATTAAAAGAGAACTTCTTTGTATTTTTGTCTTCTAAATGCCCTTAGTATAGGTGTTTAGTAAATATTTGTTCAGTGAATGAACAAATGTACTAGTTTAGGGATCTATTCATTTAGGCTTTGTCGGTAAATTGGCTTAGCAACACAGAATGATGAGTGAATACTTTTTGACTGGGATGAGCTTCAGGCAGGCCAAGGGAGTCCAGAGGAGGTGACCGCTTTAGCTAAGAGGAATCCGAAGCACAGGGAGGTTGTTAACTGTTTGCCTGAGGTTGGATTTTAGGTCTAGTAGCAGTGCAAAAGCTTGTTCATCTGCCTAAGCTGCCTCTTCTGTATTGTGTACATGACTTTCATCCTGATTTTGATAAAGGTGAGAGCTGTATTTCTGTCTATAGTTTTCAGATAGTAAAACCTTACTGATGTGAAATAAGATTCACTTAGATACTTGGGAGATGAAGTATATCTGTAAGCCATTAAGTTCTCAGATAAGTTTCTTCCTGAGTTTTTGGCTAATTCCTGAAATAAGATTTAAGATTTCAGAATGATTTAAGGATGATTTAGATTTAAGGATGATCACTAAAATAGACTAGATTGCCTAATGAAGGCATTTCAGTGCCCTTTATATAACTTATTTAACAGGTAAAGGCAGTGACTATGGGACATTTGCTGCAATAGGATTGTTTAGGGATAAGTTAAACTTTTGACACTTTATTAATACCATAGGTAATATAAAGCAGATTCGATAAAGCTTTCTAAGCATATCTTCCTAACTTTTTTAATCAGAATACTTTGATACTAAAAAATTATCGTCTTAAGTTAAACATGTTGTCAAACTTTCTGATCAAAGCACGAAATATTTATGACTGAAATAGTCTGTATAATCAACTCTTTATAATCAGAATTCAGTGATTTGAAAGCTGTTAACATGTTTTAGGTGATACTTTTGGAAGCAGTTGAAAAGAACTCGATTATACCCGTATGAGCTAGTGGAATGAACTTATATTTGGTTGGAAGATGTGAGTTCAGCACTCTTGGCTCATGGGTGGTGGTCTTGAACTGATCACTTGATTTCTGTTAGTTTTTCATTTGTAAGTTGGGAGTAAGACTGACTACCATAGGTCTGTTTGAATCAGATGAGAATAGTTCTTAAAGATGTTATAGAAATTTTGAGGTGGTAGCGATACTTTTTCCACATATCCTGTGGTCAGCCTGCTTCGTTCTTACTGGTTAAGTAGAATGTTAATATTTTGAAATTTTTAAAAGTTAATTTAAAAAACATTTAAAAAGTCATACATTAGCTGCCTTTTGAGTAGCTATGAAATGTTTTTACAGTAACACTAATGTCACATTTCACATATGAATTAAAAATGTCAGAGATCTCATATTTTAATGTTTGCTAATTTTTGTAGGTGATTTGGAAAATGGTATCTAATCAGAGTCAAATGTTTTATAATTTAAAAATTAGATTTTAAAATAGCTAAGGTAATAATTTTTATTGGGCTTTGAACCTGACCATCTTTTTTGTGAAACTAGGGCTGTCCACATGAAATCTTTCTCATTCTAAATGACAGAATACATGAAAAGAAACATTTATGGTGGTGAAGTTTAGAATATATACAAAGCCATATATATAAGTTTATTAAAAAATGACTTTTTGCTTGGAGGGTTAATTTGACTTCAGTTGAGAAGCCTTCCTCCAAGATGGTGTCTTTTTCATTTTTAGGATTTGGCATTGTTCAGTTATCTACAAGTATCTGAAAAAAGTTATGGTTATTAATTTTCATGTTGCTTTACTATATGCAACAAAAATGCAGTTTTTTTTTTTTTTTAAATAAAATAACCTCTTTGGGAAGCTTGTACTTATTAAAGGTGACAAAGTTATCTGGTGGGTATGTACAACCTATTTTGCCAGCTCTGTAGAATAAACTTGAAGTTTATTTTTTATTAAAGATTCTACTATACTGAGTATTACTGAGTATTAGTAAAGATTTATTATGCTTAGTAAATTGGGAAAACATTGAATTTTCACTCGAAAGTATATAGTCTTTTTAAAAAGTAAACTTGATTTTGTGGAAATTGTGAGTAGTTTTTTAAAGTTTAAAAATTACTTAACTGATTTTTAACTATTATGATAAAATGTAATCTTTAACTGAGATACATAGTAATGGATTTTTTTAAATAAAAAAGTTCAGTGGTTTTTAAAAGTATGGTTCTTAGTTCAGTGGTGTCACCTGGGAACTTGTTAGAAATGCAAATTTTTAGGCCTGACATTGAATTAGAAACTCTGGGAGTGGGGCTAAAATTTGAGAACCATGTTTTAGACTGACAATTGACATCTTCTGTGCTTAATTGTGTGAAACTTGTTGCCAGTTTTTAATTCATGTCTGGCATATTTTAACTTTGTGGCCATTTGAAAATGTGTTTTTATAGAACACCCTTAATATAAAAGGAAACTTTACAAGGATAATAATAGTGGTCCAGTCAGGAATAGGCAGTATTTTTCTATAAAAGGTAAGAGAATAAATATTTTAGGCTTTACAGGTCATGAAGTCTCAGTTGTAACTGCTGATGCATGAAAACAGCCCTAGACACTGTAATAAATGAGTGTGCTGTGTTTTGATAAAACTTTATTTATGGTTACTGAAATTGGAATTTCATGTTATATTCAGATGTCATGAAATGCTATTCTTTTAAATTTCTTCCTAGCCATTTAAAAGTGCAAAAACCATTCTTAGCTGTGAGCCACAGAGAAACAGGCAGCAGGCTGAATTTGAACAATCTTTTGTCTAGACGATTTCATGTAAAATAAAACATTCCAAATACCAATCTTTAGCAAAGTTAACTGTACACTCGCTGTTTCATTTAGAGTGGAAAGCTGATGCACCTGAACAAATAAAATTTCGAGAGTATGCTGAGCTTTGAGAATTGTCCTTTTCGCTCATGCTCTATCTTTGGTAGTAGCACAGACTGAGAGTTACTCAATTTAACGTATAGTAACAATAGACTGTGCAGCTGACTTTTTTTTTTTGCCATATATGAATGAAAATTATTTACTGTAGTAGAAGCATACCACATTAATCTTGAAATATTGGATGGTACTAGGAAAGAGTTTGCTTCAGGATGAAAAATTTAGTTTGCTTCAGGTTGAAAATTTTTTCCTGCTCAAAATTGGAGCATTTTAAAAACTACCAGCCCAGTTTTGTTCATATATGTTTTGAATATATTGGTTTCTCAAAATGATGTTAAACATTTAATATCAAACTAAACTTTTACATTTCATTTTAACTCGTTAATTTATGCTTTTCCTGTCATGTTGCCCTTCTATGAAGCTGGTTTGCTTTCTACCAATGCCTTTTGACATTATCTACCTCAGTTTGGATAACTATTCACATATATTTGTTTTAAAACACGTTTTTTTAAAAATTGTGTTAACAAAAGGTTTACCATCTTAATTAACTATTTTAAGCGACAGATAGGTTTTTTTTTTTTTTAACAATCATAAAAACAATCATTTTATTATGCAGTTCCTGCTTGTCAGGGATTTGGAAGGGCATAGTAGGGACAGTTGTCTCTGCTCATTGATGTCAGTGGGGGCCTTGACTGGGTAGATTTACTGATTAGGGGAGATGTGACAGCTGTGGGCCAGAATCATTCGGAACTGTTTTTATTCGTGTGCTGCGTGGTTGTTAGTCTTCTGGGACATCAGCTGGGGCTGGCAGCCGTAGCATCTTGACATGGCCTCTCCATGTAGCCTGGGCTTCCTCAAAGTATGGTGGTGTCGGGGTGGTCAAACTTCATCATAGTTTGGGCCTCCAAAGGTGAGTAACCCAAAAGAACTATGTGGAAGCTGTATGACCTTTATTGATTTACTGTCAAGTCACGTAGCATCATTCTTTCTGTTAGTTACAGGTGAGTCACTAAGGAAGGTCTTGACTCAATAGAAGAGGAGTTAGACCCCATCTCTTCATGAAAGGAGTGTCAAAGAATTTGTGGATGTTTTAAACAATACAGTGTACTCTCTGGCCACAAATTATGTATATTCATCCTGCATAAAAACGCTGGTCTCATCCCACTGGAGGTCCAGGGTTTCACAGTCTAAGTTGGGTCAAGGTGCAGAAGAGATGGCTTGGGTTTGGTTTCTTGGGCATGGAATCTCTCATTTTTTAAGATCTATTAACTAAAGAGACTGTTGTCTAGCTCTCTCTGTCACCTGCAGTATTGTTTCTGTAAACTCTTGTACAGCAGAGCGCATGTCTCAGATGTTTACAGCTCTGCCACTGTGCCAGTGCTTGGTAGATACAAGGAAATAAGGTAACAACAGTCTTTTCTGCACAGTCGTCCCAGTTTTTGAGTTCCTGTCTTTGTCTTGCAGTATGTTCACGCAGATGCCCCCACCAATAAAACCCTGGCTGGGCTGGTGGTGCAGCTCCTCCAGTTTCAGGAAGATGCCTTTGGGAAGCATGTCACCAACCCGGCCTTCACCAAACTCCCTGTAAGTACGTCGGCTTTTAGCTGTAGACTGTTAACTGCTTTTTAACTGTAGGAGGCTTCTCTTTCAGGCTTCTCTTCTCATTCAACGTTTGCATGAAACATCACGATGATTGTTATGTGGACTTAACATTTTACTACCTTGTGGTTTCCTTACAGTTTCTGCTATGCCAAGTCTTCTCCATTCTTTCTTCTGACTCAGTTCTTGTGTCTAGGATACCATTTTGTGGAATGTTTCTATTTTGTAGGTGAGGTTCTTCTAAGTCTGTGCGAGAATTCCCATCTCCTGCAATTAATATTTTGACTGATAGTTGGATTAGTATAGAAATATTGGGGTATGCTTTATATTTCTTTTTGAAAAAAATGTTTTGTTCTTAACATTGAATTTTGTACAGAAAAATCTGATACTACCTGTTGGATAACCACCTTTTTTTTAATACTAATTTTTGAAATATTAATCTTTGAAATTCAGAAATATATCTACTTGTGATATAAGTCATGATCTGAAGACTCAGTTATGTTTCTTTAGCTCAGGGAACATTCAATTTTTTAGTCTTCTCTGCTGCCCTGTCTACCTTTATTTACCTTTTTGAACTCCGTACAAGTAATAAAATTCCAGGAACTAACTTCTCTCGTAGTTTTTGTCTTCTATTTCTCCGATTTAGGTTTTTGCAGTTTCCAATTTGCTGTTTGTTGCCTCCATTGAATTTTTTATCAGTAGACCTTTTTTTAAAAAAATCTCAAAAGCTTTTGCTTTGGGTATTCCTATTTTATTTCTAAACCTTTTGTTTTAAGAACTCACTGATCTCGCAGATATAATTGATAAGAAATAGTATTGTTTTACTGATGATGCAGTAAATATGTTTACCTTGCCTCTGGTTATTTTTGCCATCCATACATTCATTTAGTCAGATATAGTGATTTTTTTAAAAATTATGTTAGGAAACCTCCATTCGTAGGTGATAAAGGAGTTCAGCCATATGTTCTTCGAGCATTTATACGATTTTATTTTTTTACATAGAACTCTCATCCATTTAGAAATTATCTTGATATTCTGTGTGAGCAGTGGATCTAGCTTATTTTTCTATATGATCATCTGGTTATCCCGGCAACATTTATTAAAAAGTGCATCTTTCATCTCTAATTTGAGCTCAGCAAATGTTAGGTGTTTGATCATGTACCAGGTTTTGAGAATTGTGTTGCTTGTCTCCAGGGAGCTCACACTCCAGTGAGCTGTACGCATGGAGCCTTTGCCTTTCCTGATGTCAGAAATGTTTTCCAGAGAAAGAAAGTTTGAGCCGAGTCCTGGAAGTTGAGTGAG
The DNA here is from genome assembly GCA_004027375.1 of Macroglossus sobrinus. Classification (NCBI taxonomy): domain Eukaryota; kingdom Metazoa; phylum Chordata; class Mammalia; order Chiroptera; family Pteropodidae; genus Macroglossus; species Macroglossus sobrinus. The sequence goes on from PVKZ01001266.1 coordinate 85,559, forward strand.
TTTTTCAGGGAAATGTTTGAGGATGGAATTTGTGGGCATTGACAGCAACGTGTAAAAGCATAAAGGCCTGAGAAATTTTGTTTTTTTAGGGTAGTCGCAGATCATCCAACAAGGTTAGAACCGAGGACAGTGGGCAGAGAGGTGGGCCAAAATCAGTTACAATGGGGCAAGTCGGCTATGTTAGAAGTTTAACTTTTCATCTTGAAAGTGATGGGGAACTCCAAAGGAGAGAGTGGAAGGTGGCTTAGCCCATTTGCAGGCTTCAGTATGAAGAATGGATTGAAAGCTGTTGAGATTGGAAGCTTTGAAAGCTAGTTTTCCATGAAGAAGCTGCTTTCAACCCAAGTGAGCTGTGATCACAGGCCATGGAGGAAGTGATGGGCTCAGGACAGAAAGGAGTTGAGTTTAAGCGGGGGAGAACTTTGTGGGGTTTTGTGGGGGAGAAGTTGTGGGGTGGAGCAAGAAAGAATGAACAAGGATGACTGTGCTGAGTAGTCATACACCTTTGGCCCTAAAGCAGAAGCCAGAGTAAGAGCAGGTTTCTGAGTTTGGCTCTCACAGAGGCACTTCAGGTTTGGAAGTCTCACAGGTAGTAGGAAATGAAATCCGGAGTTCTAGAGAGAAGGTTGAATAAGAGGAAGAGATTTGGGAATTACTGGGCACTGGCCGAATTCAGAGTTGTAGAACAAGCTCTTCCTTGTATTTTAATTTATTTTCTTGTTTATCCTTTAAAAATATCTGCATTTTAATGTGTGATTTATGTTATATGTATGACTATGTTAGCATTGTAGTAACTACACATGTATAATTTGTAAATAAAAGGTTAGATATGGGAAATACGTGCTTATTTTTTATTAATGGGAACTACTCAGCTGGATAATCAGTATATTTCATTTTTTGAACCATGGGACTAATTGAGGGTTTTGGGGGTGGTAACTTTTGTTACTAATGTTACTAATGGTAACATTAGCAACAATCTAGAACTTTCATTTTCTTTATTCAGAATCTCCAGTTGTTAACATTTTTATTACATTTGCTTTATCATTCACTTTTTCTATGTGTGTGAGAGAGAGAGTGTGTGTGTGTTTATGTGTATGTGTGTGTATTTTCTGAATCATTTGAAAGCTTCATGTTCCTTCACCTCTACACTGGAGTGTTCATTTCCTGTTTAAACTGGTTGAAATTTTCATCATTTAAACAGAATTGTAATGTAGTACAAATAGATTTCATTTGCCAAGTATAACATCATTTAGAATAAAATTAACACATAACATTACATAAAGTATTTTATTATAATGTGATTCACATTATGTTAGTATTCCTAATAAGGATCATGTGAGTATCTTAAAAAATAGTATTTTTAGGGTTGTTTAGTCATGTGATATTTAACTCCTGGGAAGTAAACCGTTATTTTTTTTCCAGATTTTAAAGCTTAGGGAGGAATATTTTTAGGCTTAAACCATAATTTAAAATAATTCCTGGCTTAGAGCCAGTAGGACCAGATGTACTTCTCTTCCTCTCAGAATAGCGGTTAGCGTTTTCCCAAATGGAAGGATTGATGGAATCTGTTATCGTGCAAAAGAAAAATGGGCGAGTGACTATAAAGCAAAGAACATTTTAGTGAAACATGTAAGCTATTTATCTTAAAAAGTTTTTTTCCCCCCTTGAATAAACAGTACTGGTATAAGAGATCACTATTTGGCCTGATTCACTTTTTAATCATAGTGGAACTTTATGACTAACTTCCTAAATCATACTGGATTTTAACAGCTGGCTCAGTGTAAGTATGTTCTGTCTCATATAACTGAGATGTTACAGTGATTTTCTAAACAAGAATTGCATAAGGCTAAAAAATCTATTACATAGACAAACATAGTATGACTTGAAACAGAAAGAAAAAGTGTTTATATCTCCATCGCAAGTAAAAATTCTCTTTTCCATAATCCCTTTAAGGCTTAGTACGTATGCATACATAGCATAAATATAATTGTGATGATAGCATAAAGCCAGTTTTTATTCTGCCTTTTTAAAAAGATTCTAAACATCTGTGTTTAAAAACTACAAAGCTCTAAGACCTAGGAGTCAAGTCAGTCTAAAGTAGGTGAGATTTTAAATATATTCATAAAATGTTCAGAATTCTCAACTTGTTATTACACCTAAAAAATTATTCGTTTAATTCGTAGCTATGACCTGATTTACACTCTGCCATTCTATAAATTTCAGAGTGGAGAGACTATCTTTGGTAACTTGGAACTAGAAAGAACATAAATGTATATGCATTGGCAGTTGGCTGCTGAAGTGTGCAGCTTAGAATTCTAATGAAAGTTTATACAAGCAGCCACTTAAGTGAAATGGTGTGGGATATCGACTTTGTGGAGTGATGATTTGATTTTACTTTTTAAAAATTAGTTATAAAACATACAGAAAATGAGTAAAACAAAGGTTGACATAAATAATCACTGAGAGAACACCCAATTAACCACAAGCCAAGTCAGAAACAGAACAGTAACAACAATCTAGAAACTTGTATTCCTTCCCCAATAAGAAACCCTTTCTTCTTCTGGTGGTGTTTTTTTATTTTGTTTTGGTTTTGGTTTTGGTTTTTTTTTTTTTTTTTTATTTTAAAACTTTTAACATAACCGTACTTACAGAAATATACTGGTTAATTTAAGTTTAACTTATTGTGTACAATTTGGACACAGTTTAAGCATTAAAAAAAGGGGGATTTGCAATCTGGTTTATTTTTCATCTATTACAAATGTATATAAAAGATCCTCCATCAAATGCCATGAAAGTAGGCAACAAGAACTTTTGGTTTGTCTATGAATTCCAGCTGTAATCTTTTCTTTGCTTTTTTTTAATATGTATCACAATGCATGTGAACAAAATGTCGTTTTTCTTGTCTTTGAATTTTATGTGAATGGAATCATATATTTTTTTCTGTGAGCCATGGAGGAGGTGTTTACAACATGAAAAAACAAATTGAGCTAAAATGAGAGCCCAGCTGAACTGTTCAGCCAAATACCTGTAGGTAAAACATATTACTGCAGGAAAAAAGATAAGGCTCTGAAAAGTCTAGCCAGTTTGCTTATTTATGGTCCTTGTAATTCACCTGCAAGGGCAGGGAGCCTAGATATATGTAGGAGGACCAGTTAGAGTTCAGTAGACTGCAGAGTGGGGCCTCTTGTGTTTGAGGCCTGGACCTGTACCCCAGTAAGAGGTGTTGTATGGGGCTCCAGCAAACGGACCAATGTAAATGGCAGGCCTGTAGTCCTATATGGTTTCACAAGTAGAAACGTAGCTCACTGGCGTTGTATTTCTGGTTTATATGGATGATGTTTGTTTATTTGTATTTTTTTCTTTTTTATCTTTTTAAAAGTTTCCTCTTTTTCTATGTTTTCTCCAGTTTTACTGAGTTCAAGGTAATGAACATTTCCATCACCCCCAAGAGTTTCCTTGTAATTCCTTCCACTCCTGTCCCCTGGCATCCATTGACACTACAGAGTAATGTACTATTTCAAAAAATTTATATAAGTGGAATCACACAGTATGTGTGTGTATGTATGTGTGTTCTGCTGTGCTTCTCTCAGCATAGATTCTGAGATATATATTGTCTGTGTTGTTCCATGCATCAGTAGTTTGTTTCTTTTTATTGTTGATTAGATAAACCATAGTTCTTTTTTCATAGTTTGATGGGAATTTGGGTGTTTACAGCTTTATAATAAAGCTGCTTTCAGTGTTAGTGTACAGGTCTTTTTGTGGACATGTTTTCATTTCTCCTGACTAAATACCTAGGAGCGGAGTGTTTAGGTTACAGGGTTGCTAACATTTAACTTTTTAAGAAACTGTCAAACCATTTTCGGAAGTGATTGTATCATTTTACTTACCATTCAACACTGTGAGAGTTCCAGTTCCTTTGCATTCTCTTCAACACTTGGTATGATTCGTCTGTATAATTTTACCTATTCTGCTGGATTTGTAGTAGAATCCCATTGTACTTTTAATTTGCTGTTTGATAATGACTGATGGTGTTAAACATCTTTCTGTGTACTTATTGACCATTTGTATGTATCATCTGGTGAGTTGCCTGATCAAATAATTTTTTTATTTTGTCCCCAAGACCACGTTCACCTTCAGAGCTTTGCTAGAAGGACTCATGGAACTCAGCATGGTTGTCCTTATATCTAAGATTTGTTACAGCAGTGTAGTAGGTACAGATAGTTGGATCACAAGGGAAAAAGACAGGTGTGGTCTGGAGGACTGCATGCTGCAGGCTTCCTTTTGTTCTCTCTTTCACGTGAGGGGTCACACAGAGTCACTCTTCCCTCAGCAGTGCAAATGTGGCAGCACACGTGCACTGTTCGTGCCCGTGGAAGTTCACTAGAGATGCACACCCGAGGTTCTTTATTGGAGGCGGGTACCTTTTGCCCAGTGCATGTTACATTCCGGATTCCAGGAAGGAAGCAGGAATTCATCATAAACCACATTGTTTGTTCAGATAGTCTAGACACAGTGAACCACACTTCCTATCAGTTAACTTTAGACTAGGAATAGTCTGAGAGTCAAATTCCCGAATGTCAGCCAAGGGCACACTGGCACCAGGCCTTACTGAGGATCGAAATCTCAGGCCTGCTGCATTAATTCTTTTCTGCACAGTTGTGTGTGTGTGTGTGTGTGTGTGTGTTTTCTTTTTTTTGTTAAATTAACATTTTTAAATGTATTCCGGATAAAAGATTTTTTATGATATATGTTGCAATTATGTCCTCCCAGTCTGTGATTTGCCCTCTTGTTTTTTATCAGTATCTTTCCAAGAACAAAACTTGTGAATTTTAATGGATTCTAGTAGATCGATTTTATGATTTGTGCTTTTTGTGTTCCAAGAAACCTTTGCATACCCCCAAATCACAGACTACTTCCTATGTTTTTCTAGAAGCTTTATAGATTTCAGTTTTACTTATTTTCAGTTAATTTTTATGTATAGTGCGAATTAAGGGCTGAGGTTGTTCTTTTTTTTTTCAATGTGTATTTCCAGTTATTTTAGCTCCACCATTTGTTGAAAAGATGTTCTTTCTCCTGTGAATTGCCTTGGCATGTTTGTTGGAAATTGGTCGACCAGATGCTTGTGGGTCTATATCTAGATTATGTTTTCTCCTATTGATTTAAATGTCCATCTTTTTGCTAATACCAAATTTTTGACTATTCTTAACTGTAACTTTTTTTTTCTGATCTTTTTTTTTTTCTTGCCTTATTACACTGGGTGGGTAGAACCTCTGAGTCTATATTGACTAGAAATGGTTAAGGAAGGAATTCTACCCTTAATCTTGTTCTTTGTGGAAAAACATTCAGTTTCGTACTTTTAAGTATGATGTTGACTGTAGGTTTTTCATATGTATGCCCTTCATTCACATCATGGAATTCCCTGCTATTCCATGTTTGCTGAGAGCTTGTATTTTGAAAAATGACTGTTGAATTTTGTCATGTGCTTTTTCTGCATCTTGAGATGATCAAAAGGTTTTCTCCTTTATTCTTTTAACATGGTGAATTCCATGCATTGATTTTCAGTCAACCTGGTATTCCAGGATAAACCTTATTTGAACATGATATATTATCTTTTAAATATATATTATGGAGTTTGATTTGCTGGTATAAATATTTTCTTAAGATTGACATTTCTTGACTTTTAGTAGAATTCACTAGTGAAATCATTTGGGACTGGAGTTTTCTTTTTGGAAAGGTTTTAATAACCAGTTCAATTTCTTTAATAGACATAAGAATTAGATCATATTTCTTGTTTTGGTGAGATAGATTTTTTTGAGAAATGGGTCAGTTTCAATTTAAATTGAAGTTAACGTAAAGTTTGTGATATTCTCTTATCCTTTTTTAGAGCGGTTGTAGGTTCACAGCAGAATTAAGCAGATGATAGAGATTTCCCATATATTCCCTGTCCTCAGGTATGGGGCATACACAGCCTTCCGTGTTATCAGAGTCCCTCATCAGAGTGGTATGTTTGTCACAGTTGACAAACTTACATTCACACATCATTATCATCCAAAGCCCATAGTTTACGTTAGAGTTCGCTCTTGGTGTATATTCTACAGGTTTTGACAAATGTACAACATGTATCCACCTATTAATATAGTATCTCACACAGGAGTATCTCACTGCCCTAAAATCCTCTGTGCTCTGCCTGTATGTACATCCCTTCTTCACTAACTCACAGCCACGAGCCTTACAATATCTTTAGTTTTGCCTATTCTGGAGTGTCATATAATTAGAATGTATAGCATGCAGTCTTTTCAGGTGGGCTATTTTCGCTTAGTAATATGCATTTAAGTTCCTGCATGTGTTTGCGTTGCTTGAAAGCTCATTTCATTTTAGTGTACTCTGTCGTTGCTGGTGATTGTAGTGCTGTAGGGGATACCGCCAGTTTTCCAGAGAGATTGTAACAACTTACACTCCCACAGGTAGTGTACAGGAGTTCTGATTCCCTGCTTTCTTACCCATGCTTAGACATTTTCTGTCTTCATTTTAGTTTCTAGGTGATTTGTGGTGACACTACTTTTTAGTTGCTGATGACAAATGAAGTTAAGTATCCTTTCATATTTATTGGCCGTTTGTTATTCTCTTTAGCAAAGTGCCTATTCAGATCTTTGCCTATATTTTAAATCTAGTCATCTGTCTTTCTCTTTTGTTCAGTAAGAGTTTTTCTTTATGTATTGTGGATATGGATGGGTCCTTTGTCTGAAATACTTAACTGCAAATATCTTCTTGGTAGCTTATCTTTTTCCTCTCATGGTGATGTCTTTTGATGAACATAGGTTCTATAATATAGAACAGGAATCAGTAAACTTTTTCTGTAAAAGGCCATGTAGTGAATATTTTTATCTGTTTTATCAGTAAAAGGCCAAATAGTAAATATATGGTCTCTGCTGCACTTCTCATCTTTGCTATTGTTGTGAAAATAGCAGCAGGTAATACTTAAAGGAATAATGAGCATGACTTTATTCCAATAAACCTTTATTTGCAAAAACATAAGCAGAAGGAATTTGGCCTATGGGCCATAGTTTGCCAATTACTGATCTAGAGCACTTTATATAAAATTTTCTTTATGATTAATGCTTTTTGTGCCCTTTTAAAGAAACCTTTGCTTACTCAAAAGTCATAAATGAGTTCTGTTTTCCTCTAGAAGCTTTTATTGTTTTACCTTTCACATTTGTAACTAATCCAACTGCAGTTGATCTTGTGTGTTATGTGAGGTAGGGGTCAGGATTCCTGTTTGTTTTTTTAAACATGTTCATTTACTGCTGTGGTTATACATTTTGATGTATAATGTTTTCGTTATCCTATAGTCCTAAAATATTTTCTTATTTCTATTTTGATTTTTAATTTGACCTTGCCATATTATTTCAAATGATAATAGGAACAGTTAGTTATTTCTTATAATTTTCTAATTTTATTACAGTAGGAACATATTCCAAATTGATTTTTTGTGACTTGCCGAGATTATTGCTGTTGAGAAATCTATCACTCCAGTTGTTGGAGTTTTGGATACTCTTTTTTCCCTTTCATTGCTTTTACGATTATTTTGTCTTCACTGTTACGCAGTTGCACTAGTACTGTGTCTAGGTATGGATTATTTTATGTAGTTTTAATATATTCCTCAGGACTGATGTGTTTTTTGAAGCTGAAGATTTATATCTTCTACAATTTCTAAGAAATTTTAACTTTTATTCTTCCGTATCTAGTTGTCTCATCTGTATAACCCTGACAATGTGCTTTTCGTTTCATTGAATGTTAGTTATTCTAGGAGTTACGTGTATCCATTTTTCAAATCTTTCTTTTTTGTGTCTTTAATCATTTTTTGTATGTTCTGATTTTATAAGCCCTATTATATTTTTTCTGTCTTTTGAAAATTTTAGGATTCTAATCTTGCCGTTAGTTGACTTAAAAACACTCAAGTATTATGGTTTTTTTTTGGTGTGTTTGAATTTTGGCCTGTGAACTCTCCTTCAGTGGAACTTTATCTAGGGACCCCGTTGGCCTGGGCTGGGACTTTGCTCTTGAGGCACTTCAGATGACCTGCCACATTGAGGACCAATTCTTACTTGGCTCAAGTTTCCTAGACTAAGCGCTTACAGTCAGTTTCAAACCCAAACTCTCCTGAGAGGGAAGCTTGTTTTCCTCTTTAATTTTTGTTTGGCAGATATTTTTTTCTAGCTTATCCTTTTCCTCATGGTGCCACCTGCTGACACCCCTGGCTTTACATGTGTGTGGCGGGTGATTATCTTGGTTCTAACGTCCTCCCTTGCTTACATCTAAGATCTTAACTTTTCTCTTTGCATAGACAGTAAAACCTTAGCCTTTAGACTATCAAGGGTGACATTATTGCCTATTTAATGTCCTAATTATCTCCACCCCCATATCAATCTACAGTCTTATATTTTACCTCACAAGATTACTATTTTGACTTTCAGTTTGATTTTGTTTTTTCTTCTTTGATTTTTACACCTGGGGGTTTGCCTTCTTTCTAGAAATGCAGTCACACATTTAAAATAATGTCTGTTCTATTTTACTCAGCATATGTTTGTATTGGTGGGGGGTTCTGGTTACTTAATCTGCCCTATTGCTGGAGTCAGAAACACCTTTTTTGTGGAATGCGGGGAGCCAGCTTCAGAGGACCACTGTGAGGGGGGAGTGAGGTAACGTGTGTAAAGTGCCCCGTGGTGTGTTCACAGGTAAGTGGTAGTAAGCGCGCTCGTTTTCGTTCTCCCCGAGAATGAGGAGCTATAGCAGCAGTTACCCAGGATCAGAAGTGCCGCTAACTACGAGACTACCGTGGGCTCTTGAGCATCATGGGCATCACTTACATGCAGGTTTTTTCCAATAAATACGGTAGATATGTCTTCCTTCTGATTTTCTTAACATTTTCTTTGGCTTTATTGTAAAAATGCAATATATAATACATATATAAAATATGTGTTAATCGACTTTTTGTGTTATCAGTAAGGCTTTGGTCACAGATTTTCAACTCTGCTTTTGGGGGGGAGGTCAGCACCCCTTACTCTTAACATTGTTCAATGGTCAACTGTGTTATAATTTCTCTGATTCATAAAATTGGGAACTATGTCTAGAAACCACCATTTTAACTTCAAAGCAGTTAAAATACACAAAGAGACTTATGAATTGTTTGATTGTCATCACACTTTGGGAGGTAAAAGGGTTCTGGAGTCAGAGATGTGTTTTTTCCCCTGTAATTGTTTTTGGGGTGTGAAGATGACTTTGTGAATTTTGGGGAACTCTCTCTTGGTTTCTTGGACAAACTCAGTTTTTGCTCCTTTATTCACTTCTCACATCCATTTTCCGGCACCATCATTTCTTGATGAATAGACCAAAACAGGGCAGTATCAATGTGTGTCTTCTACCCACACAAACATCCTCCATCCTCCTTTTTACCAGTTGTTAGCACTATTTTGTCATTAGTAAGTCAAAGAAATAAGGGTGTTTTGGCACAAATATAAAGCGCTTTTAAGTAATGCACATAGATTTCTCTAGGGTTCATTCCGCTCAGCTGAATTTTAGATGAGCTATAAATAGGTAGGATGAGACCACTTACATACATCCAGAATACGATTAGATTGAATTCTCAATTTAGTTGCCAGAGATAGAACAGCTTATCAGAAGCGATGTCACGTGGCTGGGAACAGAAGCAGCCCGTGAGCGCCAGCCTGACCTCCGCAGTCTCTCTCGAAGTGGAGTGTGCAGCTGCCGAGACACACACAGGGCACGACCTTCCCAAAGCTCAAATTTGGGTACCTTGTTGCCCTTTTATTCTTCAGGGTTTTCAGTACTAATCGAGAGGAATTCATCCTTCACAATCTGTGCTTCTGCTTTAGAAAATGTTTGAGAACATGAGCTTTTATACTTGAACGACGTCCAGTGTCGGAGCAAGGCCCCTTCAGGGTGGGGGTGGTCAGGGTAAAGATTGAGTGAGGAGATACTGTCAGGGCCCAGCGGGGTCCCTCAGAAGCCTCTTGTCTGCCTCCGGCTCTCCAGGCCCTGATTCTGGGCTGCTTTTTTATCTGAGATTCGGGGACAGAGCTAGCTTGTCATGACCAGAATCCCAAATCCATTTTCATGCAGGCTCTGAGAATCCTTGATGTGTGGCGAGTGTCCTCTTTGTTTTTATCTGCCACATGTTTAAGGATGTTTTTCTCGTTGCTCTTTATTACTGAAACCAGTGCCCATGACGGGTTCATGGATTTGTCTTTCCCTTTATTTAGATCTCACCGTTGGAAAATGGAGGGCCCCAGTGTCTTGTTTCTTCATTCATTCATCGTCCCTGTAGTGGTGATGGAAGTTGGTTTGTCGATCTTAAGTGTATCTCTGATAATGATTTAATTTCTTAAATTTACTACCTGTCAAAAAATTAACCTTAACTGTAAACTGTGTATACAGATTTCTTATTGTTCTGGTCTGTTCAATATGTATTTCTCAGTAGCATGGATCTGAATTTTTATATGATTTTAGTACAGCTGAACTGTTGAGAAAATTTTCGATTGGTACCTTGTCAGGCATTCTGATGAATGTTGGTGCTAAAGATTTAAATGAGACATTGTGCCTGTCCTCACAGAGTTCCTGTGAGGACATATTACAGATAAATCTGGAAAGCAGTCGCTTCGGTGCTGTGCCGTGAGCGGTGTGCATGCGTGCCATGGTGACATACATGTGTGGTTTGAGGGGACTTTTTAGTCCACTCTCGGGGGTTCAGAGAAGGCTCAGTAGAACTGTCTCATTCTACCCTAGGAAGTACATACCCTAGGAAGCACATTTTTCTAATTTAAGATGTGACACACCAAATTGTAATGACTTGTGCATTTTCTCAGACTAACAAATTGTCAGTGATAAGAACTGCATTCAGATATGTTTGTGTAGGAATATGTCATGCAGCATTTGGGGTTTACTAGGAGTAGCGTTGGGCAAAAAGTTGGGGACCCACGGATTTAAAAAGCCGAGGGGTAACCAGGTTGCAGAGAGGCCTTACTTGTCAGCTCATCTTAGTGATGCTTCTTAATTTTTTTATTTAAAAAAATTTATTAAAAATTTTGTGGGAAAATATACATAACAAATTTACCATTTTTATCATTTTTAAGTGTCCAGTTCAGTGGTATTGAGTACATTCACATTGTTGTGCAAACATCACCCCTGTCCGTCTCCAGAACCTTTTCTTTTTCCCAGACTGAAACTCCATCCCTATTAAATAGTAGCTCCCCATTCCTCCCTTTCCAGCCCCTAGCAACCATTATCTGTTTCATGTCTCTCTTCTTAATATTTGATATCATGTAGTTCTTTTCGTTATAGTAATTTGTCCTAATAATCTTAAAAAATGCATAATTCTAACACTTCATCTCATTAGCCTATTTGATGATCAATTCATATTAAGTTTTTACTTCCATAATGTGGAAATCATTCAGCATTTGATTTTTTTGAGCTACACTTTTATAAAGTGCGCGTCTTAAATTATTTTACAGATTTTAGCTGTCAGTTTACCTATAGATAAATACAGCAATGGCCATGTTCCGTGGTATTGACAAGAGTTCTATGACAAGAGTTTAGTTACAAGTTATTGATAAAGTCAGGAAACTAAATTGGAATATAAATTTAATGTATAATAATATATCTTATTCTACAGGAAAATCATATTGTTGGAAATTGTCCATTGCTGGTATTTTAACATTTTAAAAATAAAAATTTAAATTTACCAGTAGAGTTTGTAGTTATCAATATTTGCTAGCTTTACTCGGAATTTGTCAAAAGTGTCTGCTTTTAAAACATTTTGATTTATCTTTTGTAAATCTAGTTTTTCACAGATTATTTATTTGTAGACTAATATGTTAATTGAATTTAAAAAGAAATATATTTTGGATCCATTTTTGGAAAAATTTTTTTATACCTCAGTGTTCCAAAAATATTTAAAGAGTTGTTTACATCTTTGAGCTTATAAAACTTATAATTCACACATAAGTAATTTTGTCAGAACTTATTTTTCTCATGTGTAACTTGTATCATTTTTAGGCAAAATGTTTCATGGATTTCAAAGCTGGAGGCACCTTGTGTCACATTCTTGGAGCTGCTTACAAGTATAGAAATGAACAGGGCTGGTAAGTTTTTGTATTTATATATATTTTTTGACGTGATTTTAAATTATTTAAAGTTAAATCCTGTTCCCTCTTTGTATGGTGTTAGATAATTCTGCAAGCACATTATAATTAACACGCAAAGTAGGTTCTCCTTTATCTGGAACCTTAATTTACTTTGTGCCTATGGCCAAGAAAAATATCAAGCAACTGTTGTATTTATTAGGCAAGTTACTTCTCATATATGGCTGTATATAGATAATAGATGGGCATGCATTATTAGAAAATCAGAAAGTAAGCCCACTGTGAAATACATGTGTGTATTATAAACTTGTAGTGTGCTGAAAAATAGCAGTTTTAAGTGTGCTAGTGCATCAGGCCTTCCAAAGAGCAGACATCTGGTTGACTTTCCTCAGGACACAGTAAAGGGAGGCTAGCTCAGAGGAGTCTGGATTGTCACTAGGGCAGTGGGCAGTGCGCAGTGCGGGAGCCAGGGCGAGGGTCCCTGCTCGCGTTCCTGCAGTTTCCCTCTCTCCCCTCCCCCTTCTTTTTTCTCTTCCTTCCCCCCTTTTTCTTCTCTCTCTGCTCTCATATTTCTTTCTTGAACTCTGGAGCTTTCTCTCAGTGGGAGGAGTTGAGCTCCTAGGACTGGTGATTGTTTAATGATGACGGTTCTGAGTTTAAGAGTGGTGGGGTAGTCTTTTCAACAGGAGGAGTTTGGGGGTGCTGGAGTATATTGACTTGAGGGTATTCGGTCGTTCTAGTTGTGTTTCTGCAGTTTATAATCTTAGTATTCTTTATAGAAAATACTCGATGTGTTTTGTATTTTAATATAAAAGTTAAACTAATTCAATACTTTTTGGCTGGGAAATGCAAATAAGTATGCTTATCAGTAATCAGGACAAGTTTATAAGCAAATGAAGGCCCTTTAGACAGATAGTAGGTGTCACCTTTGATTGAAACTGCTGCAAGATATTGCCCAGCTGGTCTCCAGAGGAAAACCAGGCAGAAGACTCATAAGTAATTAATTAGCTCTCAGTGGAGAGCTCATATTTACAGTTTGAATGGCCAAAGGTTTAAAAGTCAGAAAGAAAACCTTTCATTTGTTCTCTCTTCTCTAAGGCTGTGGTAGCTTAGGGCTCTAATATCTCTTAAATTTTTTTTTTTTTTCCTTTTCTTGAACTTTCCTGTGAGGCCTGCCCAGTGCTGGCTTCACTCTGAAATTGTCAGATGGGATCATTAGGATTTAAGATATTCTAGTTGAAATAACAAGATCATAATACAAATAAACACCAGAAACAGTTGCCAGGTCATCTTCTAACAAAATTGTACTAATTTATTGCCCTACGAACAGTGTACTGAGGGAGTACCTTTCTCCTCTCACTGACCAACAGTGTAGTTATTTGTATTTTGTATTACCTTACCTGTTCATCTTTGCCAATTTGGGATAGATTCAAAAGGGTTTTAGAATTTTAGTTTCAATTCACATTTCTTGTATGGGCAGGTTTGAACATCTTGCTATATTATAAATTGCAAAGCTCATTTCAATAGTCTTGGTAGTTGTAAGTCAGATAAAATCTCTCAAGGTTATACTGAAGTCTTCATTTAAATATTTAAAAATAATTACATATTTTAAGTACTTATTTTGTTTACATAATATACTGATTCAGGAAAGCTTGTCTGTCGTGTTATTTAAGTCATTGTTTGACAAACCATTCTAGTTTATTACAGAAAATATAAACGACATATAGAAGCAGAGAATAGTGTAATAAACTGCCATTTACCATCATGCATTTTTAACTTTATATAAGTACATCTGTAAATATTTCACTTGCTAAAATAGGATTTTAAAAATAAAATAGTACCATTATCCCTAAAAAAATGATCAATAACTTTTCAGTGTTGTTAAATATCTATTAATGTTCAAATTTCTCTGATTATGTCAAGAATGGTTTTTATTTTGTTTCAGTCAGTATTCAAACAAGAGTCATACATTGCATTTGGTTGATGATTCTTAAATTTCTTTAAAGACATTTATAGTTCTCATTCTCTCTTCTTCTTTTCTCACAGGTTATTTTTTTACAAACACATATTGGCTTGTAGAATTGTCTGTGTGTTGGATTTTGCTGATATGTCCCCGGTATATTACTTAACATAGTCTTCTAAATTTCCGGTAAAGCGGTTGTTAAATCTAGAGGCTTAGTCTGAGTCAGGTTCAAGGTTTGTTGTTTTTACTTGCTTGCAGCAGTACAGCATGTCCTTGAATAACATTTTGTTCAGCATAGTTTCTTTATAAGGATGAGATGCTGTAAGAACTTAACTCTTGTCTGTATTAGTAACTCTTGTCTGTATCAATTAGCTTATGGTAAACTTGGTTTCGTTATTATCTGGTTTTACCTGAAGTCACAGAACCTATCTTACTTTACTTCATAGACGGTGTTGTGTCCATCTGGGGGCAGATGACGCGTGGTTGTTCCCCCCTGTAAGGGGCAGTGGCAGATGCTCAGTGCCCGGAGTCATCCTAGCATTATTACACTGTATCAAATGGCAACATTCCGGTGTTGACAAAATTAGAACATAAACATTCTAACATATAAATTCTTACTGTCATTTAGGTTATTCCTTGTTAAAGACTTGTTCTGACATTTTTTTCTTTATATATTATCTGGTGTATTTTTCTGAAGAGAAACTTGACTCACCAACAGTTGGAAAGCAGAGTAAATTCTTGATTATTAACAGATTCACTTAGCTTTTAATATTCGCTTACAGATCAATCCAGCCCTCTTTTAATTTAATGACTGCTTTCAAACTGTTGCTCAGATTTGTAATAGAGATAATTCCCTTCAGCTCCATTATCTGAATCATTTATTAAGGAAGCAATTTCTCTATGAATAGTGATTAAACTCTTGCATAAGCAGTTCTGTAAGTGGTGCATTTCTGCATATAATTCTGTTATCAGAAGCCTGTGAAGGAGGGCCACCCCGTCTTTAGCGAGGGGAGATATATACATGTCTCTTTTTATCGTGCTGGAGGGACCTGGGAAGGCTGTCAGCTGTAAGGGGTTGTTCCAGTTAGTTGATAATCTGTTGTCCTTCCAATCAATGGCAATTGCTTGGAATTTCTTTTTCTTTTTTTTTTTTTTAAATTTATATTATCTTTATTATGGTGACATTGGTTAACGAATTCCAGTAAGTTTCAGGTGTACAACTGAAGGCAGATAAAAACATGAATTTTACTACATTTAGGACAATAGTAATTTCAGAGAAGACAATAGTAATTCCTACTAGTCACTTGAATTTGAGCAGATGGCCTTTAAGCATATGTAAAGCAGATAGACTTTATACTTGAGTGGTAGAGTAGTTCACTGCCTTCGTGTCCGTGGACTGCTTTTCTGTCTGATGCAAAATATCTTAGATTTAAGAGAAACGGATACTTCATGGAACAGGTTCTTCATTTTGACTGGAGTGGATATTAATGTCATAAAATTTAATTTTTTTAGGTTGACATGTGCTTTATACTACTGAAAGAATACCTTCACTTTGTAGAGTGCTATTGTAAATTTCAAATCTTTCCAATTCATTTGCATTGAATGCTAAAAGCAAGTTTTCACTTTTGTTTCATATGAGACACAAATTAACTAATGATTTTCTTTTCCTTTAGGCGAAGATTTGATCTACAGAATCCGTCCCGAATGGATCGTAATGTTGAGATGTTTATGAACATTGAAAAAACATTGGTGCAGGTAACTCAGAAAGTCAAATTATTACAGATTTTTTCCTTGAATATACGTTCAGTTCTGAGATTAGCTTTATTCGATTGCCAAAAAAATTAAGTAAAAAAATTTTCTCAAGTCTGTTATTTTTATGAGTTTGGGGAGGGATTAGAGCTATAAAGTATGACAAAACTTGTCATGTATAGAATATTGATCTGGTGATATAATCTTTGATTTTGTTCTTTATGAATTTCACATAACTCATTATGTGAACCTTTTGTAGTTAATATACATACTCTCTCATCCTACTAGTCTCTTGTTTATACACTCATGGTCTGTAGATTTGTTTCATAGTTATACCATAAATATAGAACTTATTTCCCCAACTAGATTATAAACTAGAGGAGAGAATACTTAATTCTTTCTTTCCTAGAACTTTTATTAATTGGTAAATTTGTAATGATTATTGAATTAACTTTCCTGGGGAAGGGCAACTGGCAGAAATTTAGCTAGGTATTATTAACTTAATGTCTAAAACTTGTCTCATGGACTGTTAGCTATAGAAATTACAGAGTTTTTATTGTTGTTGGTTGATTTTTGATGATCGTTTAGGGAATTAATATGCATTTTTAAAATCACTGCTGTGTATAAGATTAGAAATGGGAAAAAAAGGAGCTATAATCTGTAGCCTTTATATTTTAAGTAAATTACATGATGAGCCAAAATGAGCACACACCTCCCACTACCCAATAAAAGGCGTAGGTAAAAACATTACATTTAACCTAGGTTGTTAAGTTCAGGTAAAATTGTCTAGGAGGATTAATATGCCAGTATGGTGCCTTAATGAAAAAGGTGATGGATTTCTTTAGGTCTCAGTTCTTGACATTTTTTTGTCCAGGTGTACTGACTGCAGAGCAGGGATATGAAGATGTCATCAAGTAGTCTGCTGAACACCTAGTTTTATATTCAAATTAGACTTTCACATTTTAGACTAAAGTACATCTTCCCATTTTCAGCAAGGCTGAATGCCAACTTTTGCCATTAGGATGATGCATACATAATATGACATTATTTCAAAACCAAGAGAATTTCAAAATCTCTTTGTTCTTCCTCAGAGCAACTGCCTGACCAGACCCAACATCTACCTCATTCCAGACATTGATCTGAAGTTGGCTAACAAATTGAAAGATATCATCAAACGACATCAGGTAATAGACGTGATCGCTTCAGAACATCTTATAAATGTCAGCCATAGTATCTTTTGATTTCTGTTTATATCTGCATTAAATGAAAGTTTTCTCTCTGGGTTCTTATAGTATCAGATTTCTTTCTCTCCACTCACCTTCATTTCTTAGCCTAGAGTAATGTTTTTCCCTAGCATTATTGAGATATAACTGACACGTAACACTGTGTAAGTTTAAGGGGTATGATGTGATGATTTGATACATGTAGGTATCACAGAGAAGCATTTAATAAAGTCATAGGTGTGGAGCCATCACAGTGTACTCTGCATTGCTCTGATAACGAAGTCAAACAGAATGAGAGTTGGCGACATAATTATTGATACGAAGAAATCAAATATACCAAGTAAACCTACCTGGTCCCCTCTTCATTATATGTATTGTATTTATATTTGTGGCTTTAAAAATATTACTGGGAAATTCTATTTTTTTCTTTGATTCACACGTACCTGTGTTAATTTCTAACCTTCACCTCCTTCATGTAACTAACTTCATTTTAGGGCAAGACCTTAGGTATTTACTGCCTGTAGGTTTGTGACCACGTGTGGCTAAACTGTAAGCAGACTCATGTTATGGTAAACTAGCCGAGGAGACACAGGTAGAAAATAAGTTTCCGAAACAATATCACTTGAGTGACAAAAGTTTTACCAGTCCTTAGGATTAATTGAGAAACCTCATTGTTTTAGCATTTAGTAAAATATTTTTCAAGTTCTTGAAGCAAAGGTTTTTAACACTGCTTACAGTTGGAGATTTAGTACAGTTTTATATATTTATCTATGTAAAAAATCCCTACCAGAGAGAAAGGTGATACAATTGTGTTGTCAAATCAGGCAGTCTGAAGTGCAGTTACGAGCATTATGATTTTGAACAAGTCACTTAACCTTTTCTCTTTGGGGCTGTTCATTGGAGTGGCTGTCAAGTGCAGCTTTATTCCACGTGGAAAAATAGAGAGCAAAAATGGAACAAATTAACCAACTGGTGATTGCCTTCAAGCTGAAATTACCTCTTCGTATTGCTACCAAATCATCCTGGAGAAAGTATATATATTTTTCTACAGTTTTACTGAACATTGAGTTGTCATAGTTGTTAGGAAATCTTACAGATTGTTTTCTGGGGAGAACTTCCAGAGGGATATACAGATCTTCTGGTTGCATAGACTCTTAGGGAAGAGACCTTAAGAGCTAAGAATCAGTGTTATTGAGTACTTGTGATCAGACATTTGCTCAGGCATTGAAAATGTGTTAATAACTCCATTCGTTGAGCACTATTCTTTAGCTCATTGCATCTTTAACTTAGTGCTAACAAAATTCTTGTGAAAAAGATATTATTACTGTATTTCACAGAAGACATTGAAGTACAAAAACTTAGATACTTGTCCCATATCAGGCAAGTAACAAATAGTAGAGCCGAGTTCAAACCCATGCCAGTCTCATGGACTCCAGGAGGCCAAAGTCTTAAATGTTAAATACTGTGCCCTCCTGTCGCCTCACACTCGTTAGTTGTTGCCATCCCCTTTTTAGCCTCTCCTGTGGCTGTTCAAAAGTGTGCTCAAACCCATCTAATGATTGAGAGCTTACCATATTTGGTAGCCGATTCATTTTTAGCCCTAAATTTTAGAATTTTAGAATTTCCTTACAGTTAAAAATAGCATTATTATGTTTTTCCGATTGTAATAATACTCATTGTCAAAGACAAAATTCAGGAAATTTTGTTCAGGTGCTACTTGAACTTGGTTTTAAGGTTTCTCATTATTGTTATGGTCTCTAGAGTGAGCGCTTTTGTGTCTAAATGTTTTCCAAGTCATGTTGTAGTCCGCATGCCATATTCTAGCTGTGGCCTGAAACTTGATTTTAGACTTTATATCACCCACTTTACTGGTGTTGCCTTAAAAAACGGTAGCATATGTACCTGCTAGAGCCAAGTTAGTGTCCATCCGATATATATGTAGCCCTAGATTATGGCTCACGGCCATAATCCTGCATTGATTCACTTCAGATAATGATGATAATTTATGATGACTTGAGAGTAACTTTTGGAATTAGTTAGAGGTATTCATATTACTGCTAAAGATACCCAGAGAGAGATACATGGAGAATTAGCTAAGATGTACTTGTATTATTTTTTCTATACAGCAGTATACACTGTATCTATAATCTATTTTTGTTGTTAATCACTGTCCTTTTTATTGACTAATAAAAATATTATAGTCTTAAAATATTTTAAAAATATAATGAGTAAAATAACGTCTTTATAATTTTTAGGCATTTGTCATTTGGCATCTCATAGTCTGTTGGTCACATGCTTTATTGTTATTTGTTCATTTGCTTTTCAGGGGACATTTACTGATGAGAAGTCAAAAGCTTCCCACCACATTTATCCATATCCTTCCTCACAAGAGGATGGTAAGTTTTTCATTGTGAACCAATAAACTCACACTTCACTAGATTTTAATTATATCAGCAGAGTTTACACAATATAACCAGCTTGTTTTAGAAAGACTTTCAGATATTAAAAAAGTTCTACAGATTATTTAAAATTCTAATTTTCTGTTTTTTTTTTTTTTTTCTTTGATGAGTTGGGCTAAGCAACCATTCTGTGATGTCCAACTTTCTAATCATTAGACTTTTTATGTGTTGGTAATTGTTACCTGAGTGTGAAGTCTAGGCACTTTGTATTTACTTTGTTAATGTTTGCAGCGTCTTTTGTGTTCTGAAAATTAAGAGACAGGAAGATAGAAGAACATTCCTGGAGAAGATCGGCTTACTGGTCGTCTACCCAGGGCATCTCAGACCTATGTTTGGTGCATTTTACAGTGGTTCAGATTCTGATCTTCAACCTCATTGTCCTGAAAGTTGATTTTGTCAGTAGCCAGAGTTCGTTAGACCTGTGGAAACTGGTTTGTGCTAACCATTCTTTCAGAGGTTGGAAAGTTGGGAAACAACATGAATTATTAATTCACCAAATTAATAAGTGTAGGTTGAGAAATAAATGTCATGTAGGGATCAAGTATTCTGGTATGCACAACATGTCCTCATAGGACGTCTGTAAAAGAAGCCAAATTATATCAGAATCGAGTCGCTAATTACCCCACACTTAGGTTTTTTTCTCTGACCAGTGCATTATACTGGAAGACAGTGACAGAAAGATTACCAGACAATTTCTGTATGCTTAAAAATTAAATATATATGGCCAAGTAATCCATGGAGCAAAGAAGACATTACAATGGAAATGGTACATCTTGGGATTTGAATAATTATGAAATGAATAATAAAGTATAAGAACATTAAATTTCATAGGCCACAGCTGATGCTATATCTAGAGAAAAATTTATATATTTAAATGTGTATATTTGGAGAGAAGAAAGACTGAAAATCAGTGGTCCACACATCCTCAAGAAATTAGAAATATAATATCAAATTAGGGCTACAGAAAGAAGGAAATAAATAATGAGCGAAAATTAATGAATTACAAAATATTCAATAACAAGGTGCTCGGCGGTGTCAGAAATGGTTCTTAGAAAAGACTGTTAAGGCTGTTAGATTCGTGCTGTCAAGAGTGGAAAGAGGACATTACTACCGATTCTGCAGATATCGAAAACAGTTATGGGTGGTTTGATTTATTGGTTAGTTGCTCACTTTTGTGTTTGGTGTCAAATCTAAGAAACCATTGCCTTTCCAGTCATGAAGTATTACACTTACCTTTTTCTCTAAGAGTTGTATAGTTTTAGCAGTTACAGTTAAGTCTTTCATCATAATAGCTGAAAGTTTGATTTTATGTGAACAGTTACAGTTTTAGCTCTGTGATGATTGTGCTTTTAAAAAGTAAGAAACTTCTGTTTTCACTGGTTTCTCAGATTTTATCTGGCTAGGTAGTAACAGCTGGTGTCCACTAGATGGGAGTGGTGGATAGCTGTGTGTGGTAGAATACTGATTCTGTTGCTGGCTAACTCAATATTTCTCTAAACGCTGATGTCAATGTTTAGGCTGTGAACTTTTTTTTTTTAAATTGCCTTTTACTGAAGAGTTTAACTGCAGTTGTTCTATTTTAGCTACTTAGTAATTCCTTCTTCGTGTTTTTTCCCTTTGTTTAATACAGCCTAGTTTACTTATCACTTGGTATTGCTATCGTTAGGAGATAGCATTTACATTTAAATTTTAATATAATGAAGATTTTTTTTTTTAATATAAAACTTTCCTTTAGAATGTGGTAGATAGCATTCAAATATGAGAAAACTTTTTGGGGGAGGCGTCTTAGCAAACCAGAAATTCTCAGTAAAAATTAAGTCTAAATAATAATTTTTTATTTTGTCAGTTTGACTAAAGAGCTCCCTTTTTCTCTTTCAGAAGAGTGGTTGCGACCTGTGATGAGAAAAGACAAGCAGGTGTTAGTGCATTGGGGGTTTTACCCAGACAGGTAACGTGGATGTGTCCTGAGATCTGGTATCAAGGTTTTTGTCAGTGCAAGCCAGGGTTACTTATACATGTAGTTTTATTTTATGAATAGTGACAACTTTAATGATTAGTTATACTCATTGATCTTACGCTTATGAGACTTTTGACTGTGTTCTTATTTAAGTTATGGAATGCTGATGAAGTCACATGTCTTTATTTTTCTTAACTCATTTCCTATTTAGAAAAAAATACATGCAACTCGCTGCCAGCGTTAGTTTTAATTTTACATAAACACACTCTTGAGGCTGAAGCAAATCTGACTGGGTTTCAAGGTAAAAATAAAATATAAAAACTGTTCTTGGAGTTATTTCTAAACAACTTGTCTCTAATCCTAATGTAACAGAAATGTGTACATGGATCGGAGTCATCAAACGAATCTTCAGCTAACAACTGTTCAAGGATGATGTTAACGTTTTGCTTAGGAATGCTCCATTTTCTAGGATTTGACATTTTTAGCAATTGAGCATTACTATATTTTGTAAATAGAAATACCACTACTAAAAACAATGCTATAAATAGTCATTGGTTTCCAATGATTATACCATACTAGAGCCATGCGAAAACAGCAATAAAAGCGAGCTGTTTCATGGCAGACTTTGGGGTGAGGTTAGGACTGTAATCCGCGAGTTAACTTGGGGTAAATGCTGCAGCTGCAAGCGCCACTGGCAAAATGGGAAATGAGTTAATAAACTGCTATATTTGCTACGTTTACCAAAATAGTTTTTAGTATGGTATTAGACTGTTAATTTAGATTTATTTCCTTTAAGAAATGAATTTCTCTTCTTGGTATTTTATGACGTTATTTTTGTTTTTTCAAAAACTACTTATGCCACTTATTAAGGATGAAATTATTTCATGTCTAAAATAAATTTTTATACTTGACAGAAATTGATTTCCCTAGTGGTGCGGTAATTTTTATGTATCATAACTCATGCTATGTGTCAGTATCTCATACGAATAAAGAATATCATAGATAAGAGCTGGATGTTAGGGAAAGTGGTGGTCCTTGATTAATGTTATGCGCACGTAGTTGGGAATACGGATAAGCTTCCACGTGCACATCCTCTTAAACCTGCGGGAGAGCTGCTCAGGTGTTCAGTTCACTATGGTATTGAAGTGGGGATTCTCCCCACTCGGGGTTTTTCACATCAGACCGGTCTTCTTTCACCTGTACCCACATCCACTTCTAGCCTTCCTATATTATTGGATTGAAATAAATATTTTAATAGTTCAATCATATTTTAATTTGTATTTCTAAAAGCTAAAGAAAAAAGTTAACAAAATTCCATAGTATTAAATAGCATTGTCACATAAGTGATATTTGATTGATTGATATTTGTTAGAATTCAGCCACATCATGTGCTTAGTTGATATGTTTCCAAAGTATTTTTCAATTTATAGCTCCCTCCACCTCCGCCCGTCCTCCAGCGAATGTATTATTTAAGGAAGCTGGGTGTCTTGCAGTTTACCACAGTGTGGGATTTTTATGGCGTCACTGGTGGTGTGTTTGAACATGTTTTTCTGTTCTCTGTATTTCCTTTAAATTGGTGGTTGGATCTAGAGTTGATCAGAATCCATTTCAGTGTAGTGAGGGGACAAGTCTTGCTTCGATATGTGTTCATCATGAGACACAGAATGTCTGAGTGTGTGCTGTTTTTAAGTTAACCTATTTGAATAACTATTTTCCATGTAAATATATTTTTTAAAGAAAGAAATATGTCTTTAGATATATTCAAAATTTTAAGAGCATACTCAGAGTCCTTTTACAGTTTGAATTAGAACCTGATCGAGTCATCTTGCTAATCAACCTCTTCTCCCATCCAAGTACTAACCAGGCCCGACCCTGCTAGCTTCCGAGATCAGATGAGATCAAGCGTGTTCAGGGTGGTATGGCCATAGACTAATCAACCTCTTTTGAACCATAATTGAGTACTTTAAATGAACTAACAGGTTTTTTTTAATAATAACGTTTAAATAAATGCTTTTTATGAAGCATTTTTAGTCTTGAGTTTTTAAGTTATCCTTGGCATTATTAAAACAAACCTTTCAACGTTATAGGAAATCAGTTTGCCTTTTAAAAAACTCTTAGGTGAAGACTCAAATTTATGATGACAAGCTATGTAAGTATAAAGAGTTGAAATAATCTTTATAACAGTACATTGTAAGGGTTGGCCTGTTCACTAGCTTTTTCTTTTTGTATCAGATAAGATGTAGTGGCTAGCTCAGGTCTTTTTGAGGGGCCTTATTAGTTCATTTTTAAAACTGTAGTTTGTGCTGTCATTTCTACCTATGTAACATTTTCTAGTTTGTGCCATCATTTCTACCTATGTAACATTTTCTAGTTTGTGCCATCATTTCTACCTATGTAACATTTTCTACTCAAAAACTTTTAAAGAATGTATGGTTACCTGTTTTTTTTCCCTATTGGAATTTTACCCGGTATAGTTAGTTAGTTGGCAAAGGACCATTTCCCCCCAGCTCACGTTTAAGTGTTCCTAGCACACTTACCAGAGCTCTGTTAATAGACACGTGGAGCTGTGCTTGTTCCAGACGCTTTTGCACCGACGTCTGTGTAGCGGCTGCAGGAAGCCAGTGCTTGTTGCCACACCTGTATCTCACTTAGACATCACTGTTGGCCAGTCTAGTAGCATTGACCATGTTTAATTTGGTAGATAATTTTGTGCTTATTCCAGATTGTGGAGGCTTAGGGGGAAGTTATTTATATCAGTGAGTTAAACCTCACTGACAGGAGAACCTTTGAGCTAAGAGATGTGAAGATAAGAGGAAGAGGGATTGAGCTCGATGGATATCTGGGTAGTGAGGAACATATATGTAAAGGGCATGAAATGGCCACTGCCTGACATGTTTAAAGAATACCACTCAAGCCCATGTGGCGTAAATATACTATGAGTGAGGGGAGAGTGGAAGATGGGGCCAGAGCAGCAGCTATAGGACCAGATCATGAGGCCCTGGCAAGATGCTGTAAGGATTTTGACTTTCACTGAATTGGGTGGGAGTCGTTGGAAGGTTTTGAACAGTGGAGTGATGTGGACTGATTTAGTTTTCAAAAGCATCAGTCTGGTTGCCATGTAAAATACGGGCTTTGGACAGAAATGGAAGGATGAGAGGTAGATAGATTCTGGACATGTTTTAAAGGTGGAGCTGGTACAAGTTAATTGTTTATAAGATGTGATTGAGAATGAAGTCAAGGATATCTCCAAGGATTTTGGACAGAATAGCTGGAAAGATAGAGTTGGCATTTGCTGAGAATAGGGTGATTGTCTAGAGTACATTGGTGGGGTCGGGATGGTATTATATGTTGAATTTTGAGTATGATAAGTTTAAAAGTTTTATTTGACATTTAAGAGATGTGAAATTGGTTGGTGGACTCATGAGGCCAGAATTCAGAGGGCAGATAGGTTTTAAGTTGTTAATATATATTTGGAGCCATGGGCCTGCATGAGATCACCAAGAGAATGAGTAGATAAGAATACGATTGTTTCAAAAACTGAAATTGAGACTTTCCAATGTTGATGAAATTTTGGGAAAGGGGAGAAACTGGCAGTGGAGACTCAGTCGAGGCTGCTGACCAGAAGGAACACCGGTCAATAGTACTGTCTCAGAGGCCAAGTAAGAGAAATGCTTTGAGGAGCGAGTGATCACCTCTTTGAAATTCTGTGGCCTGAGGTTTGAGCTTTGAGTTTAACAGTGTGGATTACTGTAGAACTCCACAGAAGAGTGTTCTTGTCGGCCTGGTGGACACAACAGTGTGTGGCAGATTGCTGTTACGGATCCTAATAATCTTTCTAAAATATATTTTACCTTCTAAGAAAAGTCTTTTCAGTGAACGAATTTAGGTTCTAATTTTTTTTTTCCATTTTCTTTATAGCTATGATACTTGGGTCCATAGTAATGATGTTGATGCTGAAGTTGAAGATCCACCAATTCCAGAAAAGCCATGGAAGGTGAAAGATTCTTTTTTTAAAAATGTGTTCTTACATAACTTAACAGCTCTTTTCAGCTGTTCTCCACAATGTTCCTTAAAGAGATACAGAATAATGATCTTCCTTTCTTGTCAGCCTGTTAAGAGCTGTCCAGTGGCCATGAAGGCCTCATTATCTAGGTCCTCGAAATGTCTGCATGATATTCGAGGAGACCTCAAAGCCAGGTTGACCGTGATTTAAGATGGAGTGTGAGGAGTGGAGTGGCACATCACTGATGGTGTCACTTAGGAAGGCTGGAAGCAGTGCCGGTGTGGCTTTTCTTACAGTGTAGACTTGTTTTACTAAGCATTTCTATTATAATGGTAAGAGTTCGTGCATTGACTCTTATTTTTCAACTGTTAATGTGGAAATAATTATGAAACTTAAAATAATAATACAAAACAAATTACTACTGTATACTTTTCCAGATCCTCATGTTGTTAATTACTTTAGGAAGTTAGTTCTTAAAACTATATAATTGCCTAATGTAGGGTCCATATTCCATTTTCACCAATTGTCACAGTGATATATTAAGTTAATATTTATACTGAGCTTTTCCTGATTCAGGATTCAGTTCAGGATCGCACACTGCTTTTAGTTATCATATCTCTTTAGTCTACTGTAATCTGGAACTTTTATCCTTTCTTTTCCATGACATATGGCATTTTTGAAATGTATTGGCCAATTTTTTTTAGACTGTCTCTGAATTTGAGTTTATGTGATATTTCCTCATTATTATATTCAGGCTATGCATTTTTGCTGCAATACTATATCAGTAATATTGTATCTTTCTCATTATATCACATCAGGAGACACGTTTTCCATTTGGCTGATTGTTAAGATACTATCTGCCTGGTTTTCTTTCTATAACATTACCATTTTTCTCATTTAGTGCCTTCATTCCTCATGCCTAGATCAGCCTTTTCTCTAGAAACTCTCATTCCTTCTAGTAGGAAAAGGTATTAGAGACCAAGATCTGGGTGTAGATGTGCTCAATGCCACTGAAGTGTCTTTGCTTCTAGACCCCCTCTGGCTAGAGAAGTCTGAAATATAACTATTATGTATGTGTAGACACAAATGTGTGTGTATAAACATACGTGCGTATACACATAATAAACATTTTGGAAATAATTCAGATCCATCCCCACAGTGTTCCTCTTCCATATTGCCTTCCCCTATTCCATGTTTATATGTCTCTTCTAGTGTAAGGTCCCTGGCTCCCAACATCCACACATTTACAATTGGATAGATTCAGAATTGCATTGCTCATGACACTACAATAAACAGAATACTAAAATATGTTCGTGGTTCTCCCCGTCCCCCTGCCCAAGACAGGTACATGGACAAATAGTGTGTCATGAGTTACTTGGATGAACGCTTTCTGACCTCCCTTCCATCGGATTGTTACTTAGTCGAAGTACAGTTGGATTTTTTTTTATTGTTTTTAGTTTTAGTGTTTCCCTCATTTATATTTTGAATATATAGAATTCAAACATGCTTCCAAACAATGGATTCCTTCTATCTCCTTCCCCCCATTCCTTGTGGAATGGTCAAGATATATAGCATTGGCATGCTTTTTATTTCCCTCTTGTATACTTTGCTTTTTCAGCTAATGGTCTTTCCTGGATGTCCGTGGTGTTTACACCAGCACAGTACTTCATTATAACGTATATATACTGTAGTTACGCTAGTTGCTTATGCTTTGAAATTTGAGTAGTTTGCACTATTTCAGAATGACAGAAAGCTGCAGTAAATAGCTTCATGCCAGATGTATTTTCATATCGTTTGAGGTGTATCGTTACTGTGAATTTTTAGTATTAGGGTTGCTGGGCTGCAGAATAAGTGAGAAGATCTGCAGTTTTGCTACCTCTGTGCCCGTCCAGTGGGAGTGTGTGCCATTTTGCGTTCCTGTAGCGATGAGGGGAAGAGTGGCTCTCCCTGCCGAGCCTCCCGACTGTGTGTCTCATCAGGTTCTTTGCCAGTCCTGATACGTGCGAAGTGTTCTCTCTGTTTAGTTTTCATTAGAAATTTAAATCGTTGAGTATGTGGAATCTGTCACATTTAAATAATATTTCTTAATGGATCCCATGGAATCTAAATACCATGACAATTTGTACCCCCCCATTCTCCATTTTAAAATAAATATGTGTATTTGACTTAAAAACAGAATAGTACCCTAATATAATGCTTTTAATATTTAGTGATCTTATTCCCTGAATTGTAGGGAAGAGGAGCTAATTTTCTTTAGAAAATTTGATCAGGAATTCTTTATTTTATTTTCTGTATTTTATAGAACAATGCTCATGTATTGTTTTGTTCTAAAGGAAATGTGATTGCTATAACAAAGACAACACTTTAATTTAAAAATTAAATTGTAGATATAAATGTTTATAAAATACAGATGATAACGAATCACAGTAAAACAAACACCTAAATACTTACCACTCTCCATACACAAGAACATTTCCAATAATTTTGTAGCAGTCCAAGTGTTCATCCTTTGCCCTGCCCATGCAGGGATAACTATTATTCTAAATGTTTTCCTTATCTTTTTCCACTACAGTTTTACCACATGTATATATAACTGCACTCTCTTAGTTTTCTTGTTTCAAAAGCTTAAATATCAGTGGAGTCAGTATTACATTTTTTTGTGACTTCCCTTTTTGTTAGCATTATATTCTTGAGATTTCATCCACAGTCTATGGTAGTGTAAGTCATCTTCGGTATGAATGTGTCACGTCTTCTGTCATTTGGGTGGGTGTGTGGTTGTTTCTACTTCAAGTATTATGAACGGTGCTACTGTGAACTTTGTTGAACATGCCTCCTTTTATTATATGTTCAGAATGGAATCCTAGGTCACACCTTTTCAAAACAGTGCCATATTGTTTCCTGATGGTCGTAAAAATTACTTTTGCAACTTAAAAGGAATGTGTAAATTTTCTGAATAATCCCTATGCTGGCCAACACTTGCTATTTTCTGATGGTGATATTTGCCTGTCTGGTATATTTCATTGTGGTTTTAACTTGTATTTCTCTTATTACTGAGTAGTTTTATCATCATTTCATGAATTCTTTGGCCTTTGACATTCCCTCTTCTGTAACATGCTTGCTCTTTTTGTCCCTGCAGTGTCTTTCTTTTTTTGTAGGTGTTCTTCAGATAATCTGTATAGTAACCACCAATTATATGTGTTAAAAATCCGGTTTCCTAGTATTTTGCCTTTTTTTTTTCAATCCTAAGGTCATCATGATATTTTTCTGTGTTTTATAAAGTTCTTTAGTTTGGCCTTTCATTTATAAATCTTTAATCCACCTGGAATTAATTTTTAAAATGTTATGCTGTAGGAAAAAAATTTTTCCCCATGTGGTGCTAGATCAAACTATTCCTTGAAGAAGGAAAAATGTTGAAGCTGGTTTCCTCTCTCCATTGATCTATGCTATTTTTGTCAAAAGTAATTTTTTTTAATATGTAGATTTGTTTCTGGACTCTGTAAAGTTTTACTTGTCAGTTTGTTTCTACTCGCATATTCTCAATTTTTTCTTTAGGAATCTCATGGGTCTTGGGTCTTTGCTTTTTTGTATAAATTTTAGAATCAACTTGTTGAGATCTTTATGAAATATACATTTATTGGGATTTTGGTTAGAATTAAATTGAATCTATAGAATAATTTAGAGAAACTGACATCTTTATAATACTAACTCTCAATCCATGGATGCAATTTATCTCCCAATTTATTTAGGTGTTTTATATCTTTCAGTAAAGTTGTACAAGTTTATTCACACTTCATTGATCATCTTAAAAATGATCATATAGTAATTAAGATATGTTTTTCAAGAATTTTTTGTCCCTTAAGTTTTACATAAGGAGTGTCGATTGTGTAAAACTAATTTTACAAGGGTGGCAAATTAGAACCCATTATGGCAAGTCATAGCCACCTGGTTTTTGTACATAAAATTTTATTGGCTTGCCACCACCCCATTTGTTCACATATTGTTCATGGCTGTCTTTGCACTGTAGCAGCAGAGTTGAGTAGTTGGGACAGAGACCATATGATTTGCAAGCCTAAAATACTTATGTGTGACCCCTAAGAAAAAATTTACTGACCCCTGCTATATATATTAATTACCCCATTACCTTCAGTGATTTAAATAAATAATAAAAGGAAAAATATCTACCTTTAAATGTTATCTAAGAACTTATTCCCAGACCAGTATGTAAACTGTCTGTTGATAAATCTGTTTTAACAAATGAGATGCTCCCAGCCCTCTTGCTGGGAGTCTAGCTAGAGCTCGGGGAGTGGTAGCTGCTAGATCTGGGGTTCTTGGCTTAAAAGAGTTTTTTCAGTTTATTATTGAATACTTGACATCTTGTGAAATGTGTTCTAATGTCGGAACTAGTTAGCCCCCAAGATGGCTTAACAGTGCCCCCAAGGTGGCTTACCAGTTTCAAATATGTATCTTTGTGTACTGTCAGCTGGGGTGTGTTTGTTCCACATCTGGCTGGTCAAACAGTAAGTTGTTACTTGGGAATAAGACATTGATTATATGACTCACAAGCCATATAACATTGTAAATTACTACCAAAGGGTTTTTAGAAAGATATTTTCCTTAAGACTAGTGTGCGAAATTTAGGACTAGGATTGATAGCAGGATTTATACCATCTTATTGATAAGGAGACTGGTCTGTAGAAGTTAGGTAATTTTGTCCAATGCCACGTAACCAGTTACGTTATTCCAAGGCATTTTTATGAAAACGATAATAGAGCATAGTGGTTTTTAGAGTAGCTTAGACAATTCCAGGTTTTGCCTCCGGTTAGGCACATAACTGGGCAGCTCACTGAGCACTGTTCTCGTTTGTTGATTTGGACAGATGGGGAGTGAGTGCTCACATTGCTTTACCATGCTTAGGATTAACTGAGATCAGACGTGTAAGGCGTTTACCAAAGTGCCTGGCACAGACACCTGTTAGCTGTCTATACCGTTGTAACATGCTTTCTCAAAAGATTTCTGTCCAAGTTTTCTGGATAGTAAAGAATCAAATTAGTCGTTACAAAACAATCACGGGGATGTGGAGTATAGCATAGGTGGTAAGTCCGTCATACTGTAATGACTGCGCAGGCTGGATGGGTACTAGAGTAATCGGGGGACCACTTCATAAATGAGGTGAATGCCTCACCACTGTGCTGTACACCTGAAATGGGGTGGGGTGGGGGACCGGCATTGTGAATAGTCAGCTCTACTTTTACAATATGTACTTACTTTTTTTTAGTGCTTTGGAAAATGCTGTTTTTATATACTATGACATATTTTCTAAAACATTGCTAAGTTAAATTCCCTAGTCTTTAACATAGTCATACTTACCTTTACACGGGTTTTCTTTGTCTAATTAGCTTAAAGGTTCTCATGTGCTCTATTTATCCCCTTCCTATAATTTATACATAGGAGAGTCTTCAGGTTACATTATTTAAGATATTATTTTCTCTGTGACAGAAGGTATTCCTGTTACTGTGTAACTGTGGTTGCGGGGGAGGGAGAAGAGGCACGTAGTCAGGTGGATGTCAGTGTTAAATCAGTTTACGAGAGAGGCATTATCCTCGACGTCAACTTTGTAACCTTTCCTCTTAAAAAAAATGGGGCAGTGGGGAGTTCATGCTGTCTCCTAATGATTGCCCTGTTCTATCCTGTTTTTACTTCTAGGGAGGCTTTGTAGGTATAGTTGCTGCTCTCTCTCTTTTCAAGATAATATTTTAATGCCTCTTAACCATGCCAATTAATTGAAACACACACAATGACGCGCAGTGTAGACAGCAGTGCTATACAAGGAAAAATGGTCCCAGTTTCACTTGTGTTCCCCTTGGATGAAAAGGAATATTATACAGTCTAGGTCTGTGGTTTCAATATTTACCTATATCTGTATCTACATCTGCATCTACATATAATATCCAGAGAACGTGTCATTTTATTAATTCTTAGAAACGTTAACAAAAAAGCAGGCGAAGTCGCTGTGTAAAGGTGTAGGAAGAACCCCAGATCTCACTGTCACCTCCAACCCAGGCCCAACCATGGCTGTCCTTGAAAGGTCTCCCTAGAGCACGTGTGTACTTGATGGGGCTTCGGGATAGGTCTCTGTAAATGACCTCATCATCGTTGTCGAGAGTGTTGTGGAATGTCTAAACCCACAGACGTCCCTCCTGCCTGAGGTAATGACTGTCTTTGGCCCTTTGCTGTTGTGCATTATCAGTGATTTTCATGAAGGTAAAGATGCCATGATGAGTGAGAGAGGCCAGGTAAAGATCACTACTGCATGGAATCACTTACATGTGGAATCTAAAAAAAAGAGTCAGGATCCTAGAAAAGGCAGAGAACAGATTGCTGGGGACTGGGGGAAATAGGGAGAGGTTGGTCAGAGAGGTACCAACTATAAAATGAGTAAAGTCTGAGACTGATGGGAAACGCAGTGACTGTAGTTGATAACACTGTGTTGTGTAACTGGAATTCGCTAAGAATAGAGCTTAAGTGTTCTCGCAGACACACAAAAAAGATAAATGTGTGAGTTGAGGAATGTGTTAACTAGGTGGGGGAATCCTTTCACAAAGTATACTTAACATAATCACAATGTATACCTTAAATTCCTTAATGTTTTATTTGTTAAATACACCTCAGTGAAGCTGAAATTTAAAAAAGATGACATGATTATCAAATGAAGGGTCTTAGTTATCAAAACCTCAGTCTATACAAAACCAGTGATGCTGTCTTACCCTGTTTATTCAGTAATAAACATGGAATAAAAATTAGAAATGGTTAAATGGCCTCTCAGGTCGTTATTTGTCTTATGTTCTTAATTCGTTTTATGCATTTGAGGATTTGAGAATAATAAATCAGCTTTTAAATACTTTTGAAGCTTTTCTTCTTAATACTTGTAAATACTTTCAAGTGATTTTGTTATGTATGTAGATCTTCATGCTTTGATGTGCTTTTAGGTTCATGCAAAATGGATTTTGGACACTGATGTTTTCAATGAATGGATGAATGAGGAGGATTATGAGGTGGATGAGAACAGGAAGCCTGTGAGTTTTCGTCAGCGAATTTCAACAAAAAATGAAGAGGTATTTGGTTTGGCACCTTTTTTTTTTTTCATTAGGCTTTTCTTCCTTCTTGGCCTGAATGTTCTGAGATAGTCTTTAATAAACTGTCACCAATCAAGGTGCATCAGTCATTAAGTATGTATGAAAGTTACTAAGTGGCTGTAACGGCCATCTCAGGAGCTGCCATCCTCAAAAATCTCAGAGTCACCAAGACTTAAAGTGGCCTGTGCAGTGTGACAGTGGTACATTCGAGTTTGTTCTCTCGATGTGAATTTTAATTTTATATACCAAATATCATCATAGAATAATTTAACTTAGTTCTTGGTTCTTGGTTTCTCAAAGGGAACTTCATTTAGTTGTTTTTTTTTTTTTTTTTTAAGACACTACAGCACCTCATCTTCCTGGGTGGTCTCCCTTCCAAGTACTAACTAGGCCTGACCCTGCTTAGCCTCTGAGATCAGACAAGATGGGGCACGTTCAGGGTGGCCTGGCCGTAGCAAGTTTTAGTATTTTTAATAGCTTTGTTGCACATACAGTAGTTAGTACAAAATATAGGCCTTAAAGGTCTCACAGTGAGAGTTTAATCCTTTTTTGAAGTGGGAAGGCCTGATATAAAAAACTCTTTAATCCTTAAAGAAGCCCAGCCACTTAAATATTTATCTATGATTCCTTCGAAATTACAACTTGTGAGATAGATGTGTCCCTAGAGGACGACCTCAGACTGAGAAAGCCGAGATGTTTCCTGCTGGGTTTGTGACAGCCTGTGATTCTAAAGTCCTTATCAGTGGGGAAATTAACATTTGAGGGTTTGTGCTATATTTTGGTTTTATGAAAAATCTTTGAGAAAGACATACTTTAACCATTAGAAAGTACAGTTCTATTTTTAGAAAGTATAGTTCTTTCATACCTATTTCTAGTTGTGTAAATTATTAAAATGTCTTTTTCACACTATGTGTATTTTTTATTGTTAAGAAAGCTGTTTTAAAACTGGATCTTTTTCATATACTTTTTAGTTCCTACTTGCTTTGGAATTTCACTTAAGATTTTTTTGTTTTAGCCTCTGCCTCTGATATGCTCATGCGTTTGTTTACCCTTAAGGCATTTCAAACCAAATCTTTCGTGTAGTTAGGCATATTCTAATTTACCTATCACATTGAATTGGCCTGTTTCCTTCCACCCCTGTTCAGATTTAGATGGTTGGTTTGTTTATTCACTTATTTTTAGGGGGTTATTATTATATGTGCTGCAGAAAAGCAAGCTCTTTAGGAGGATTATATAAAAATTGATTTAATATCTCTTTAAAAATTTAACTTCAGACTTAACTATACTATTCAAAGACATGTGTAGTTTAGATTTTCTTTTAAACTTGCCTCAGATGCCCCATGTGATGGTACAAAGCTGCTGAAAGGAAACAGATAGTTGCAAAGGGCGTTAGTGTATTGGGGAAAATTAATGCTTACTTGATAGTTTAATCTCTCACTGGGGACACCTCAGATACAGTATTTTGGATCATTTTAGTTTTTTTTCTCTTTTTATTTTATTAAATTAGCAGTTAGCGTCTACAGATTGACTTTTGTATATCGATCTGTATCCCACAACTCTGCTGAACTCATTAATTTAACTCTGGTAGTTTTGTGGATTCCTTAGGGTTATTGTGTCATTTGTAAGTAGAGATAGTTTTACTTCTGCAGGTTGGCTTCTATTTTATAAATTGCAATTTTGACATGTTTTATATTAAAGTTATCTCCCCTATTACTTTTACTGATGAATTAGGAGTAGTTTCTGGTACATTTTCACAAACTCGTTTAGCCTGTCTTTGTATTTTATTAATTTAATAACGTGTTTTATATTTTTCTGGTACTTAAAAAAGCTTTTCCCACCTGGGAGCACAGAATGTGAACAGGAATAGTTTTTAGTTGTGTGGGGTTTTGGTGTCTGTTCTGCAGCACAGTGTGAATACCTGTGGGATGGTGCTAACATTTCCATAGATGTTACATCACCTGAAAGGTCAGGGGAAGTCTTTTGACTCTGGTGGCCCAGGATGCTTAAGGATGTGTCTTTCATTGGCCCTGAGCTTGTGGGTTCGTTAACTATCTTTGTGGAAACTCACTTTCGAATGAGTATTTGCAGAAACTGAGGAGTGAGCAAACCTGGCTGATATTTATTTCCATTTTCTAGTCAGTCAGAAGTCCAGAGAGAAGAGATAGAAAAGCATCAGCTAATGCTCGAAAGAGGAAACATTCGCCTTCCCCTCCCCCTCCCACACCCACAGAGTCACGGAAGAAGAGCGGGAAGAAAGGGTAAGACTGCAGCGTGATTCAAAGGGCATTCAACTCCAAAAGACTTTCTAGATTTTTACCTTACAGTGGAAGTTTTGCCTAAAGGAAATCTTATTTTGACTTGGTTGGACATCTGCTTTGCTAGCTCATATTTTATGGGTGGTTATCTGACGGGCATCTCATGTCATATTTATCCTGAGTACAGTCTCTTTTTCTGTATCTAAGTATGTATCGAGAAGCGTTTGGTAAGAATTTAAGAAGTCATAGTCATCATACTTAGCATTAGTGTCTCTAATTTTACTACCTGCTCCATTTGTTATCAAAATGACTCAAATAGGACACAAACCCGTGACTGATGGTTTGCACAGTGCATCAGGGTAGTGCCTCGTTTAGAGTGTTACAGTTGTGCTTGGTGAATTTGGCTTGACTAGAGTTTTTGATATTTTTTGAATAAGTCGAGGGGATTAATGAGACTTTTAAGTGTCCGGCCAGAAGTAAATACTTAATAAATAGTAGGTAATAATTTATTATTGTATCTTAAGTAGATAATAATTTTAGAGTTGTCTAGTTCAAAATACTTTTATAAAATTGATAAATAATGAGCCAGCCACAATCATAAAAAGATTGTTATTTTTGTCAAGCCACTTGTATTGTGACATAAAAATTAAAAGCGCAAAATAGATTTTTCTTTAAGTGTTATTAGGGGCAACCTTATTTCTTAAATTTCTAATCGTGACGTTCAGAGATTTCATGAAGAAGCTTGAAGCATTTAGTCCCTGCTCTTTGTAAAATCCACCAAATTGAGTTTCCCAAAATAAATGCATCTGTGTCCTTTAATTGAATATTTCTGCCTTCTCATGAGCAGGCTTCTGCTCATTTTGTTTCCCCTTAGAATTTTGTATTTAACCAAAACACATTGAGCTCTGTTTTTCTAATGTTTGTTTTCTTCATCTCTCCTGCATCTTTTCTTCCATTTGTATTTGTCTCCCTACCACCTTTACGTTCACAGGCCTTTTAGAAATTGCCATGTAATTTTTATTTGAAAATTTTTACCTGTATACCTCATTCTAATCAACATGTCCCTCTTAAAAGAGGACGTTGAGACTTCTCTGGGTAGTGTGAGGGCTCAGGCTGTTCCAACACGTGTTTCTCCAGGCCCGCTCTCACTTGTCAGAGTACTGAAACTACTACCCATTCCTTCCCAGTACAAGTGGTTGTGTCTTTATTCCTTTACCCATCATCCTGAAACATTGTCACTTCTTCGTGAATTGCTACGGTTTCCAAGGGCCAGTGTAACTGTCACTTTCAATCTAGACTAATTCTTTCTCTGAGCTTTGTTTTTTCTTGGTACTTTTCTCCAATTCTCTGTGTTGGTATGCTCATATTAGGAGTTAGGTGGTGATTTCTCTCTCGGATCCCTTCTAATTCCTCAGGGTAGGAAATCATTCTGTTCTTGTTTCCACCCTGACACGCTTTTTGGCATGTGTTAGCTTTAAAAATATTGATTTAACTGAATTAGTGGTGAAAAAGAAATGATACATTTTGCAAAAAGATTAGTACCATCCTAAGTGATTCTACTTTGCAGTTCTTGGTATTTGGATGACATAAAGAACCAGGAAAATATAGTTGTATATCTTTGAGAAAATTTCTTATGTGGTTGTTTATGATCTGAGATAAAATGTTTGCTGTATTTCTTAAGCAGATGTTCTTTTATTGCTCTAATTTAAACCCCTTTGTACATCTGCAGTGTGTATCGGAGGATTTTCTGTTCCCATTTCATATGCTCAATGACACTTATTTTCCTAATGGCTGTTATTTGGGAATGTATCTAATTTGTTTGATTTCTTTTGTCTTTTAAAGAGCTTCTGAGCATAGATTCTAATAGCAGTGAAGTAAAGCCTCTGAAATTGCTTGCTGCAAGTTGCAGTAATCAGTCTTGTTTATTTTTTATATACCTTGTATGTTTTAGCCAGGCTAGTCTTTATGGGAAGCGGAGAAGTCAGAAGGAGGAAGATGAGCAAGAAGATCTTACCAAGGACATGGAAGACCCAACACCTGTACCCAACATAGAGGAAGTGGTACTTCCAAAAAATGGTATGTATTCTGCCTAGACTTGGAGAGCGTTAGACATGGTTTAATCATTCTTGGCAATGAGATGGCTGATGTCCCCAGTTCTCACCTTTCAAGTATGAATAAATTCTTTTTTAATGTTAACATTTATTAAACGTCCTCTTTCCCAATATTTTGGTGTACTTTTGCTATTTGTTTATTTAGAAAATACACTGACCAAAAGTTGTCTAAATTAATAATGCTTTAAAATTAATGTTTTTTTTTAATTCCAATAGAATCCGTGTATGTGTGAAAAAGTCGATTACTTATCTATGTACAATTTAATGTGTTTAAGTCAGTTTTAGGAAGGAGGATGTTACACCCTTTTAACTGTGATTGTGGATGTCGATTTTTTCCTTTATTCATGTTAAATTTTTTCACCATGTCTTCCTGATAGATTAACTCTTGTGTCATATCTCTGTGAGCCACAATAGTGTTTGTCTTGATGTCTGATTTCTCTGATAATAAGCACCATCTAATCGCATCTTTTTTAATTTGTGTTTTGTTTTCTTAGTCCTCAATTTGTACTCCAGTGCAGCAGCCTTATAAATTTCACATCCTTTTCTTTATGCTTTATGTTTTCAACTTATATCTCTTTTGCAGTGTTGTACTTCAGCCTGTTTATTTAAAGCATTGTCTTTTAAGCAGCATATTGTTGAGCCTTATTCTATCCCAATTTAGACATTTTCTATTTTTAATTGGAGTTAGGTAGTCCATGTAAATGTAACTTCAGTGTTGGTATGGTTGGTTTAACTGCCATCATGCAATTTTTCTGTTGTTCCTCTCTTGTTTCTTCCATTCTTTTGCTTTTGAAGTTCTAGTCTAGCTCCTCTGTTTTTTTTTTTCTTTTAGAACTTACAGGGTTTCTTTTTTAAAAAAACATGTCATAGCTTTAATTGAGATGTACTTCACATAGCATAAAATTTACCATTTTAAAGTTTACACAGAGGTGTTTTTTAGTATATTTATTATGTCGTACAACTGTTACCACTATGTAATTCCAGCACATTGACATTCCCCTGAAAAGAACCCCCATACCTATTGGGGTTAGTCCAGATTAACCCCTGCCCTGTACCTTGCAACCACTGTTCTACTTTCTGTCTTTGTGGATTTTCTTATTCTCCATTTGCTTTTTAGCTTTTTTTATTTGTAATGATTACTCTAGGTGTTACAAAATATATCAATAATTTATCAAATCTATTTAGAATCACTATTGTCTAGTTGAGATAAAGATGTTTAAAATTTATTATAATATAATTTGTGCTTGTTCCTGTCTTTTGTGATGTTTTTAATATATTTCTACATATGTTAAAGTCCCTACAACATCTATTTTTATTGGTGGTTCCTTTTTTGTTTTAGCAGTTCGTTGTACTTTTAAGAATTTAAATAATGATCCGTAGAACCTATAGTGTGTTATAGTTAAAAATTATTGCATTGTATAAAATTGGGTACTAAAAATTACACAGATGTATTTTTTGAGGTCATATGGAGGAGAATATTTATAAAAGTAATCAGATTTATTTTAAATAAAAGATCTCTGAAGGAGCTGGTAGTCCTAGCAGACACCTAAAACTGAAACTGTATTAATATAATATGGTTTGGACATAGGAATGGTTGCATCCATCCGTGGAATTGAATGGCCAGTTTAAATATAGACCCATATATGTTTGTGAATTTTGTTTATTATAAATTTGGCAATGCAGGTCTGTTTTGGAAAAGACCACATTGTTCTCTAAATACTTTTGGTAAAATTTAGTATTTTTTATTTCATATATAAGAATGTAAACTTAAAATGGATTACAGTGCAAAATCTAAAAAACAAAACTATAAAAATAACTTTCAAATATTAATGTCTTTTAAACAAGTGTGAGCCTTGGAGAAAGTCTTCATTATCTAGTTAACAACGAATTAGAATCCTAAATATATATAAAGATTCTTAAACTTCATAGAGTAAAGGGCAATGTATTATGTACTGGTAATTTTATAAAAAAATACGGGACCAATAAATGTGTGAAAAGATGCTCAACTTCATTTAACCAAGGATACATAATTTGTTAAAGTAACTGTGTTTAGTCATCAAATTTTCAAAACTTAGAAAGTAGATGATTCCCAGAGTCTGAATGTTTTGAGAAAATTGGTACTCTCAACTACTGTTGGTGGAAGTATAAATTGCTGAAGTCACTCAACACAATTTAGCTGTATCTGTTACATTTTAAAATGTGTGTATCTAGTAGCAGTTTTAATTTCAGAGTCCATCCTAAATAATTACATGCATAATGATAACTATTAATGAATGTTATTTATAGAATAGTGAAAAATTGAAAATAAACCAAGTTTTCATCAATATAGGGCTTGTTTATGATCCACACATGGATACACTAGATCTCTTAAAATGAGAGGGATATCTACGGCCATGCCACCCTGAATAAGCCCAATCCCATCTGATCTCGGAAGCTAAGCAGGTTCGGGCCTGGTTAGTACTTGGATGGGAGACCACCTAGAAAGACCAGGTGCTGTAGGCATAAAAAATAAGGGATTGTAAGCTGACAAGGTTATTGCAGCCTGTGAGGCCAACCAAGAGTTACCTCGCCTTAAAATATAATAATAATAAAATGAAAAGGACATATTGTAACTAAAAATCCTTTTATGGAAGTATCACATAGCCACACTGTCACATGAGAAAATTAGAGTGCTCAGGACAGTATGAATGTTTGTATAAGATTTTAAGTCCTCAGAATATTCTTTAAAATCCAAATAAATGTGTAAAAGGTATCAATTCTCCCTCAATTTATCTGAATGAATGGCACAAAAATGGGAATCAACAGATGCACAAAAAAGGTAATAATACTTTTAGGAAAGGGATCGAAAGGTTCCTTTCATGCTTTGCTCTGTATTATGCTGAAAAAATATTGATGCTCTGGTAATTTATTACAAATGTAGCGCATTACCCCATGGTTTACATGGAGGTGAGTAAGTGCTGAATGATGGTGCAGTTGCAGTGTAATTCATGTGCTTTTTAATCCTATTGTATTCTGTTTTCTTCTTAAACACAAGTAGAATTTTTTCCCTAAAACGATTTTTTTTTCCTTTCTAGTAAATCCAAAGAAAGATAGTGAAAATACACCTGTTAAAGGAGGAACTGTAGCAGATCTAGGTAAAAACCAAAACATATGTACACTTTTGTGTTGTTTTCTGTCTTAAATATATCAGTTCTTCTGATACTCTTTTCTTTACTGAGAGATGTTACTTTCAATTGCTATGCTTTCCAGCACAGATACTAACTAGCTGCCTTTAGTAACCATTGTGGTTTGCTTTGCTACCATATTAGGAAGTTTAATTTCCTGTGATCCGTTCTTTCCAGTCATACTGACCTGCCTCTCTCTCAGCATAATGTTTTCCTGCAAACTAGCAAATGTGGTAATATTAGTACCTTAAATCAGAATTTCTCAGTTTCAAAGAAATTGTTGTAATTAAAGCACTTTTTATAACCTCTCTGAAATACTTGTTTCACAACATGTGCAAATTGAATCTGCATCTTTAGAACAAAAATCTATTGACCATTTATACTTTGGAAGCCAACCTAAAGTTTTCCAAACGGTATAAATGAGAATCACATTTTTTTTTTACAGTATTTTCAAGTTATGGAGTGTACACTTTCACGAATCAACTAATTCTTGGATGTGCTAGGAGGGTAGAAAAGAAGAGTGTAGTCACTTGTTCGAGTTTTAAAAAATAGGGGTAGTTCTCAACATCTTTATTCCTGAGGGTTTTATATGGAGTAATGATTGTGATAATACTTTCTTCATTTGTCAAAAAATTAAAGGAGAACCTAGTGTTTTCAATGTATTCTAAATGTTTGAGTTGAAGGAATTTTAGAATTGAAAGGAATTTTCAAGATCTCCTTATATGAAAAATGAGACTTCAATTTCTCTGTCTCCTAGTTAAATGAATTCTCTATTTTAGATAAATTGAATGCTTCTTGCCGGCAGAAAGAGTGGGTGTTTTGGAGAGTTGTTCTACTTCATTTCACTAAATACATCCTATTTTTTTCTGGCTTACAGCCTGCCATTGAACATCAGTGGACAATTCCATTTTTGATTACATCTAAAGTAGAAGCAGGAAAACATGCTAAATAGAATCGCCCCGTCATATCCATGGGGCTTACATTCCAAGACCCTGAGTGGATGCCTGAATCCATGGATAGTACCAAACCCTGTGTATACTGTTTTGTCCTATACAAAACATATCCGAAGTACTGCGATCTGAACCTGGAAGTTCACATCATGAGTGTTGTATCTGAGGATGTCTGGTCCCAGCTGGGGAGTTAGGGTCTATGGAATTTGAAACTTGTCTTGGCCTTTTATCTGGGGACCGACAGGCTTCACATCTATCATTTAAGTACCTGGCTTTCTGCATTAGCTCTAACCTGAACCATTCCAATGGTCAGCGATCCATCACCTGGGAATTATTTACAAATTTTTTTTTTTTAACTAATCCACATTCTACCTTATGTGTCACTTAGCTAATGGTACCTCATGTTCTCTTTGTTTCTTGTAGTCTCAGAAAAGGCAAGATTGAGGGGCTGAGGTGAGAGTGTATTTGGCCACCTCTAGGAGGAAGAGAACATGTATTGAGTATTAGCATTAGGGCTCGGTGAGCAGCGTGGCTCTCCTATTCTGTTATCAGATACATCTATTTCCCTTGAGTACCAAAGGTGCCTCAGGGATGGAAATCTGTCAGACCAAAATTAAATGGTATATTTTGACCAGAGAGGTCATTAAGTTGTGCTACCACCGTCTGTGAGAAGTTAGTTACCCTTTGGTTTAGCAAGATCCAAAGGACAAAAATTCAATTTTGAGAGCCTTACCTAGATTTCTTTGTGTCAGTCACTTACCAGAGGGAAAAAAAAGATAGTCCCTGTGCAGAGCTGGGTGGCTCATGTTAGGTAGTGCCCTGATGTGCCGCACATTGAGTGCCCTGTTCCTGTCAGCAGGTGTTTGTCTCTCACTTACATGAAGCAACAGTGTCCATGTCTGTATGTTTCCCAAGTGTCTGCCAGGTTTCATTCTTCATGGTTTCATTTCACCGTAAAACATGTTCACTCGGCTTTACACGAGGAGATGGGGCCTGGAGCGGTTCAGTAACGTTTCCAGGTGTACGGCTGGCAGAGCCTGACTATGGTATCGCGGCTCTGCCCTGCCCGGCCCTGCGCTCTTGTGTGGTGCTTGTCGCCCCGCCTTCCAGTGTCGCGAAGTCATCGAGTCCATCCCCACCTGAGGCCCTTCAGTCTGGCTGCTTCCTCTGTGTGGAGTCATCACTTCGTCCTCCTTGTTTCTTGTTTCAACTAAATGCCTCCCTTTCAGGGAGGCTGTTTTCTCTGAAGAGTCTGCCACGTGATCCCTCTTCACAATACATTACTTTCCTTTCATTTTCTATATCACAGTTTCAATATCTGATTTCTTTGTTTATTCTCTTCCATTCTCTGCCACTGCTGACTAGGATGTAAGCTCCATAAAGACAGGGACTTTTTCTTGTTTATTATTGTGTCCTTAGCATTGGGACAATGACTGGCACATAGTAGGTATCCTATAAAGTTAGTCAACTGTTTGCAAACTTTTCCTGAAGAGCCAGATATATATTTTAGGTCTTTTGGTCCCAATGTGCTCTGAGACAAATAATCAACTTTGCCAGAAAACTTGTCATGGGTAATATGTAAACAAACGATCATGGCTCATTCCAATAAAACTTATTTGTGGACACTGAAATTTAAATTTCAGTGCATTTTTATGTGTCATGATATTATTATTTTATTCTTTAAAAGCCATTTTAAAAATGTAAAAGCCATTTGTTACTTGCAGGCGTGATGGGAGTCCCCAAACCTCCAGATTTGGAGATTCTCTGGAAGTACTCATGGATGGGTTTCAGCGTTATAGTTGTACTCATGGCTAACGTATGACAACTGCCTAGGAAGTGCAAGCAGATCGTAAGGGAAAATGCCGCAGACAGGCGGGTGCGGTTTTTATGCTCTCTTCCTCATACGGGGAGTCACACAGCGTATACTCTTCCTATGGCAATAAAAATGAAGGGACCCACGTGTGCTGTTTCTACCCACGGAAGCCCATTAGAGGGTCTGCGACCAGTGTCCTGGTTATGTAGGATACCCTCTGCCAAGTACATGCCAAAATTTCAGGCTCCCGAAAGTAAAGCAAGAGTTTCTCCATAAGCCATGTCGTTTGCACAATCTAAGCGTAGTGAACCATCCTTCTTGTCAGATAACTGTTGACTAGGAAACATGTGGAGAGTCAAAATTCTCAAGTTCCATACAGAAAGAGGCAGTGGGCGGACTTGGCCTGTGAGCAAGTGGTTCCTGACCCTCAGTCTAAACAGCTTGTTTAGTGCTCTTCAAATAATAGATTCTTGGAATATTTGTTAAGTGAATTAGTTAACAAATGACCTTTCCATATTCTCTTTGGACTTCACAATGCCTTAGTCACTGTCAACATCATCATAGTTATTTTTTTAAAAATTAACAGGAATGTAATGAATTGTTTGCACCAGAACCTCGAACCCTTTTCACCGTGGCACTTTCACTTTCGCCGTGGAAATAAGCCACCCATGCTAAATTACATGTGGGTTGGCTTCTGTTCTTTTTCGAGGCC
Source organism: Macroglossus sobrinus (assembly GCA_004027375.1). Taxonomy (NCBI): domain Eukaryota; kingdom Metazoa; phylum Chordata; class Mammalia; order Chiroptera; family Pteropodidae; genus Macroglossus; species Macroglossus sobrinus. Next base: position 129,209 of record PVKZ01001266.1, read on the forward strand.
AGCTTTCGGGTTCTGGGGTTTTCTATCCTCGGAAGGTATTAACGCTCTGACCAGGACTTTGTCTGTAGGGCGTGATCATAACCTCTTTTCTTTCCTCTTCATTCCTTACTCACATCCTTGGGGATCCAGAATGTCATTACTTTGCTTCAGCAAACTTCAGGAGGCAAGAGACCTCCTTAGTCTCGTTACCTGTTAAACAAGAGCATGTCTAAGATAGCAGCCCAAGCGGTAGTTAATTATAAATTCCCTGTCGTTGGAAATTTTTAATTATTTATGCTCTGAATTTCTACTCACCTCTTTGCTTCTACATACAATTCTAATTTACTGAATCGTTTGAGGTGAATTTGCTTTAATATGGTATTCCCTGTTCTCTGTTCAGTGTCAATTACTTAAAATTTCTAGGTAATCCAAGCAGCATTTACCAGTTTTTTAAATAAATGATGTGTTTTGATTTTACAGATGAGCAGGATGAAGAGACAGTCACAACAGGAGGAAAGGTAACGTGAATCTTTCAGCTGGGCCTGGCGCAGGAGTAGCTGTCCAGGGTTTTATGTTTTGGGCACTAGGAATACTGAATCAGAAGTGTCCGTAGAAATAGTCTATTTATGGTTCTTATGATTTTTAAATTTCTTAGTATACTCCAAAATAATTTATTTCTTGACGCCCAGATATTTTTTTCTCCCTCTTTAATCCCCCCGTCCCCCTGCTTTCACCCCTGACCTATGGATATTGCCATTTCCCCTTAAGAACTGGATCTCTGAAGATGGGGTGTCCCCTCCCACACTCTTGTGGTGTGCACTCAGGCCTGGCACCCCTGGCGCACTCGGAGAGCCTGGTGCACCTGGGGTATGGTCCATGGCTCCACCTGGGGCATGAACCCAGGACCTTCTGCATGTAAAGTAGATGTGCTAACCACTGCACTATGAAGCCAACCCGACCTCCAGATATTTATCAAAAGGAAGTTTCTATCTTCCCAAGTACCGTACCTGAAGAAGCAATGATTTTGAAATTACTTAATTAGTAATACCAGGTTTTTAGATCTTCTAGTTGGACTACCTGGAGTTATATCTCATTTATAATTTTAGCTTTGTGCATTATTTTCTTGTCTAGTGGAGGTGATAAGTAGTACCTGCAGTTAGTATTGTCACGAATAAATGAGCTAATGCACATGTAGATGTTAGCAGGTACTTAGCTCTCAATCTTTGGGATAGGGGAAACCTCATTATGCCTTATGAGTATTTTTGAATCACCTTACAAATAACTTCAGGACTAGTCATTTAAATTTGATTTTAGGATTAGGTAAAACTGAACGGTACAAAGCAAGCTATTGTGGAAAATAGTTCTGGACTATGAATCTGAATTCTTCAGTGTAGAAACAGCCTTTGTTTAATTAACTTACTGTTTTAATCTTATGAGATATTTACCTTCTCTGTTGATTTCCTCATTTGTAAAAGGGGGGAATAAATCTGCTATGTCACCTGGACATCTTGAGAAGGTACCTTAAATATGGTGTAAGTCTGTTTTTACTTGAAATTTGTTTTTCTAGTCCGTGATATAAGATCAGCTTGGTTCATTTCCTGTGGTGTAACATCAGAAGTTTGAGAGCTGTTATCTCTGTAGTCCTCTCTTCTGAACTTTGGCTTCTCTTCTGCAGGAAGATGAGGATCCCAGCAAAGGTGATCAGAGTCGGTCCGTTGACCCTGGTGAAGATAATGTCACAGAGCAGACCAATCACATTATTATTCCTAGCTATGCATCGTGGTTTGATTATAACTGGTGAGTGGGTTGCTGACATCTGTTAACTAGGTACTTAGAAGTGGGAAAACATTTTTTGAAATCATGCTTTGCCATTCTTCCCAAGTCCTCACATCAGTAATCACTGTCGCTTTGAGTGAGGAAAGATAGAAAGTGATTTTATTTTAACTTTGGAATGTGTTCTTTAAAATGATTTCAAGATGGAAAGTAGATTGTGTTGTAACTTAGGGTTGTAACATTTTGTAAGCTTGAACCAAAGTCATTTGGAATCAGTTGTAATTCAGACAAGCAAATGCTTGAGTATTTAATGATTATAAAATATTAGTGTTTACTATATGATTTTAAAACATTAAAGAAATACATAAAGAAAAATTCATCTCACTGCCCAGTAATGGGAAATAATTATAGCTTCATTTTAATAGGAACTATTTTAACATTAGGAGGCTTTTCATGTACAGACCCTGGTATGTAAAAAAGTTCAAATAAAGCAGACCTCCTAAGCATTTCCCCGCTATTTACCACAACCAGCCATTGTGGCATCACTGGAGCGTGGTGGAAATAACTGGAGTCCTAGATATTTTATTTATTGATTACTTAGGAGATGTGGCAATTTTATATCAGGCTGTTTTTTTATTTGGTTTGTAATTTTAAAGTACATGTACCAGAACTTAGCCCTCCAAATAGAGATGAGCTTCTTTAAGGGACGTTAATTGGAAGGTTGTCTACTTACTCCAGTGATGCCCTTACACAGACTCCCGTGGTCTTGTTTGGGTATTTTGCTTGCACTTAATGATTATTACGTTATCATTCTTGAAGGATAGATGTTATTTTAAATATATGTACCTACATATATATAATCTAGAAGTCTTCAGAAGCCAACTTAAAGGAATAGGGTGGGTGGTTCATCTGAAGAATACCTTGTTTTTGTTCAAAACTACAAGGTTTGGCTCTAATATTGAGACTGCTATATACCTTTAAAACCAACTCTACGAATTCTGTTTATAAATGTTTTGAATAAGTAAAAGCCGGAACAGAGTTAAGTATATAGCTCTTCTTCGAAGGTCATTCTTCATAACACATCGATTATTGTGTTAAATTGTTTTTAAATATGGAAGTGTCTTAGTCTTATTTGTAATTACGTGTTAAGATTCAGAATGCCTCAGGATACACTTGAGAATCTAGCATTCTTCTAAAATTAAGATAGAGGAAAGTCATAACACTGTATTGTGTACGGAAACACTTGGTTTGCACGATAACGTTGTCATGTCACACAGCGTGCATTTAGATGGATGGTGGAGGTGTTACCTTTGTCCCTCTTTTACGAGGTGACTGCTGCTTCAGTCGAAGTGTTCCACAGTTGCGGAGTTGATCATGGAAAGAACTCCAGTTTCCTGATTCTGGACACCCCACTTCTTTCACTGCTTGACTCATGCTTAGTACCTAGGGATTAAATGTTCTTGGATTAAATGTTTTGCTCTTGGTGCACACAGAAATTTTTTTGTAGGCTTCTCCAAACCTATAGCAGTTAAAACAATGAGAGGTATATTAAAACTATATAATTAATTTCTTACAGCTCTTCTTATAGTAAAACTTGGGAAGTCATTATACATATATCTGTGTAGCATTAATCATAGAAATTATCTTTCTAGAATTTTGCATGTAATTTATTGCATTTATAGTATTTGGTAGTGAGATCCAGTTCAAACAACTTAAATGTTACCAAATAACGAAAGAGGGGATGTTTTTAGTTACATTCACAGATTACTGATTTGCTCTTTCCCGTGCAGCCAGTACGTGTTGCTTATCTGGAAAGCCACTGAAAAACTAAAATACGTCATGAGGAAAAACATTACTTAGAATTAGTGTCAGCGCCTTAGTGCTAGATATACAGTTGGTTTATTTGTATAGTGTGTGAGGCCTGATAATTTTAAATGGTCTCTACACTGCTTATCACCCATAACATTTAAAAAATTGTCTCTGCTTTTATCTAAATGTTAAAGATTAGGTCAGTCATCTTTTTAAAAGCAGTAAATCACTGAAGTAATTTAAAAATTTTAATTCACAACTTTCTGACGGCTGAACAAAAAGGTGCGCTGATGTTAAGAGCTTGAGAAACTGATTATTGTAAATCCCATTGTCTTCTGGCTGGTCAGTCACTCATTTACCAGTTTGTTGCCATGCCAACCAACTACTATGATTTTTGTTAGCCAGTTTCCAAAGAATTTTTTTTTTTTTGGCTCATCATCTAGACACAATGAGTTATGAGAACAGCATAATAAAATCATTAGTTTTCAATGTGTTGATAGAATTTTTGAGTTATAGGAATAGAATCAACTATCTTGGGGGTAAGAAGGGGAAAGCTTCCTTTAATTTTATTTTATGTTTTTAATACCCAGGAACTTGTGCAAGATAACTTTGCACGTGGTGCTCAGTTTTTGGATTTATCAGTTTTTTGAAAATTAAACTTAGCCTAGATTTTAAGATTTCTAGTTTTCAAAGAGTATTCCCAGTCTTTTTTTTTTTTTTTTCCTTTTCAGTATTCATGTGATTGAACGGCGTGCTCTTCCTGAGTTTTTCAATGGAAAGAATAAGTCCAAGACTCCGGAGATGTGAGTGAGATGTGACAATGTTACCCTGATACCATTAGTGGGGCCAGTATTTAGAAAATTGTTTGCTTGCGTGTTATTGGGCGGGAGCTCTTAAAGCATTCTTCTAGGTTAATCTCTGCTAATATGTGGCAACTTGCAGATACCTTAGTCTGTTCAGAACAATGTTCCTATGTCTGCTGCACAAAATTTCTTGCTTGAAAGGACATTATTTCAAAGTATTTTCTTCTTCAACCTTGAACTATGTCAGCTCTTGTATCTAAAGACTGAATTCAGTAACAGGAATTTTCTAAAATGGGTTCAGGTGTTTTCCTAAGTTTTCATCTTATATGTACATATATGTATTATTGACTGTAGATATTTATGTGTTATGATCTAGGAGAAAATGGAATTTTTATCTTATTTTGTTGATAAATTAAAAGAATGCTAAATACGATATAGCTGCATATGAATTGATCTTAATTGCATATTGTTGTGCTTTTCATTGGAAATAGAAAAGCTTTTATTGAAAGGAAGAAGTTTGTCAGGATTATTTTTGCCTTTGCCTGGTGACCTTTAAATACACACTTCTGGAAATCCTTGCCCCTAAAATAAATCCACACCTGTCATGCTTTAAATATCTCTCTGTGTATTATCTTCATAGTGTTAACCTGTTGGGTATTATATACATGAGACTGCACAAATAGTGTTTCAGTTGTTAGATAAGGATAATTTCTTATGTAAAACACGTGGCATTATAGAGCTAATTGAATAATAAATATATTCTGGTGGTATATTATCCAAGATAGTTTGAGATTCTAAGTTTAGATGCCAAGGACAAATCCAGCCTTTGCATTCCAGAGCTGTAAGGAGTCATTTGGAACCGGAATCAAAGATTTGACCTAAGACACCCTGTTGGTTTCCCTAATAGTGTTTCCATCTATTCAGACATGGTAGATTCTTCCAGCTAATTTGCTCATTGTCAGCATTTATAAATAATTAAGTATGGCCCATGGGAGTCTTCTGTTCAACAGCACAGTTTAGCACTTCAGCCCGTTTAACTCTGTAAACACCCCTTTCCATCTGTGTCGTCCGCCTCCGCTGACACAGGACCCTTTGGAGCAGTACGCCTTTTCTGCTCTGACACAGCTAACCTCACGGTGCCAGACTGAGTTTTACTTTTGTGGCGAGAACTTCTGCTAGGTCGCTATCTTCTTAACACTCTTGTTTTAAGTATTTTGTGGCAGAAATGTTGGGTACATTGTGGAATCTGCTCTGACCCCCAGACTATTTTTCTTTTTTATATGTTCTTGTTTACTTCTTGAGTTTGGCCTCCTGGCTCCTACCCGTTGCCAGCCAGAAGGTAGATAGCCATGTCAGAGTCAGATCCACCCGTGGCTGAAGGAAGACATGAAATGTATAGGAGTGAGATGCAGCAAAGCTTAAGAGCGCATACTTTTGGCTGAAGTCTAGCTTACCAGCTAGACTTAACTAGTCTTGTGGGCTAGGAAAATTCTGTAATCCCTCAGTGCTTTCTTCTCCTCTTTTGTAAATGTGCTGATAATAGACCCTGCTTCATAGAGATTGTGAGGGTTAAATGAGTTACTGCATGGAAAGTGCTCAGAACTCTGCCCGGCACACAGTAAGTGTTAGATAAATAACAGTATTCCCCCCTTATCAGCAGGGAATACATCCCCAGACCCCTGGGGGCCTGAAACCCTGGACAATGCTGAACCCCCGTAGAGTTGGCCCTTTGTATCCATGGGTTTCGCATCCATAGGTTCAACCAACTGTGGATCTAAAACAGTATGTCTCACCTGCGGCTGGGAATCCGTGGGTACGGAGGGCCGACCGTTGTTAAGGAGTCAGCCTGGATGCCTGGGCGGGTGTCCATCTCTGCGATCGGTTTAGATTTGTGTTAGATTACCTTCATCCAATTTCTCTATTTCCTTATCATTTATATATATTAATTAGTAAATAGTTGCTTTTACACATATGACTGTAAATACACAATACAATTTCCTTGTTATTTGTTGGGATGTTGTCTTTCTTGTATTTGGTTGTGAGGACTCTGCAGACTTCTGGCTCTGTGAGTTATTGTTTCTGAAAGGATGTGGCCCACCTTGTGAATGTTGTCGTTGCTTTTTAGATACTTGGCGTATCGAAATTTTATGATTGACACGTATCGCCTGAACCCTCAAGAATATTTAACCAGCACTGCTTGTCGGAGGAATTTGACTGGAGACGTGTGTGCTGTGATGAGGTAAAGTGTCCAGCTCCCCAGAAACTTCATGGCAGGTGCTTCCTGATACACAGCTGTCTATTGTTTAATCGATTAAGCTAGGTGTTTTCTTGATTAATAAAAATACTGTAATCTTACATCTTTCATTTAGGCGTTGAATATTTGTAATGCCTTAGCATTTTTTCCTCTTTTTAAAATTTTATTATCTTTTATTTTATGGTCAAATTATAAAATGACCAGGGATGGAGAATGATTTGGGATGGGGAGTGGATAAGCTCTGTGCCCTAAATCTACGTGAGGAAAGGTGACTCTCCTTCTGGAAATTTCATCTTGTGTGATTACGGTCACCATGGACCTAAATGAACACTTGTGCTTTCATTTTTGTGATTGAAATAAGTCGGCTTTATATTAGGTCTTGGAGTGCTATATTATCAACATTATTTTGAGTTCGTAGAAATTGTTCCTTATGCAGCAAGACAAAATTGTTTATGACTTTGTGTTGGTTCATAGCCTACAGAGAACGTTTACTTGTTTTTCGTTTTTTTTAATGAGATGTGACAATGGCTATAAAGGAGATGAAGTATATTCTCCAGATTTTAACTTTCAAAACTTTATTCTTTAGGGTTCATGCCTTTTTAGAGCAGTGGGGGCTTGTTAATTACCAAGTGGATCCAGAAAGTCGACCCATGGCCATGGGGCCGCCTCCTACTCCTCATTTCAACGTATTGGCTGATACCCCCTCTGGGCTTGTGCCTCTACATCTTCGATCACCTCAGGTAGATCAGTGCCTTTTCTTTAGGTCTGGATGGTAATAGACTCTTACCTTTAGCATTCACATTCATGAATTATTATCGTCATCATATAAGGGTGCTATTTCTTACCTGATAGGTTTTCTTTTCATCTGTCGTAAATGTTTGACCATAAGACTACTTAATGTTTAAGGTAGTATTCTCCCATGAATTCCAGGACTGTGTCTTATCCTGTCATGTGTTACAGATTTTCTTTCATACTCATGATTTTCTTTATCACTTCTGTCTTCAAAGGCACTAATAAATAAGCACATTCTTCAAATCTGCTACATTGTTTAAAACTTTTCTTCCTTTCTAACTTTTGGAAAGTGAATGTTCATACACTTTCTTTTGAAAGGTTTATTATGTCAGTCACATTTGCATAGCATGAAGTTGGAATAATATGAATCCAGACTACAAATTGCCCTCCATGGTGAAATGGAAGATCATATTTTAGAAAATTTCTTGCCTATTTTTTCTGTGATATAAAAGAGGCCAAAAAAATGTTTCTTTTATGTTGAAATTTTGTTAGAAGTGTAGGTGAAAGGGTGGCTATTTTATTTTTATTTTTTTTTTGTAGAATTTCCACCAGGAGTGGTTTAAGTACCAATATTAAACAGTTTTTTTTAAACTTCTATCCCCAGACTTTGTAGAGGTTAATACAGCTATTTATCGTTCATCTGACTCATAGGTCCCTGCTGCTCAGCAGATGCTAAATTTTCCTGAAAAGAACAAGGAAAAACCAATTGATTTGCAGAACTTTGGTCTCCGTACTGACATTTACTCCAAGAAAACCTTAGCCAAGGTAAGGATTTGTTCCCAGACACACATGGACTGCAGTCCAGTGTGTCTTCTCTGACCTTCTTCTAAGAAGCATAATTTTCCAGAAGAAACTTAACTTACTTTCTATAATGTAAGGAGGTGAGCTTTCTAATTAATCTGATGACAATTTATTAAACAACAATCACTTATTTTACCATTTGTTTTACATGGTTAGAAGATAGGTATTTAAAAATAACAATGACTGATATGTTCAAGGAAATAGAGGGATTAAAAAATTTCAACAGAGAATTGGAATATATAAAAAGAATCAAATGAATATTGTATAATTGAAAACCATACTTGAAATTAAATCATTAGATGAGTTTAATAGGCTGGATACAGCAGAAAACAGGGTTAGTGAACTCAGGTTAGGAGACATTGAAACTGAAGGACCAAGAGAAAAAGGAATGAGGGTGGGGGAGGTGAGACAGAGAACAGAGTGCAAGAGACGTGAGATACAGAGAAAAAAAACTCATATTTATTATTAGAGACCTATAAGAAGAGAAAAAAGTGGAGCAGAGTGATATTTAAAGGTGTAGTGGCTAAGAATTTTCCACAACTAATAAAGATACCCACTCACAGTATCAAGAGAGACTGAACAGATCCAAATTTAGGTACAGGGACAACCACACCCAGGCACATTGTGCTTAAAGCTATCTAAAAAACTAACATCTTAAAAATAGCCAGCGCGGGGTGGGGGAGTGGAGTTGGAGGAGGACACATTAAATTCAAAGGAACAATAACAGAACTGATACCTTACTTTTCGACAGAAATGATAGAAGCCAGAGGACAACGTAATATTTTAAAATGGTGAAAGAAAAACTGTCTGTAAAAAACTCTGATAGTCTATAGCTTGTAGAAATATCTTTCTAAATTGGGATTGCAATAAAGACCCCTGCAGACAGACGTTAAAAAGATGAGAAGTTATCACCAGCATACACTCTCTTTTCTCATTTAATTATACACCATAAGAAAACTAAAGGAAGTTTTCAGGATGAAGGGTTATGATCCCAGATGGAAGCACATGACTCCAGGAAGGAAAAGGATCATGGCAAGGGGTAAAGTTATAGTAAGACATAAAGGAATATAGACTCTCTACACGGTGATCATTTTGGGGAGTTTATTTAAAGGAGAAGGAAGCCTTTTGGATGTTGATTTGAGTCGTTGTTACATGGGCACATAAGTAAAATCGTATCAAACTCTATACTTAAGATTTGTGTATTTTATTGTGCAAATGTTGTACCTCAATAAATGCAAAAGAAAAAATTTCTAAAATCATGCAAAAACCCCAGCAAACATTTCATGGGCCCTGATTCGGTTATGCACTATTCAGTGAGCCAGTTTTTATCAGAGGGAGGAATACTGACTTAAGTGAGTGGGAAAGGAGGAAATCCTTCCTGTGTGTTGAGGCTGAGAAGTGGCGAAATGGTTGCCAAGGACCTAACCAGTAAAGAGCATCCATGCCTGAGTTGTCCAAATCTTCCCTGTGTTCTGGTTTGGCTTCCTCAGAATTTAGATGAAATGTTAATGAGTTTTGTTCCTCTCGGGACTCCACATCTGGTCGATGGTCACTTCTGATGCTGGTTCATTAAAAGATGAACCTTCGGTTATCTTAAAGTAATCCTCAAGGAATATAAGCAATATATTTTGAGTTACAGCTACTTGCATCTTCTTTACAGCAATACTTTTAGGACTTAATTTCTTTAATGCTTAGAGTCCACTTTTTATTCTCTAGATAAAAGACTAATATTTTTAGTATTTTTTTTGGTAACTGCTTTAGAATGATATGGTTTGAATACCATGGAGAACTAACAAATCATAATTTAATCTCATAACTTTTACTTCAAGTTTGTAGCAGGCTAATTAAAATAAATTGAGAAACTTCATAGACACAAACTAGGAAATCATGGACTGTATAAATTTTTTCATTTATTAAATTGTAATCTCCCAAAATAGTTTTCAGAGAAGGCATAATACGTTAGAATTTATATTTCGGATTAGTAATATCTATAGGTAAAGAATAATGTCAAGTATGTCACATAGTCCTCTACAAATCTACGAATGGAGCAGATGCTGTAGATCAAGAATTATGAATCAAATGACTAATTTTTACATAACAGACTTAGTTTACTTATACTCTCAGTGCTCACATGAATTGTTAAGTTGTAAGGGATTCTCATGGAAAGAGTGATTTGGGGCTTAGGGAGTCACTTGGAGAATATTTGAATCAAGAGATGTTAAAAATGAGGTAACATGAACTGTTGCATTTGGAACCGAAAATCCTCTGAAATGTTCTTGCATCTTTGGAAAAAGCACTGCCTTCAGGTTATACCAGATATTTGCATTATGGTTATGATGTAACTGCTTCACGGTATGCGTTAAAATACTGTGCCTTTGTAGCCTCAAAAGGTATTTTTGAATATCAAAATAATAGAAAAATGTCTAAATAGTTTGAGTTTTCGAATACAACAAGACATTTTGAAATAGGCTGGCCTTTCTGTGGGAAGTTTAGATTCTTTAAATGATCTCTTCCTGTTACTCAGATACTTATTTTGGTGGTTTGCATAAAACAGCCCCCTGAACTTAGAAAGGAATCCCACTGAGCTCCATATTCAGCCTCTGGGAATGAAATAACTGACTTCTGGTTGGTTTCTTTAGAGTAAAGGTGCTAGCGCTGGACGAGAATGGACCGAACAGGAGACACTTCTGCTGCTGGAGGTGAGTGCGTCGATAGTGGAGTCCCTTTGTCCGTGCACGAGATGGGGGCCGAGTGTCTGTGACTGGCATTTTAAATATGCCTTCGGAATTTATCCCCCAAATTTTTGATCCATGTAATGAATTTTAATAAGAACTTTCTTGGTTTGTTATTTAAATATCACACTAGAGGTAACATGCTGTCTGTCAGTAGTGGGGACCAAGCCTGGGTATGTGTTATTTTGGCCCAGGATGGTCTTTGTTTTAAATCCGTTGCCAACATTAAATATGGGGGAGCTTTGCCAAAGTAGTCTAGATATCTAAGTTTTCCTCAAAAATCAGAAGATGTGGCAATTCTGGGACCTCATTCCCACATAGCAATAATTGGCTGGCCTTGAATAGTAGATGTTCCTTTGAAGTAGAGCATTTCTTCAGTTCCAGTTTTTCTTAACTTAGCCCCCTGTTCACTGTAGCTTTATTTCTGAGTCCTCGTATACATTTAAATGTCCAACCTCCATAGTTTCAAGAAGGAGTCCAGAGATTAGCTGAAGGTATCTGACACTGAAAAACACTTACCTGACACTGAAAACATGATTATTTATGAAAGGGAAAGACTGGTAAACCAGTGATAAGATATCTCTGTCAGCTAGTTTATTGAGTGCTTATTTGGATTTCTTCTTGTCTTTAGAGATTCTTACAAATTCTTGGACAGGTAGACTTGAGCAATTATTTCTATTCTGAAGGGTAGGAAATAGAGAACATTGGGTTCCAAGTTTATCGATTATTTCTGAAGAAGGACCATTTGTCTTTAGTTACAGAACAGCAGTTTGGGTAAGATAAAGACTACATGACACCACATTTGTGGTTAGAATGTGCCTGTGAGAGCTAAATTAGAACTGAATGAGGAAGCTCATTTTAACTCCACTAGGAATACTGTTCCCTGCAAGGAATAGAAAGTCCGACTAGAGGTAGATTAAACCAAAAGGACATAGGTTTTTTTGTTCACTTGGATTTCTTGATTGGCAGTTTCAATATTTTTCCCACTACTCGGTTATGGCCACATGTCCCTAGGTTTTCTGTCATTTATTTCCACTCTCTTAGCTGTCCATGTTCTGTGTTATCTTCTGGTCACAGGAAGGCTGGTTAGTTCCAGGCTTCTCACCCTGATTCAAGACCAGAAGAATGCTGGGAAAGGCATTTCTGGGGACTTTTCTTTTTGAGCTCTTGGAAAGAAAAGCCCTCATCACTCTTTTTCTTCTGTCTCATTGATCAAAATGGTCTTGCAACCACCTCGTACTGCGTGCAGTGCTGGGAAAAGATTTGCCTGGCTTTCTAGTTTCAGTGTGTGGCGGGGGATAAACTTGGAAGAAGTTGATGACTGCTGCTGATAACGTACTGACAGCATCTGCACTATCTATAACTGTAACGATAACATTAGAGTAGTGAGTTTATGGGGTAAGAGAGTCCCTTTCACTGGAGCATTCTGTCTCATCCAGACTCATATATTGCGTGGAAAATGTTGAAATCAGACATCAACTGGAAGATTAGAGCAGGTCAGCAGGTCTCAAACTTTTTGGTCTCCCAATGGCACTTACACTCTCAAAAATTTTATTGAGGGCTCCAAAGAGTTTTCATTTATGTGTCTGTCAGTATTTCCATTATTAAAAATTAAAACAATTTAATTGATTTAAAAAGGAAAAACTCATTTTTATGAAAAATAGCTTTTCAAAAAAGATTAGTGGAAGTGTGACATTATACATTTTGGCAAATCTATAATGTTTGACTTAATAGAATAAAACTAAATTTTTAAATTGGCTTTTCCATAAAATAGGGTGTTTTACCTTGAAGTACATTAAAAGCTGGATATGTTGTTGGAAACAGCAAGAGTATCTTAGTGGCCTTTTCAGATAATTATGGATATTCTTTGATACTACATTAAAACGTGACCCCTGGTAGTTTCTAAAGGTTATTTAAAGGAATCCGCTGATCCCTCTTGCACTTGATCTTTTATCCATGTGTGATTGTGCAACGTCTTGTATTGATGGATAAGTTAGAAAATATTAGTTTACTGAATTGCACAGATCTTCTGATTATTGGTACAGTTACTTATACAGTATTTTAAAAATCTCATTTGATAATATTACTACCATTCTCATCTCAACAGAGTATATTTTAAGTAATAGGACAGGCTTTTATGACAGTTACGTATTTCTCAGAATTCTAATTTTCCTTTAATCATCAGCAACAAACTACCAGTTGTTTTCCTTGAAGTGACATTTTTTGAGAGTCCTTGTTTTGGAGAAAAGAACAGATTTGTCTGCCAGATATCTGTGTCTGTGAAACCATGGTATGTTTGCCATTTATTTTAGTAAAAATGGTATTCAATGAAAATAGTTGTTAGTTGAGCTTGAAACTCAAATGATCCCATCATGCTTTGGTGTTTCATCGCACCAGATATTAAAAACAGGGACTTAGATGTTTAGATTCAATAAAATTAATAGTTTTTACTATTTCATTAAGGAACCGTTTAAGTAAAGTTGGTTTATTTTGTTTTTGCCAGCGTGTGGCAGTGAAGAAACAGTGACTCCTGAGACACTCTGATGCCACTGCCTTGATTCGTGCTAAGGGGCCAGTGGTTCACGCACCATTGCTTTCACACCATCAGCACGAATGTCAGAATAATGAAAAAGGCTAAAAGTCCTCGTAGTGATGTGAACGGTTTGGATTTCTCAGTCCCCCTGATAGACTCTGGCGCCCCATGGGTGTCCAGACCATGCTCTGTGATACACTGGGCCTGGTGATGTTTTGCGCTTCTAGGTTGCTTTAACTTGGTTTTTCGAGTTGTTCCAACAGTTGTGGTTCCTTAAGAAGTTTTAGTGGTGTATTAACTCTTTTTTACACTGCTCTTCTACTTTTCCTTGTTCTCTCTTCTCAACCTTCCTCCTTCCCTTCCTCTCTCTCAAAATTCAAAACGATTTCTTCTTTATGAGTCTTTCCCACTGTTTTAATTCTCATCAGCCCATCAAGTATCAGGGAAGTACAGAGAGCTTCTTTTCTGAGCTGCTTTTTATTTATTTGAGGACTGTTTTGTCTAGTCATATCTGCCATGGAGGTTCATTTAGAAGTTCTCAGTACTCGTGAGGGACTGTAATATGCTTTTGTATTGCTGTTTTAGAATCTTGGGGTTCTGGGGAGCAATTTTGTGGTGCAATGCCAGCTGGGACAACAGTCTCACATCAGTTCTTATTCTTGCTGGCATGATGCTCAAGATTTTCTCCTCTACATCTGAGATGAGTGGATAGTAAATACAGAGTGAGGTCACAGTGGCTGGGCTCCTGTTTACCCGGGACAGAGCCACGAAAGCCACAGTTTCTTTACACAACAGCACGTTTTCTGTCCTGCAGCAGGTGGAACCCATGCAGGGGGTGATTTCTCTTTCAGACATGTAGTTGAATCAACAGGTGGTGTCCACGCTTACACAAGAGGAAGAAAAGGCTTCCCAGCAGCGCTGTTTACCACTAACACCTTCTATTTCTATAGTTTATTTATCAGTAATTAATGGCTCAACGTGAAGTAAGAGGAACAATTTTAATGAATTTATAACCAAAAACACAGTCAGTTTTTCTCTAATAAATAGATAAATCTGGAATACTCATTAAGGTTTATTTCTAAAAATAGCACACCATTTTATTAGATAAGTATGCCACAGGCAGCATCCCAGATATTTTGGATTCTTCTGGACACTGTCCACTTTTGTTTTGAAAAGACCTTATTGGGTGTGGTCTTTACCTAAGCACATTATCATATGGAATGCTGCAGGTTATCAGTCACTACAGGTCAGCAAATCAGTCTCTGGAGCAGGGATTTTCAGCCACGCCACTATTGACATTTGGGACCCATAGTTTTTTTTGTGTGGATTCTTATGTACATCGTAGAAGGTTTAACAGCATCCATGGCCTCTACTCTGTAGATACCAGTAACACCTCTCCAGTTTTGTTAACCAAAAATGTCTCCAGACATTGCCAAATGTCCCCAAGGCAGCAGAATTGCCCCGGTGAGAATCATAGCTCTAAAGAGAATGGGGGCATGAGTAGCGGCTTTGATAAGCTACTGAATAGATTTCTTTATACCCAGTTACTTCTTGATTTTTCTTAGCACCACAGTGTATGTTTCTGGTTTTCCTATCCCTCGCTCCCATGGAGATTGCTTTTCCTTTATTTGTATGAATCTTTCAGCATTTTCTTTGAAAAATTATAAATTCTAAAACTAGAAACTTAAGTACTCTATAAATTTTACTGTCAGTTTCTTAATTTCTACCAAAAAGCTTGGAGTGTGAATAGGATTGTGTGGACTCTAGTTCAATTTGGAGAGAGCTGACATCTTAACAGTAGAGTCTTCTATTGAATGAGCATAGTGCATCTCTTCCTTATTTAGGTCTCTCAACATGTTTTTTTTTCTCCAGTGTGTTAAATCGTGCACATTCTTTATTTTTGTTCCGAAGCATTTCATTTTTGTGCTATTTTAAATACTTTTATTTTCTCCAACTTAAAATTTATTATTGCTGGTATATATAATGGACTTTTTTTGTTCCCTTCTATCCTGTGACCTTTTTGGTAGATTCCTTAGGATTTTCTGTAGAAACAATCGTGTGTATTAATAAAAGACAATTCTTCCCTCATAAGGTGCATGCCTTTTATTTATTTTCTTGCCTGAGTAATAATTTAATATAATAAGGAAAGCAGTCAGCTCTGCTTATTTTCTTATACAGAATGCAATCATTTTCATTATTTTTTAAAGAAACCCATCAAAGACCAGTTACAGGCTTCCGATGTCATTGCATATTATTTTCTTGTTATCTGACATTAAAACTTCTGTTTTTTTTTTCTGTCGTAGGCCCTAGAGATGTACAAGGATGATTGGAACAAAGTGTCAGAGCACGTTGGAAGTCGCACTCAGGATGAATGCATCCTCCACTTTTTGAGGCTTCCCATCGAGGACCCATACCTTGAGAATTCAGATGCTTCCCTTGGGCCCCTGGCCTACCAGCCTGTCCCCTTCAGTCAGTCAGGAAACCCAGTCATGAGCACCGTTGCCTTTTTGGCTTCTGTGGTGGACCCTCGTGTGGCATCTGCTGCAGCAAAAGCCGCTTTGGGTAGGGCTCTCCTAAGCCATCTTGCCATCCCAATTTCCGATAATGGTTTAATCCTTTCCTTCGTGTTAATGTTATCACAGATTTAAATGTTATCAGCTGTTACATTCATTTCAGTTATTTAAATTTTAAAAAATCAGATATAACCCTTTAAAGATACTATGTTATTTTTAAAAGCGTTAAAACATTTTGAACTGAAGCTCTTAAAATGTAATAGTTTTAAAATTAAGAGCATTTTTGAAGAATTGGAGGGGCAAAACAGTTTTTATGGTATATTTTGTGATTCTTTTGAAATCTGAGAACAGGCAAAAGAAGTCATTTAACATTCTTAGATTATATATCTGATTATAATTAGAACTTTATCATACCACAGAAATCATTCTTGGCTCTCTGGTTGTTTAATTCTTTATTCTCGGTCTAGCCAAGCAGAGTTAGATAAAATATGGACAGTAGTTTAGATTGTCACTGATAGAAATTTAAAATTCCCTTTTATTTATATACGATATACTATGACATGTAAGGTGAAGACGTAGTCGTAGAATTTTATTACTACCCATGATTCTCTCGTTTGGCCCCGTTGTTTTGCTGGGATAGAGAGGACCGCATCCCCTGAAAAGTCATGATGTGCTGGACACTAAAGCTGTGTTGAATTCACTCACGGTTTACATGGCAGCGACATTTGTGTAAAACCAGGCCACTGTTCCGTTTTTGTGCTTGAACAGAGGAGTTTTCTCGGGTCCGGGAGGAGGTGCCGCTGGAATTGGTGGAAGCTCACGTCAAGAAGGTGCAAGAAGCAGCTCGAGCCTCTGGGAAAGTGGACCCCACCTTCGGCCTGGAGAGCAGCTGCATTGCAGGCACGGGGCCCGACGAGCCAGAAAAGCTGGGTGAGTCGCCGCTGCGCCCAGGGGCCGTGGTCATAGGGATGCGTTCTGTGAGCGTGCTGACAGGGTGGGTTTGCACCAATGGTGAATAGAGTGATCGGTATAAACGTGGCTTTTTAGATTAATTAGTATGGTTTTTTTTTCCCCTCTTTTTCTTTTGTGGTAGCTAGAACTAAAATAATTGCCTCATAACTGTTAATAATATCGCAGTTGTGAAGTATATGGTACCTCTTTTTAGATCTCGATTTAAAGCATCTAGACATGAGAATGCTGAAAGGACATTAGTAGTTGTTTTAATTTATATGTTGCTGGGTAGGTTTCAGATCATTGTGTTTGATCATTTTTAAATTGAGGTAAAATTTATGTAACAAAATTCTCTTTTTTTAACCACTGAAAGGTATATAATCTGTGTACAGTTGCTTCTAGTACATTCTCAATGTTGTGCGGCCATCACTTTAATTCCTGAACATTTTCATCACCCCAGAGTTAGTTCCGTACCAAGTAAGCAGTCGCTCGTCATTCCTTCCTCTCTTCAGCCCTGGTGGCCTCCAGTCTGCTTTCTCTCTGTGGATTTGCCTCTTCCGGACTTTTTATAAAAATGAAGTCATTCAATATGTGGATTTCTGTATCTGAATTCTTTCACTTAACATGTTTTCAAAATCCATGTTGCATAAGTCAGTACTTCGTTCATTTTTATGTTGAATAATATTCTTTGAGTGGATATACCAATTTTTCTTATTTTGCATCCGACTTCTTTCACTTAGCATATTTTCAAAGTTCAATACTGTTTTTTTAAGGAATGAACATGTGATGTCTTTCCATGATTTAGGTTGTCTTTAATTTTTTTTAAGCAATGTTTTCCTATATATTGTTTTATTATTATTATTATTATTATTATTATTATTATTATTATTATTTTGGATGCTATCTATTGTAAATGAAATTGCTTTCCTCATCCTAGGGGGAAAACATTTAGTTTTTCATCATTAAATATGATGTTAGCTGCTGGATTCTCCTAGATTCCTTTGATCAGATTTAGGAAGTTCCCTTCTATTTCCGGTTTGTTGAGTGTTTTTATTGTTAAATAGTGTTGGCTGTCATCACCTGCTTTTTGTGCATCAATTGCGATGATTGTGTAGTATTTTTACTTTATTCCCCAAATGTGTGTTGTATTATATTAATTGATTCTTGCCTGTTGAACAACCTTTGTGTTTTCTGAGATAAATCCCACTTGATCACTGTGAATAATTCATTTAATATTTCATTGGATTAGGTGAGGATTTTTGTATCTGTATTAGAACTTTCCTCTGCTTGTGATATCTTTGTCTGGTTTTGGTATCAGGGTACTATCTCAAAGAATGAATTAGGAATTATTCTATTTTTTTTGAAGAGTTTGAAAAGTAATGATGTTCATTCTTTTTTTAAAATGCTTGATACAATTCACTTGTGAAGCCATCAAGATCTGGGCCTTTTTGTGGTGGTGTTGATGTGTTTTGATTACTATAAAGTCTGTTTACTTGTTATAAGTTTATTTTAGATTTTCTTTTTTTTTTGAGTCAGTCTTAGTAATTTGTGACTTTCTAGGAATTTGTCCTTTTCATATAGATTAATTTGTTGCCCATACACACACAAAATCATAATTAACAAAAATAGAAACAACTCAGATGTCCATCAACTGATGAATGGATAGGCAGTGGAGTATTATGCAACCATAGAATTGAATGAAATATAGACATATCATATCATGCATGAACCTTGAAAACATGGTAAGTGATAGAAGACAGCAAAGAGAGACAGTATGTATGTACTTCCAATGATATGAACTTGTCCTGGACAGGCAGACTCTGCAGAGCCTGAGAGTAGATCGCGGTTGCGTTAGGGCTGGAATGGACAGGGGTAAAGGGGGTGACAGCTAAATGGCTTTTTACGGTGATGAAATGTTTTAAAATTTACTGTGGTGTTGGTTGCATATAAATGGAAATACAATAAAATACATCGAATTATACTCTTAATGGGTTAATCATATGGGATGTGAATTATATTTTAGTAAAGCTATATTTAAAAAGTTCTTTTTTTTTTTTTACATTTTCTTGAATATTTGTGAGGTTGATGGTAATATCCCCATTTTCATTCCTGATTTCAATAATCAGGGCCACGCTTTTTCCCCCTTTACTAGTTAAGATAAAGGCCCTACCAATTTTATCTTTTCAAAGAACCAACTTTTGATTTCATTGATTCTATTTAATTTTTCTTTTCTTTATTTTATCTCAGATATGTATTATGTTCTTCTCTTGCTTTTGGATAAGTTTCTTTTAATAGTTTGTTAAGTTGGAAGATGGGGTATTGATTTGCAATCTTTATAAAAGTCTATAGACTTTTATAGCTATATAAATTTCCCTCTCAACACTCCTTTTCCTGCATTCCATAAATTTTGATATATTTTATTTTTGTTTTTGTTATTCACTAAGTATTTTGTTATTTCCCCTATGATTTCTTCTTTGACTCATTGGTTGTTTAAGAGTATGTTTAATTTACCGATATTTGTGAATTTATTACATTTTCTTCTGTTAAAATTGATTTCTAATGTTATTCCATTCAGAGAAGTTAATTTCTGTGATTTCTAATTTTTTTTTTTAATCTATTGAGACATTGTTTTGTCCTGGCAAATATTTCTTTTATATTCTGTTGTTGAATGACATCTTCTGTGTATGTTTGTTGTGACTGTTGTTCAAGTCATCTATTTATCGATTCTCTAGTTCTGTTCTTCATTGATAGTGATGCCTTGAAATCTCCAACTATTATTGTCTGTTTCTTCTTCAGTTCTCTCTGGTTTTACTTCATACATTTTGAGGCTCTGTTGTTAGGTACATACATCTTTATAATTGTTACATGTTTTTGGTGGATTGACTCTTACCATTCTATAAAGTTCTTTATCTCTTGAAACATTGTTTTGTTTTAAAGTCTGTTTAATCTGATATTGGCAAACTATTCCACCTCTCTTTTGATCATTGTGTTTGCATGGAATGTGTTTTTTGTTAACTTACTTTCAGCGTATTTGTGTCTTTGTATCTAAACTGGGTCTTTTATAGACAGCATGTTGTTTGTTGGGTTTGAGGATTTTGCACACATAGCGTTCTGCCCTGTAGCCACAGGACTTAAAAGCCATTTACCTTCTGAGTTCTCTTACCTGTAATGTGAAAGAAGTAGCTGGATGCCCTCTGATGTATTGCTGAGTTGTGCCAGCCTGTGATACTGGACTGATGATATTTTTGCTATTAAGGACTTTTTATTATTGATTTTTGTTTAATTTTAATATAGTAGCCTCATAAACAATACCTGGCTTCTCAAATGGGAAATACGATATAAGAGGTTTATTTACACACCAGGTACATGGTCCTTTTTTTTTTCCATTTATTATGAAACAATTTGACGAGTAACTCAAGCTGAAGATTTATTTAGTGCTGTTGTCTTTCCTGCTTAGTTCTGTCTTTGTCTCAGTTGTATGCAGTGTATACAGCATGTGCTTCAGCTGCAGTAATGTTTTTTCCTTTTTCATGTATTGTAGACTAAAAATAATATGAAATAAAAAATTTAAATTGCTGCCAGTACTCCACCCATCATTCAGTCTAAGCCCTTGCTTCTCTGTTCTAGATGATCTGAGTAGATATCAGTGAATTCTCTTGAAGCCTAAAATCTTAAGGTTTCCAGGAATTTGCACAGGGCCTACACCTGTTCTTTCTGCCTTCTTAAAAGTGTCAATCTCGCAGTCTCGCTTTGGAGATATGAAACCCTCGGAATAAATTATTAACCTAACTGTTCTTAACATTAGTTACTTAATCCAGCATACCAAGCCTTTTAATTAAAAATTAGAGTATTCACAGTATTTCTTAGTTTGAAAATCACTCCTTTCCTTCCTCTGAGATGGAGACTGAAATTAGCAAGCCCAGCCACATCGCTGTCACTCTTGGTCGACTCTGCACTGCAAGGCAGTGCCCAGCATGGGCGGGGAACCTGGGCCTGGTGAATGCCTGGGAAAAGTCTTACTTTCCTCGACTTTTTGTGTGTGTGTAGTTCATTTGTAGCGTCCTTTGGTTCCCAGTGGTCATGGAATTGAATAGGTTTGGCAGAGTTTTCTCATTTAATTCAAAGAAGTTTCTATAGTTTGTAGAATCAGGGATGTGTTTTCACATGTAAATCTGTTTTAAAATTTTTGTAGGTGATACTACAAAGCATTAGTGGTTAAGAAAGATTGCAACTTTAGCTATTTCTAATTCAGTGGGATTTAAAACAATGAGGACAAAAAGATACCTAGCATCCTTAACCTTGTGGAGCTAGATTCTCCTGATTGAAAGTGGATGTATGGTTTCTGCAGTGTGCAAAGCTTGGATCAGACCACTGCAGGAAGGACTGGAGACTGCAGGAGGTGATCCTTTGAGAGCCATGGTAGTAAAATTGATTCATAGTATCTGGAAGTAGCCTGTCAGGTAACCTCCCCGAGGCCTGACCTGTATTCGATAGTTGTTGCAATGGAATTTGTGTCCTTTTCTCATCTCATTAAGAGCTAAGGAAAATGCCTGCATAATGTGAATATTTCCAGATGAGTTGTAAACAGCATTCTAGAACTAATGATAGCCTGTTAATAGTTACTGTGATTTATGGTGATCTGTGATTAATAGAATTAGGAAGTAGCAAATGGAACTTCCTGTGGGATTGGCTCTGCAGAGTTGGGGTGGGAAGTCAGCAGTGTGCCCGCTCTCTTTCTGAATGAATGACATTCTAAGCAGGGAGTGCAGAGAAAGGACATATTAAATTTATATTTCCACTTACACTTTATATAATAAAACAGTGCCTTATTACATAGAACAATGATTTGAAATAGAATGATGTAGGATTTTTCTTATCAAGAGAATATTGTACTTGGATGATAGATTGATCATACATTTTATTATGATGCTTAATTTACTGTTATACCTGTCAAATACTAACAATGGTAAAATAATAATATAAGAAAAATGTTTCCTTGTCAAATACAAAGACTTGGGATTTGTCATTAACCTATCTAACTTTTCATCGTGGCTTTGGATTGGAGGGAGTATTTGGTGAAATAAAAGTGAGGGTAGATGAACACTAGGATTGAAATACCTTATTTTCATTTGTTTGGAGACTTCTCATAGGAATTATTAGGAAATGAGTGTTAGTGTATCAAAAGGGGTGTCTTCAGTCACTCCCCTTCAACTCTAAGCATTTATCAGTATCTGCTGATTTCCCTAAACTTGTATTGTTTTTTGTTTTTGTTTGGCCAGAGATCATTCTATGAATAGAAAAAGTAGTATTGATATTTGAGACCTTTTGTACTTAACTAAAACTGTTACTAGGTTTTATTTGTCCTGGGTTCATAGGGAAAGGTGGGAGGAGTGAAGACAGATATGAAAAGAATTTTTAAACATTTTCAGAAGTCATTGGAAATCAACACTTCTGAGTACTATATTTGTCACACGCTATATAGAGGTTTTCTGATTGATTGGTCATCTGAATTTCTTTTCAGGAGAATCCTTCGGAAGAAGTGATGTTGCTTTTATAGTAAAAGGAAGGAGGTTAAGGTTTTGGCAGGTTACATAGGCTTGTGAGAATATGGGCTAAATTTTGAACATAAATCTCTCTGACCCCAAAGCTCAGCCTCTTTTCACCATAGCACCTGCCAGAAGCACAACACGTAGGAATGCCTGCGTAGTTTTCACTCACTGAACAAGGACCGTTGAAGGCCTAGTAGCTCCATAGTACTGTGCTGCCTCGTATGCTCTGGAACTACAATAGAAACAGACCCAGGCCCTTCCGAAGACCTAGCCTCTACATGAGGAAACAGGCAAATGTACCGGAGAGAGCAGCTGTGGGTGATTCATTTATATAAGATTAAGTGCTGAGAAACCCACACCAGTCAGCATGATTCATACACTAGTGTATGAGCCTATAACATAAGCGTTCTTGGGTAGGCGTCAGTCTTAAACTTGACTTCCTTTGTCTTTGTAACTCATCTCGTGTTCTCGGTGCTAGGGTACTAGTGAACAAAGCAGACCAAAATTCCTGCCTTCATGGACTTCATATTTGAGAGGTGGAAGATGCATGGGAATCTAGTGTATAAAACTTTGAATGTATAAATTAAATGTGTAGAAAGAGGATGCTGGCTGATAAGTGGTATAGTGAAAACGAAGCAGGCGAAGTTTGAAGAATGGCAGTTGCACATGGGCAGTTTCACCAAGAAACATTTGAGCAAAGATATAAATGGGGCGAGGAAGGAAGCCGTGCGGACGTCTGATGCAGAATGCTGTTGGCATTGGGAGCAGCCACTGTCCAGGCCCCTGGACAGGAGCTGCCCGGCATAGTTGAGGAGCAGCAGGGAGGACGCGGACAGGTAGCTAGATTGTGGGGTGGACAAGGTCATGGGTGATGATGAGGACCCTTGTGGGCCCTTGCAGAGTTGTAGTGTTCACTCTGGGTGAGGTGGAGCCAGTGGAAGGGTTTGAACACAAGAGCATCAGGGTCCAACGTTTCCTTCTAAGTATTAACATTGAGAATAAACCCCATTTAGGAGTTGTTAAATTGATTTATTTTCCAAATAACTTATCTAATTTATTTGATTATCAAAGAGAAGAGCTTTATTAAATTTTTCTTTACTTGTAGACTAAACAAAATAACCTTTCTGATAACCTGTTTACTTCTGGCCAAATATACTGAAATGTGGTTAGGATTAGCACAGCGAAATCGCTTATGCCTACCAGTTAGGTTCAGCTTTGCCATTTTTATGTACCTAACAATCTAAAATGATTTTATTTTCGCTGAATTATTTCCAAGTAAGTTGCAGATGTCGTGATTTTTTGCATCCTAAATAATTCAGCATGCATCTCCTAAGAATAAGGGCATTTTCCTACATAACTGTCATAATACAATGAATCTTAGTACCTTTTTCAACCATCAGTGCCTCTCAGAGTTGAAATGCGCGTGCATATTCAAGGGCCTTGCAGGAGTCTGTCAAGGACTTATTATTATTGTAATCCCCATTTATATTTCCTGTCCTCAAGTATTGGTTTTATTTAGTTAATCATCTATTTATTGCTACTGAGTAGATTTACTGTCTTGATTCTGGTTTAGAGAAATTTGAGAGATTAAGTTGATTGGTGCATTTATATCAACTAGCAGATCGTCGCGGATTGTCCTCTAGCTGCCGAACACTCAGTGGAGTGCAGTGCCCCGCAGAGTGCGTCTTGAGACATTTGCCACACAGCTCTGCATAGAGGAACCCAGCTAATCATTCCTAGTTTCCAAGAAGATTAAGAGCCCTCTTTAATCCATCGGGAGATGAAGAGCATCTCCCGATGACAATAATGATGGTGAAAGGTCCCTTTCTAAGAACATAAAGCCCAGAAGTGACGGTTACAGTTCTTGCTTCAGTTACTATTCCTAGCGTATAAACTGCCTCGTTCTTCTCACCGTGAGGATTTTCATCACATTTTTGAAATAAGACACTGGACTGCTAACACCATGTGTGAGAAGCCAGGCCAGTGAACCTGAGAGAACAGTGGAGCAGGATTCGTTCTTCAGATGCACCTGACGCGGACTGGCGTCTCTCTCCTCTCTGTCCCCGTGATGTTTGAAGGGCTCTTTCAGACCTGTTTCAAGAGGCACTGAAATATCAATTCAGACTTCCGAGCAGCTCATAATGGACACTTAACCTCTAGAGACAGCTAATACTGGGTAGGTGTTAAGTGACTTGCCTAAAGAGTCAATATTTATTAGG
This sequence comes from Macroglossus sobrinus, assembly GCA_004027375.1. Lineage (NCBI taxonomy): Eukaryota > Metazoa > Chordata > Mammalia > Chiroptera > Pteropodidae > Macroglossus > Macroglossus sobrinus. The sequence continues at coordinate 153,917 of PVKZ01001266.1, forward strand.
TGGTAGGATGTGTATTTTCAGGAAGAAATTGGCTTCCATTACATAATATAATTTTCTGCCTTTTGAGTGACTGTTTTATCAAATCAGGCGTTTTGGTTACTTTATATAGATCTCTTGCTGTGGGCAGTTATATACAGGTAGTACCCTATAATAATTGGGGCGACGTTGTGATGAGTGACAACCATGGGAAAATACTTCAGTGTTGGAGGATTGTGCTAGAGAGAACCAGTGTTAATTGTTCAAGGAGGACTGTGCGTAGGAAGCGCTGTAAGAATTAACACAAGGGGACGTGTAGTTTTAGGCCCAGGAGGACTTTGTAAAGAAAGTAGGATTCGAGCTGGATGTTGAGAGGGTTAGAAGGTCAGCGGATTGGAGCGAGTATGAGATTCTGTAGAACCGAGTGCATGAACAGAGGTGCAGAGACTGGAACAGAAGGCCGTTCAGAGGGTGGGACGTAAACAAGTTTGGCCACAATACAGAGTTCAAGTAAAGATGTGGAAAGAGCGCAGCCGACAAAGGCAGGTGGGAGCGAGGCTAGAGCCTTGGGCCAGGCACGCGAGCTTGGAGGCCTGCACAGTGCCGCCTCGTGGGATGCTCGTGGGATGCTCGTGGGATGCTCGGGCTGCGCCAGAACGCCGCTGGACTGCGGGTTTCAGCCGCGAGAAGACGTCTCAGACTTCTTGATCGGGACTGTTTTGACTTTTTAAAAACATCAAGGAGGACCCGAGATGCTTCCATTTATTGGGATTATATGTTAATGTTCACTATATTAGAAATTAAAACAAAGTTTGTAAACAGCACACAGGTGCACATTCCTGTAGCTGACCATCGTGCAGCCTTGGGAAAGCCACACTCTACACTTGTGCAAGATGAGAGTGAAAAGGCAGATGACACCTTAGTGTTGCTCTGAAAATGGTTTTGACCTTGGGGACCATCCCCTCCACTCCCACTCCCAACCCCACCTAGGGTACTTAGACCATATATTTTGTGAATCATTGAATTAAACAACACCCTGTCCTAGGAAGATACTCAGTTTTGGGGGAGATAGTATAAAAAAAGGAATACAGCCGTGCATAGAGGCACACGTGGAAGAAACACAGTTAGGCTTGGGTTGATTAGGGAAGGCTTCTCAAAGGAGTGTGACCTTTCAAACAAATAAGAAGAAAGGAGAAAAGAATGAACATAGGTGGCATAGTCTGGAAATAATACCAAGAAGTCAGTGGGGGCAGGTCCTGTGGCCCGGTGCAGCCATGTGGCTGTGTGTTTGGCTGATTTTGAAGGGCTTTTATGCGGTGAACACAGTCCAGTCTGTTTTTGAAAGTAACTGCTTGCGGTTTACAGATGATGCGCAGGAAGTGGAGAAAGCTCCCACCAAATAATCCTCATTCTTTCCAGGGAGCATCACTTAGTCCTGTCATACTTTATTACAGGCAGATACTCCACAAACATTTATTGTCCTCAGAGCTAACCTTCCTAGCTCCCTCACCTCTTTGGGAAATGGTTTCTCCATCTCTCCTCATTTTGCTTTAGCTAACTGTATTATTACTGGACTGAAAGGCACTTCATTGCAGAAGCCAGGAGAAAGGGGTGGTGATGGTGAAGGGACGCGTTCTGGACTGGCGGATGAGAGGAAGCAGGAGCTTAGCTCAGCTCGCTAAGACAGGTGAGAGACATGGGTATCTCTCACGTGAAAGTAGGTGTGGTGGCATGGGGCAGGCAGGAGGGAGGAGGCCAGGACTGATCCGGGACATCACTGTTACATCTGTGGGAGATGGAGCAGAGGACAGAGCAGAACCTGAGTGAGAACCATTTTCTGTTTCTGGCCTCTGAAGATACTTTTCTCATGGATGCTAGTAGCTCTTTGACCTTTGGTCGAGGTTCATTCCAGTTTAGGAGGCATAGTAGTTATCTGTTGCTGCATAACAAATTCCCACAGAGTTAGTGGCGCTAAACAAGGTACAGCTGTTACCTCATAACTTCAGTGAGCCAGAAGTCTGTGCACAGCCTAACCGCTGAGGCTCTGCCTGGCTGCAGTCACAGTGGCAGCTGGGCTGCGTTCTTGTTTGGAGGCTTGACTGTTAAAAGAATCCATCTCGAAAATCACTCCTGTTCTCAGAATTCATTGACTTCCAGTTGTCAAACCGAAAGCCTCAGCTTCTTGCTGGTTGTCATCTGGACGATGCCCTCAGCTCCTCAGGGCCACCCACAGTTCTTTGCTATTTAGGCATCCCCTGCATGGCAGCGTCTTCATCAAGCCAGCAAGGAGAGTGTCTAGAGCGAGTGCGCTAATTACACAGGCTCTTACGTAAGCTCACATCCCATCACCTTGCTATGTTCTGTAGGTTAGAAGCCAGTCACAGATGCTGCTCACACTCAAGGAAAGGGGACTATACAAGGACACGCAGACCATGAGGTGGGGATCGTGTGGGGCCACTCTGCCTAGAACCTCACCCCAATCGATGGTAGGCATTTGTGGGTTCTAGTCACGTCTCCTATTTGCCAGTTTCCCCAGTTCCCAACATTAAAGTTGAGACCTTGACAGTCAGCCATCTCCAGAGTATCTTTTTTTATCCATAGGAGGGCTGTCACATTAGCATGAATTTTCAACCACAGGGGTTAGCAAACTTTTCCTGTGAAGGGCCAGATAGTAAAAATTTTAGGCATCTGTGGACCGGATGGTCTCTGTCGCATCTACTCAACTTTGCCCTTGTGTTACAAAAGCAACTGGGCGTACCACGTGACGCATTGGTAACATTTTAAGAGAATGGGACAAGGGCAGGTAATTTTATAAAACTATCTGGCCCTTTACAGAAAAGTTGAAGGTCGCACAGGGAAGGGAGTCACAGATGACATACCAGGTTGGGAGGGGTCTTCAGCAGTCCAGGACAGAATGAGAGCCCTTCGTTGTCACTGAGGCATCACCAAAAGCCATTGAAAGGGCTCTTAATAGGGAGATGGGTCCAGGGTCCAGTCAGCTGGACTTTCTGATAACGTCAGGGGTTGTCCTGGAACACTTGCAGTGAGCCAGGCAGTCACAGCATTTTGCGTGAAACGGTTTGTTTACTCCTTAGCAGTACGCTTATGAAGGAGGGACTATTATCCTCCTTTTGTGGAAAGGCACACTGAAGCCCTTGTCACCTGAGTAGCTTGCCCATAGTTACTTGAGCTAGTAAGTTGTGGGGACAGGATTCGAACCCAGTCATTCTGGATCCTTTTTTTCTTTTTTAGCACAAGGGTTAGCAAATCTTGGTTCTTGGGCCAAATCCAGGTTACCGCCCGTTTCTATTAAGCCCACGATATAAGAATGATTTTGCATTTTGAAACAGTTGGAAAAAAATCAAAAGAATGACAATAGTTCGTGACACACAGAAAATCTATGACATTCAGATTTCAGTGTCCGTAATGTTTTATTCAAACAGCCACACATGCTTGTTCAGGCTGCTTTCGTGGCAGGTTTAGTGCTACTCTGGCAGAGTTGAGTGCAGTTGACCTGTGAACAATGTGGGGGTTAGGGGCACCGACCCCTGAGCTGGCAAAAACTCGTGTATAACTTGTTTGTCCACCACGTATTTGGATTCCCAGCCTTGAGTTGAAAATATAGTTGACCCTTAAAACAGTTACCCACGTATTGGTGAACCCATACAGTTCCAATCCGCGTTGTTCAAGGGTCCACTGTAGTTGCAACTTAGACTATAGAGCCTACAAAGCAGGAAATAGTTGCTATTTGACCCTTTACAGAAAAAGTTTACTAACTGCTGCTCTACAGCATAACATCTTACTTGTAAATGAGGATGTTGATGTTTTCCTTGTCTGATCTGATATTCCCCTCATACCTCAGTTACCTGGTCAGGTTTTTTATTTTTTCTCCTTTTTGTCTTTGGTGCATGGCCCACGGTTTGTTATGTGCCTTCTTGTTTAAGTTAGGGGTTTTATCTTATTCTAAGTATCATCTTTACTTAACTCTGCAGACGTGGGTCCAACCACACACTTGAGGAAAGGATGCTCAAACTTCTAGTTGATCAGCACCAACAGGATGACACAGCTACGTAGAGGTGGCACCCTCTTAAGGGTTTATAATTCAGACCAAAGAAAAGCCAGGCAGGGGGCAGTTTTTTCTTCTCTTTTTTTCAAGAATATGTCTAATAGTTTAAATACATGTTTTGTGGAATAGAAACCACTTTACATACTCTTCTAAATGGCATCTTGAGAGAAACAAGTTATAATTATACTCTTAGTAGACATCTTAAAAGTCTGAGCACTTGTCTTTATTTCTAATGTACTTACTTTGTGCCTTCTCTTTCTTTTTGTATCTGTCATCCCAGAGATTTATCAACTTTATTAATCATTTTAAAGAACCAAGTTTTGGGTATATGATTTCTATTGTACATTTTGTATTTTGTTTTTATTGTTATTGTATATTTTTTGTATTTTGTTCTGATATTCCTTTGATTTACCCTTTTGTCATTCTTTCTTTGCTTTCTTACAAAGGACATACCCAGCTCATAAACTTTGAGCCTTTTCTCTTTTCTAATGTAAGCCTGAGAAGGCTTTACATTTATTTCCCTCTAGGTGCTGTTTTTACTGATTCCCTCAATTACATTGCCAACCACTGAGAAATTTTATTTGTATATTTTAAACATCTAATTTTAGTGCATTGTGGCAAGAGAACTTGGTGAGAAAATGTCATTGACTTGAAATTTATAAAAACTTGCTTTATGACCTAATTCATGATCAGTATTCAGTAAATGTTTCATGTGAGCTTGAAATTAACATGTATATACCCTATTTTTGGTGGTTGTAGAATTCTACACATACACATTAGAACCATCTTGCTGTGTTTCACGTGCTCTGTCTTAATCGAGAGAAATACATTCAAATCCCCCACTGTGTTGTGCACTTCCATTTTCTTTATATAGTTTGACATTTGTATTAGGTTCCTAAAAGTATTAACAAATTAACAGTTTTCCAGTGAATTAAACCTTTCCTTGATTATGTTATTACTATTGCTACTAATGCTCTATTCTTGATGCTTATATTGATGAATAGTACCATGGACAGACGACTGTTCCTTGTACTCATTTTTTGCCTTAGCGTATCTTTTTCTATGCTTCCATATTTTCCATCTTTCTTTCCTGTATGTGGACCAGTTCTTTAGATATGTTCTACAGTTTTGTAATTTTCTCTTCACCTTGTTTACACTGCTTTGATCTTTTATTTTTTTAAATCTTTGATCTCTTTAATCGTCTTTTACTGATTACCGATGTTTGTGATGGTTTTATTCATTTATATATTACGTTCATGGCTGTTCTAGATTCGGGGCCTGAGAGATCTCAGATGGGCACTCCTTGGGTTCTGAATCTGTTGATGTTTCTGCTTGGTCTTAGTTGCTTCCTTTCGTGATGTTTGTTTTTTGTGAGCTCATTGGCTGGAATTGAAATTGGAAAAACTGCCTCCTGCTTATACTCAGGGTTACCACTGGCTTGAGATCCCATTGCCCACCCTTGTGGCTGGCTCTGTACAGGAATCCAGACTCCTTTCCCTGCCCTGGACCTGACTAGTTCGTGGCTCAGCTTCCTCTTGGTGAATTATGACAGGCACCGCTGTCTTGGTGACCCGACCCCTCCACCTTGCCAGGCAAATGCTCAGATCCTGACCCTACTTTCATGCTCCTGTCTGACCTCTGATATTTTAGGTTTTTAGCATTTTTTGGAAAGTGGTGATCCTTAAAAGCTTTTGTACCTGATGTGAGATTCACAGTGTTCCAAAAAATGTCCCCTGGAGCTCTTAGTCCGCCTTAACGTTGAAGGCAAGATGATCTGGTTCTATCCTCAAGACTTAGGGAAAAAGGGTTTTTCTATCGATAACTTTAACACTGTTAGTCAGTTTTAAACATATTTGTTTAGATGTGTTTACATGTTCTCATTGAGAATAAATACTAATATTTATAAGAGGATAACATGTTTAAACTATAGGATATTTGAATGTTTTTTTTTTAATCACACCAAACCCTCATTATGTTTGAAATATTTGTTTCTGTATAAAATTCTAAACAGTTGTGTATCTGGTTGTGTTATGTTTTTGTCTTTAGCATCTCCATTAATTTCGTATCCGTCGGTAGTGACCTCGTTACTGCACTCAGGACTGTCCATGACGTGGCATCATTTCCGTCTAATTTCTCTTATCCGTCCTCCCCTTCCTCGTCATCACCAGTGACTTACGTTTCCCCTGCACCTGGAGCCTTTTTGTCTCTTTTCCTTGAAATGCCCTTCTCTCGATACGCACCACCACCGCCATGTGCGCACCCCCCCAGCCGGGTCTGCCGAGAAAATGCTGACGCAGCCATTTACCCTTCCCTGACCGCCACCGTCGTGCCCTCTGCGCTTCCCACAGCATCTCGTGTGTGCTGGTCTGTGTCCTCTCCAGCCAGGATAGATGCTCTTGAGTTTCCATGGGTATCTGGCTCAGCGCTGTTTCTACAGTACCTGATTTGTCTGTTAAGTAATAACAAAATTACTTTTGCCTTTTTTACTTAAAATATTTGAACTTTTTATACATAGAGGAAAGTGAGACCCTTCAATGCATTTTCACAAATGAAACACATTCATTTAAACAGCCCCCAGATCCAGAAACATCAACACCCCAGGCCCGCACCCCCAGACCCGCCTTCAGACTTGCGTGGTTCACTGCTGCCTTGATTTCTAACACCTGTGTTTGAACTTTAATTCAGTAGAATCATAAAGTCCGTGTTGTTTTTGTGTCAGACTTCTTATGTCAACCATACGGTCGTGAGACGCTTCCATGTTACTGTGTGTGCTTGTATTTCAGATACCCTCGTAGCTGTGTCATAGCTTTTGTTATTGTTCCATATGCTATTACTTGTTCTTCCTCTTTTGTTTGTAGAAGGAACTGAAGAGGAAAAAATGGAAACAGATCCCGATGTTCAGCAGCCTGAAAAGGTGACGTCTGTTTGAATTCTCCCGCAGCAGAAAAGCCACAGAGAGCGTGCCTTTCATAGCATAATGGTTTGGTCTTGTTGTGAGCTCTTAGTCCCTCTCAGGGGACTATAAATAATTCTATCAGCCAGTTAGACTTTGGTGGTTTATAAAGGATAGTCCTCATAAAACATAACACATGACATTTTCCATTTATTCATTTGGTGACGATTTATCCTCTCCCAGCCACTTCTGTATCTCTTTCAGGCACAGTTGGGAATAGGAATGTGAGAGTTGTAGTTCTTGTGAATATTGAATTGTAGAGTTTAGGTCCTATACTTGTGCCAGAAGAGAATTATAGAATACCAAAGAATTTTCTGAAAGAGTTAGCTGTCAGCAGAAAGATGTTTAGAAAAGACTTACTGAGAAGGTGACATTTAGTGTAGATTTTAAAGAGCAGGTAGAACTAAAAAGATTGAAATAGAGCATAGGGGTTCGAAGAGTCCAGCTAGCGGGGGAGGGGAGACACTAGCACCAGTGTGCCGAAAGCATCACCGTCCCCAGTATGTTTGTGACCCCACGGCCTCTGTCTCATATGCTGCCTCCTCAAGATCAGGGGCTCATGATGAGCAGTCAGGCGCTATTAAAGTGAATTGATTAAAGCAGGATTTAAGGTCTTAATTACATGAGATGTTTTAAAATTGTATGTAGATAAGGAGGATGAGGATGTAAAATTAATTATAATTCTTACAATGTTCTTAATACTATGCTTTGTACTTCATTTTTATGAATTAATTTAAATTCCTCATCAAATCAGTGATCGTCTCTTCATCAGTAGATGATGCTACAAATTCGTCCAAGGTCACAGATTTTAAAAATAGCAAATGATACCAAACGCTGACCAGAGGAATTGAAGTTTTTGGTACCCAGAGCGGGCTCACTGATGCTCTGTTGTGGCTCTTTCTACAAACCATTAGCAAATGTCCATGTTAAAGGGTTTTGTTAACTTTTTATCTTGGCAACATTTCATCTGGCTTCTTGGCTGATAATGTGCATTTTAAATGCTCTTGGTCCTTTTGGACAACAGATCGATCATTTATTTATTAAGTAGTTCTCTATTTAACCAGTAGTTCTCTATTTAACCAGTAAGTAGCAAATGAATTCCCTGACAGTTCCTTTGAATGTTGTAACCTGCCTTCCAGCAGAGGAGCAGAGAGGGCAGGGACTGTGTCCTTTGGGGTAGGTGTAATATCTTGAGAACTCTCAGGTGTTGAAGTAGTGAAAGGTACTTTTCTGAATTTATTAATTTCTAGCTTTTCTCTACAAGGCACTTTTGAATCTAGTCCACTTTTTGTCAAAAATCATAGAACCTTTAGTTAGTCTATGATCTATCACTCGTAAAAGGGCCTTTTTTGCTCACTCTCTGTCCTCTCTTGTACCCGTTTCAGGCAGAAAACAAAGGGGAAAACGAAACGGATGAAAGTGATAAAGCACAAGATGGAGACAACGAGAAAACCAGTGAGAAGGAGCAGGACAGCGAAGTTAGTGAGGATACCAAATCAGGTAATCCGAGGAGACTCTCAGACTTTATTATGTAAAACTGCAGAAGCCACTGGAGAAATGTGGGCAGTTCAGTTGTGTAGAAATAATTCCTCATTTATTTTGAGTTGTTTCTTACTGTAACAATAAAATGTGCAGTGTGAGTTTTATTTTGTAAGTGCCAGTGCTAGTAGGTGCTTTGCTTTCAGCAGTGCACAGACAGGTAAGTTGTCCTGTGTTACAGAAGTCACCACACAGGCCTGCCATTGCGTTTGCAGTGTCGGGTGCTGGCGGGTCCCACCGTGCCTGTCTTAGAGGGCTTGTGGCAGTGCTGCGTCCTGGGCTTCGGATTTCTTCCTGCCCCTGGGGTTTCCCAGAGCGCTTCATTGATGGTCGAACAAACATGTTGCTCTTAGGGCTTAGTCCCCCTGAATCTCCCTTTATATTCAAGGGAACTGCACACACAGCTTAGAGAAGTGAAGGGAGGACAAAGCGTACTATTGATAAAATCCATCTCAGAGGCAGACTTACATGCAAGGGATGGTTCCGCAGCAACCTCAAAGATCTCTTTGTGACGTCGGTCCTAGTTTGTCATGTGGCAGAGGTAAGAAGGAAGATGGTTTATTGGGATTGGGCACACTACCAATAAAGCTTTCTGATTTTTTTCAGAGGAAAAGGAGACCGAAGAGAACAAGGAACTCACTGATGCTTGTAAAGAAAGAGAAAGCGATATCGGGAAGAAGAAAGTAGAACACGAAATTTCCGAAGGAAACGTGGCCACGGCTGCTGCAGCTGCTCTTGCCTCAGCTGCGACCAAAGCCAAGGTTGGCCCCCTTCAGCCCGGTCGTGGCTCTCCCCGAAGCCGCGAATGGGCGTGCAGGTTTTGTCATTGGGAACATTTAGGGTAAAGAGCCTTGTACTCAAAGGGAGCTGGCTGTTCGCTTGAGTGGCACTTCTGGGTCGTGAACTCCCCCTGTGGAGGCGGGTGGCAGGAGGTGGCTCTGGTCCCGAGGGGCAGTGTCGCCCAGCCTTGCAGGGACTGCAGAGGTTGAAGGCGCCGTTTAAAGCGTGTCTATTCGCCCGCGGAACTTGTCTTGGACTGTTGTTCCATTTTCTACCAGATTGAAATATTTGTGATTTTTAAGGCAAAAATCTGTTTCCTTGTATAAATACTTCACCCTGCTCTTACAGACTGAAAGGAAAGAGAGGGAGCCTAAAATAGCTCTTTTCTTCTTGAATTTGCCAGCTTTTCTGGGGGTGGCTTTCTCTATTTATAACACAGTTTTGGCTTCGCAGCATATTTAAGAAGAAAAGGGAATGTTATTTTCCCCGCTTTTTGTTAATTTTGCATTTTTCAAGCATTCCAGACATGAATATGGTTTTAAAAAACCTTTTTACCGCTTCTCCATTTTACACTCAGAAGTAGTTTCCGTCCGTCATAAGGGACCCCATTCCAAGCAGCAGTTACCAGAACGTGCCGACCGTTCATCTCGAGCTGTTCTTCACCGGTCAGGCGTTCCTTCAAGGTCTGTAGGTCCCCAGACCCTTCCGCTGCTGCGACCTTCTCCGAGCGTTCCTGGGGGGAGCATGATGTATAAGAGACTCTTCCATGACTCAGTCGAACCCCAGGACCGTTGTTTTGGGTGTCCAGCCATCGGTCGCAGGTGTGGACGGTGGGAAGGGACGTGTGTGGGCCGCAGCCCTGCTCTGCTGAGCCAGTCTCTTCCAGAGGTCGTCCTGACCTGGTGGTCCTTTAGCACGATCCTGGGTAACCTTGTCCCTCCTGCCGCCACCTCCAGGAGTTTTGAGGTGCGCCCTTGTCTGAGCGAGCACTGGTGTGGACGTCGGTTGGGTGGTGCTCCGCGTTCGTTTGGTTTTGCTCCTCCATTGGAAGCGTTTTTTGAGTCTTCGTCTTCTGGCGTGTGGAGCTGTTTGGAGTCTGGCTCTGGGCTGCTTGAGTTCTTGCTATTCACGCCGTTTCCAGGCCGTAAGGCTGATCTTGGGCGTGCACGTTCTCGTCCGTACGTGAGGAGCTGAAGCCAAGGACAGCTGGGCGCCCCCCACCCTCCGTATGCTCCTCTGGGCGCAGCAGTGCCGTCCCATCCACCCGTCTTCAGCCACCGAATCAAACCCTTCATGCACTTTCGTTCACCCAGTAATGCCCCGTCCCTCCCTGCTCCCTTAGGCCTGTCCCCCATTATGTTACTTGTCTCCTTGCCATTTTCTGTCGTTTAACCAAAGTCATCTTTGTGCTTTAATTTTTTAATGAAGTATAACTTAACATTCAAAACAGATACAGAGGTCTGTAGCTACCGAGGTTTTGGAGACCGGGCCCACCTCTGGGGTCAGCGGCAGCACGCGCATCAAGCAGCATGACGTCACCCGCCTGTCCAGAGCGGTCGCTGGCCTGTGTAACACTGTCGATTAGTTTCTCCTACTTTTGATGTCATTCAAATGGGGTCATACGGTATGCAGAAGAATCGTTAGAGAGATAGATACGAGCAAATATTTCATTAGATAACCTTCCTATCTCTCTCAGGCTGGAATGTCAAACCCTTTAGCAGGAAATTCGGGAGTTTTCATGGTCTGGACCCTCCTCAGTTCACAGGTGTCATTTCTTGCCTGTCCATCCTGAAATGTTCCTTGCCGTCCTGCCCGACAGAACCTTGTCTCTCAGGTCCAGCTGGGCTTTCTGGACACTCTTCCCTCTCAGAGAACGTGGTTCTCTCCTTTCTGTTATTTCTCCTCCCTGTACCACTCCGCGTGCTTCAGTGTAGGTTGCTGGAGTAGGAACTAACGTGGTAGATGATTGCTGATGAAAACATGACGACCTCATAGCTGTTCACATGCGCGGCTTCGGGCACGACGGTGTGTACTCTGCACTGCTGACCACCATGCCATAGTCGTTTGCGCCCTTTATTGCAGAGACGCTTCTATGGATCGGTTTCCTTAGCACGCAGACATCTTACACAGAGTGTCCAGAGAACATCATCTCTCCAGGTCACTGAATTTTTACCCACTTAGTCATCATTCACTCTTATTTATTATAACCTGGAACTTAGATTTTTATTTTCAAAACACCTAAGTTTTCTTCTGATGTATGAGAGAGTGTTACAGATGCTCCTGCGACATGACTTGGCACACATGGACTGTTCAGTGCCACTTACAGCTGTATCTTACACATTTCACAGCACACATAATCATTTTTGTGCTACATGGTAATTAAGGGGTAAGGAATTCACTTAAATTACTGTAATTAGAACAACTTATCTAGCCAATCCAAGTTTTCTCTTATTCCCTTTTTGTTCTTCTGCGTCTATAAACAGCTTTGTTATTATGAGTTTTCTTGATACATTTAATTGTTTGTCACTCTGACACGGAGCAATAATCAGAGGTTCTGGATCGAGCCCCAAACAGAGAGGGGGAACCTGCTCCCCGACATTTCCCGTCTTTGGCAGTGAGGGACTCGTCGGTGGCGCGCCTGTTTTTCCATGGCACCTGCTGACAAGCGGTGACTTGACCCACCTGAGGAGTGCTGTGTGGGTGCCCTGGATCCCGTCCATCTGGGGGTTTAGATTTAGCTGGAAGGAAGAGTCCAGAACTGTTGCTGAAAGAAACTAGAAATTCCAGAAACTAGAACATTCCATTTCAGCAGCAGTAGGATTAAATTCTTCCAGGATAGCAGAGACCACATATTCTTAAGACCACGGACGTTTCCTTCAGAATCATCTACCACCCTGTCGTGCCCACATACCCTGAGTGGCCAATGGTTTGTCTGCACGGTAACTAGGGGTTAGTTTTGGAGGAAAGGGAAGATTCTTTCTTACCCCTCAGAAATACCTTTTACTTCCTCCCTTACGCCTGAAATTCTTTCTCAAAATAGGAAAGTTTTCCTTGTACATTTTAATCACAAGGCTTAACCAGATAAGTGTTGATTAAAATTGATTACACTATTTGCATTGATTATTGATACCACATCTTTTACTTGATGCTCCTGGGGAGAGAAAACAGAAGGCAGAATTGACTATCTGACCTGTTTGCCTACAGTCAGCCCTGTTTACTTCCACCTTACGTGATGAAGTAGAGACTGATTCTGTTAGACCAGCTAGAATCTGTGCTTTGTTCATGTAAAACTTACTTTGACTCTGTTCTAACTTCTTATTTCTTTCTTGCCAGTGATTATGCTTTTTAGGTTCTATATTCATGCATCTGGGACACACTGAGACCTCATCATTCTTAGGTTTTATGGAGCTGGTGTGTGGAGGCTTGGGGCTCTCTCCAGCCCTTCTTCTGAAAGGCTCTGCCTGGCATTGTTGCCAGACATGGCAGGCATCCGCAGCCTGAGCATCAGTGGGGCTCCCGCTCCAATAGCCATTGCTGTGTAACTGCCACAAAACCTAGTGGCTTAAAACCGTTACCATTTTATTATAGCTCGTGATTTTTACAAGTGAGAAACTCAGGCAGACTCAGCTGGAAAAATTCTGCCCCATGTAGCTTTGGCTGTGTTCACTCAGTGTTCACCTCATGGCTGACCTGCCACAGAGGCCTGAGATGACTTCACTCATAGGCCTGATGCCCGGACCACCTGCGGGCCGGCTGGCATCACTGTCTCCGCACAGACTACCTAAGAAGTTATCTTGGGCTTCTTCATGTTAGAGCACTGTCAGAGTAGTTGGACTCCTTACATGGCAGCTTGTAACAATGACAAAAGTGTCTTGGGTGAAGAGAAGGAGAACTTGCCACTGTCTTTCGGGTCGGCCTCCTACCTCGCACTGCACTGTGTAACTTCTCCCCAACACTATTGGTCAAACCTTCTGGCTAGGCTGTCTGGGCTTTTGATTCTCTTTCTTGCATCTTCCTCCTTTTCTTTTGAAAAGTTAGCCCAGTTTTGCTGCCGAGGGGCTTTCTTGACCAGCAGTAAGAGTTCCAGAAGGAAAGGACAGTGAAAGACGCAGGAAAAGGAATTGTAGCTGATCGAAATGTTCCAAATTAATGGTGAATTTTAACTTATAGGGCCAGGAAGATCAACAAAAAAAATAACAAGAAATAAGCTCTGAAGATACTTTGAGGCTCCCCCATCTCTAGAGCGGGTCTAAGAGGCACACCCTTCGATTCTTAGGAACCCTACTGTGCTCCCCTGCGGAAGGTCTCTCAGCCACACCTGGAGCTGGTTGCTCTGGTCGCACTTTTAATGGTGATGCTCTGGATTCGATCTCTGTCCTGAAGCCATTTCTTAGTTTTAAACTCTTACTGGGAGTAACCAGAAGTAAGAAACAATTTTATTTTCAAACCCTGCTCTATATCCTCTGAATTGTCTAGGCCAGCAGTCCCCAGCCTTTTTGGTACCAGGGACTGGTGTTCCTGTGCGCATCTAATGCTTGATGATCTGAGGCGGAGCTGAGGCGGTGATGCCAGCGCTGGGGAACGGCTGCGAATACAGATGAAGCTTCGCTGGCTCACCCGCCACTCACCTCCTGCCTGCTCTGTGGCCCTGTTCCTAACAGGCCACCATCCAGTACCCATCTGCAGCCTGGGGGCTGGGGACCCCTGATCTAGGCAATTTCTAACTGAAAACTGAATCATTTCTTCTTAATTGAAAGATCTTTCTCTTCTGGTTGTTTAAAATAAAAGAATATCTACATTTTGCCTGGTAGTCACTCCAGCCAGATCCACAAGTTCATTACTTACACTATTTTTCAAACACAGAGGTGACAGTGTTTCCAAATTTTGTGCTGGTACATCATAAAGATCTTAACTTCTCTCCAACCTCCAGTAGTATTTCCCTCTCTGTCCTCAAGCTCTTACCAGTGGTTTTCTTGAGGTCCTTTCAACTTGTATCCACTGCATGACCCCAAAGTCACATTTAACTTTCATTGAAACAACACCCAAGTTCTGGATACCAAATTATTTTCCAGTAGCAAAGCTTAGTGGTTTAAAAACCATTTTATGATTTTGTGAAATTTGGGCACCAAATAGCTGTGTGATTCTGCTCCATGTGGCATCAGTTGAGTCATTTAGTGTGTTTTACCTCACAGTGGGTCCAGCTAGAGGGTCTGAGACAGCTTCCTTCAAGTCCTAGTCTTTGGAAGGGCAGCTGTGTCCTGTTTTCTGCATGTAGTCTCATGGTCTCTCCCTGCGACCTTTCCAGCAGGGTGATCATAATTCTCACATGACAACTTGGGACGCCCCGAAAGAACATTCCAAGAGACAGGACATGAAGGTCCCTAGAAAATGGCACTACTTTGTATTGGGCAAGGCAGTTAGAGAGCTTGCCCTCATTCGAGAGGATGGGTCACAGACCCTGCCTCTCAGTGGAAGGACGGCCATTGTTTTTGCTTCCATCTTTAAGCTTCCACAGTCCCTTATAATAGTTCTCCAGGAAAGTGTCCCCTATCGTATCCATTATTCTTTATAGGCACGGGGAAATAGTGAAAGACCTTTGGATTTGGAATTTAAATTGTAGTTCCAACTCTGCTGTTTATTAGTCTTTTAACCTTAGGCAACTAAAAATTACTTCTGAACCTGTATCATTTTGTTTGAATCAGAAGTACTGCCTTTTGGACAAGATTATTGTAAGAGTCAAAGTATAAAAAAGCATTTTTGTAAGTTGAAAAGTGCCATACTTTGATTATTCATTAATATTCGTTAATGTTATGAATGTTCATTATGTTCCAGACACTACTATAATGCTAGATTTATCTGATGCCTAAAATAGATGTGGATGGTCCCTGCCTGTTAGGAACCCATTAACCTTGAACCTCACAATCATTTGAGTTGAGCCATTAGACCATACATTTAGTTGTAAAGGAAAAAAAAATTAGAGACTATATTTAAAATACTGGAAATGTAATCAGTGAGTAAACAGTGAGTTTACTAGTTAAGATCTAATTAGGAATTACATCCTGTTTTAAAATTTCTTGGAATGAAACTCCTGCCTTCTCAAGTGTACACACACTTAAACACATAAATTTATTCTTTTGCACATTTGATTTTAACACAAGATATGTTTATAAATGGAGTACTGAACAGAGATACTTTAAGCCCTAACAACAATAGAAGTTTTATGTGTAGTGTCACAGAATGATTTCAGAGTTATTGAACTCTTTCGTCTCATAGATGTAGAAACAGACCCACAGAAGTTAATGACAGGCTGAAAGTTACGTGACTGGTTATCGGCAGAACCAGATGTGTATACTTGGAGTCTGGTGATTCTAGTCAACCCAGAATCATAATCCAACATAATTCTCCATACCAATAAAAACATTTTCAAACATTTTACTATTAAAAATCCAATGGTTAGCTCAAAAAATATATATCCTTTTTTTTTTTTAGTACCTCTGATATACTAATTGTGATTTAAGTTTTTAATTTCTAAGAACCACAAAATAACAGAACACAGAAGGAGCATTTGTATGGTACTGTTTTATACAACGCCATTAACTCCTCCCCGAGCCTCAGTGTGTCACCTTTTTGCGGCTCAGCTTGGTTTCTAGGCGCTCCTGAGAACTGAGCTCAGTTCCCAGCTCACTTCAGTGCGACTCTTGGCAAGATGTTTAACATCTCTAAGCTTTGCTTTTATTCTCCTTAAAATAGAGATAATGCGTTTCTTGGTAGGTTATTATTAGAAGTAAAAGAAGTAGCACAAGAACGCCTAGCATGGAGACATACGCACGGTGTCTGGAATGACGTAAGTGCTTAATAAACCTCGTATTTCCCCCCAGGCCCGTTAATATATGTGAACAATTAAGTCTCACTTTTACCATCTCCTGAGATTTTTTTTTTTTTTTTTTTTTTTCCTTAAAGCAGACCTGAGTAGTATTCAGACCCATTAACAACTTTGCCCAGTGCTTGGTAACATTCATCTGATCATTTCAGGGTCCTGTGAAGACTTTGTCATTTCCTTCAGAATCCATTTCTAAGCCTCTCTGACTTTTCCTGGGTTGGTTAGGTACAGGTAGGTATTCACTATATCCATAAATGAGCAGCATTTCTGAGTCTTAGTAGCAGGAAGTATGCTGTTCTGTGAAAGAAATTTCCTTCTTTCCTTCCCCCAGCTGAGAAAGAATCTCCTTCCAGTAAAAATATGAAGAATCTTGAAGTTAAATGAACAAAAAGGAGGTTCTTCCTGTACATGTAGAAATATAGGACATTGAGACATGGTTAACACATTTATTAGGATTCGGTCAGAATTTAGAAAGACAATGCAGACTGCTGCTTTCACAGAAACCTACTGTTTCATGTGCCCCCTTCTAAGTAAGGTGGAGAAAGAGCAGAGGCTACAGTTATTTGGTTTCAGTTATCCTACAAAGGCTCGTTACTAAGGCTTCTGTGAAAAAGCCGAACTTACTGTGCAATGTTAGTTCTTTCTCCAGTTTCCATTCAAAACCCAGATGTTATTAACCATACCCGTGAATAGTTCTCCCCATCGAGATGGGGTCATTTCGATACCTTAAGTAAGTTTAACTAGAGGTCACACTGATTAAATCTTTAATACTAAACTGTCAGAAAACCTAGTGATTTAGGTTTTGATTTGCTTTTTTTAGATTTTCCCTTACCCTGAGTTTTTTTACTAGAATTTGTTTTCTTTAGTTTGAAGGCAATGGTTTGCTGGTAATAGTCTCATCCTAATGAACCCCGCGGTGCCCAGGTTTACTTCTAGAGAGTCTAGTGATGTTTTTAACCTCTGACCCAGGTGAATTCTAGGCTTCTGATCAAGGCTGTCTGTCCTCTCTACTCCAGATCTCCTTCCCTGATTTCCTTCTTCTCTAAAATCACCAATCGTATTAAATATGGGGCTTTCCTGGGCCTTTGCCCTTGGGAGTGAAAGTCGGGCGAATAGATATATACAGCATGGCAGGTACTGCCCCAGAGGCTGTGGAGCCGTGATGCAGGGAAGCTCCACAGAAGAAGTGATGCCTAGTGCCAAGTCCTAAAGATGCGTTGCGAGTGGTCCAGTGCAGGTGGAGGAGGGTCTGCCACCGAATGGGCCACAGTATCAGGCACCTGCTGTCGTGTGTGTGTCCTCACAAACATCCTGATGGGGGTGCAGTTAGTTGTTTTCCAGTTTCACAGGTGAGGCAGTGGTCACAGTGATGCAAGGTCACTTCTAGGCCATGGTGATGTGGCAGTAAACAGTGTGGCCGCCCCTCACCTCCCCTCTTTCTGTTAACCTTTCTGTTAACCTTTGGGCAGTGCAGCTTAGCAAGAGAGAATTTGTACCCAGTGTAGAAGGAGATAAGGTAAATACATATAAAACTATTAAAGAACATTAAAACATCTAATTAAGGGCTAAAGGGGTCCAATTTAAATTCTCAGCAAACCGAATACATGAGGTAGTAAAATAACATTTGCCTAAGCACTAATTCACTATCTCTTCTACCTCACACCTTTATGTCACCTAAAAGACTCTAAAAGTCTTCAAACCATGATATTACTCCCTTTTCTGCCACATGGTAGTTATATAGCCTTTGACAAACTTTTTTCCTTCCCGCTTCATATTTGGAAACAACTGTAGATTCCTGGAAGTTGCAGAAATATTACAGAGCAGTCGTGTGTACTATTCACCGGTGTCCTCCGATGTAACATTTTTAATTAACCCAGTATTTTTTATTTTGTTTTCTCCTCTGTGATCAGGTTAATTACATGTTTGTTATTCTTTTAGTGTTTTTTTTCTAATGAATGCATGTTGCATTCTTGAATTATTGCAATTAAATCCAAATTATCTTTACCACTTCTCTAATGCGATAGAACATAATTCACCTTTCCTGGTTGACTGCTTCTCAGTTTTTTTCTCACTTTCAATGTTTTCTCTAATGGAATAGATTTTTTCCTCCTGTTCAAAGAACTCCCTTTAGAATTTCTTACTGTGCAGTCCTGCTAGCAATGCCTTTTCTTTTGTTTCTCTTCAAAGGTCTTGGTGTCACCTTCATTTTTGAAGTGTATTTTCAGTGGGTATAGAATTCAAGGTTGGCAGATCCATATTTTTTAACATTTAAAAAAATTCCATGATGTTTTCCATTGTAACTATTAATAAGCCAACTACAGTCCTTATTGTTGTGTCATTGGAAGTAATTGAAGGTAAAGTGCTTTTTTTATTTTTTCTGGATACTTTTAAGATTGTCTCTTTTGTTTTCAGTACCCTGTTTGTGCCTTGATGTGACTTTTGTTGTTGAATTTTCTCTCCTTGGGGTTTGTTAAGCTTCTTGAATCTTCCAGTTGATTTGTGCCATCTGTTTCGAGGCATTCTCACCCATTACCTCTTTAAATGCTGCTTCTACCGCATTTTCTATCCTCTCCTGTGATTCCATTCACATAACTGTTAAACCTTTGCCAGTGTCCCAAGTGTCTTAGTCTGGGTTCCGGTTTTCTTTTTGATTCTTTTCATTCTGCTACAGTTTGAATATTTTTTTGGTGACCTGTCTTTCATTTTGCTGGTCAAGTCTGCTTTTAAACAGACTTGACTAGCAAAATTAATAACAATTATTGAGTTATTACTAATTTTTTAGTCATATAGTCAATCAGGTGCATGTTTATTCTTACATATATATGTGTGTGTATTCGAAATCTGTTGACATTATCTTTTTATCCTTATTTTTGTACATCTTCTCAAACATAGTGACCTTAACTTATTTCAAAATCTTTCTCTCCTAAGTCCAGTGTCTGTGCCATCTGTGGACCTGCCTTTTTGGTTGAACGCCAGGTATATATAAAGGATTTGGTGCTCCCAGTGATGGTGTATCTGTATATAAGGTTCAGCCTTCCTCTGTCGTGTTGAGACTTGAGAAGGGGGGAGGACCGAGTGGAACCTAGATGGCAATTTGGTCATGGATCGCCCCTGTTCCTTGGGTGTGACTTTCTGAACTTTTGATTGAGATTTTGAAACAGGCTTTATCACCTCAAATATGAGTGCAGGAATTTCTGGTCTTTTTTATGAAGTCCAACCTATCAGTCTTCTATCACTCGTGCTTTTGGTTTCATATTTAAGAAATCTTTTACTTAACCCAAGATCATACAGATTTACTTCTCTTTTTTCTTCTTAAGATTTAGACCTATGATCTACTGAATTAATTTTTCTATATAATGTAAGATAAATGCCCAATTTTATCATACTGCCTTTGGATGTCTGGTTGTCCTAACCCCATCTGTTGACTCACCCACAGCTTCCTTTTAAACATTATTATGAAACTATTGGAATACGTACAAATTAGACAAAACAGTGTACCAACTCTCTGTGTACCCACCACCCAGGTTGGTTATCGACATCTTGCCAGTCTTGTTTCATTCATCCCCACTTGCGTTTGGCCTGTTGATAACCCCCACCCCACCCCCCGTGAGCTTGGGGCTGCTTTTATAGGTTGAGTCTATGGCTTCTGGATAGCGTGTCCCTGTCTTTCTCTGGTTTTACACTGCTGACTGTGGCATATCCTTCAACAGAATATGTAAAAAGAGAACTTATTGAGTCCTTGATTTAAAAAATGTCTTTATTTTGTACTCAATTCATATAAGTAGCTATACGTGAAATTCTAGATGGAAATTCATCATCCTTCAGAATTTAGAAGGCATTTACCATTGTCTTCTACAACCTACTATTGCTTTTGAGAAGTTCGATACAATGCAAACTTTTGTGTATAAACCTAATTTTTTTTATTTGTTTCGGGAAACTTTTAGAATTTTTATTCTGTCTTATGTTATTAAATTTCCAAAGTTTTTCCTTTCTGTGGGTCTTCTTTTTTATTTTTTAATGTTTATTTTCTTGTTACTTGGTGGTCCTTTCTATTTGAAATCTTATGATGTGTAGTTGCCTAATTCTCAAAAAAATATAACATTTTTCTGCCAAAGCCCACAGGGTTCCATTCTCATAAAAATAAATCTAGAACCTGATAACGTTCGTCTCCTCCAAAAGGGAGGTAAAATGGCAATACAAGTGAAAGGAAGACTTGACTTTTTGTTTGATTCCTCCTTGTAAACTTCCCATTTTACATCATGTGCATAAATTCCTTATTCAGAAATATAAATTGCATAAACACTATACACCGATAGCAGGCTTAGAATCATGTAATTTTTATTTAAACTTTTGGTGTAATTGGTGTAGCCCCAAGTAGTCTAGGGAGGCACACGTATCAATAATAGCTGCAGAATGCTCGCACTTCTGAATCCACTCTTTGATGGGCCCGTTGTCTAAGACTACATTTCTCTTTTTCAGCTATAAAAGAATGAAAAATAACACTTTTTAAAACGTCGTCTATCAGTCTAGCTCCCAAAAGCTATACTGAAATCCTCCTGTATGTAGCTCCTTCTAGATTCTCTAAGAAACTCAAATTGTAAGACTGCTGCTTTATGTTGCTTCTCAAAGCCTGCTGTGGAAGCAAGATAAGCACGTAAATTGAGCAGATATGATAAAAGTAAATGCAAAGTGCCGGGAGTTAGTTGGTATAAGCTCTTGGATGGCGTCTGCAGAAGGTGGGCTTGATCCCTGGCCAGGTAGTCAGAGTCTTGGCCAAATATGAGATCCCATCTTCTCTGGGTGATGGGAGTTCACAAGCAGCACGGGGAGGCTGCTCATCATGGATTCTGTGGCAGGCGAGCGGCACATCCTTCCAGAGCCTCTGCCTGTCTTGTACTGTATTTGATTTTCTTGCTCTGGACCTTCTCCCCGAACTAGGGGCAAATACTTTTCACCACTCCTCTCTGTGCACAATTCCACTCAGCAGAGAGGAAGCAAAGGCTTTCCGTCCTAGTGCTGGGCGCTGAGGGAGACCACTGCTTCCTGTCCCTGGGGAGTTCATGTGGAGGGAAGGACGGGGGGAGGGGAGGGACCAAGGGTAAGGTGAGGGTGGGTGGTAAATGGGAAGTAACCCCCCAGGCTACCTGTGTCCCCTCTTTGCCTCTCAGGGCTCTGGTTCAGCCTTCCCTCCTCAATGGGCTCTTTGAAGGGAGGGGTTCACCACAGGAGGGGTTTCCTGTAGTCCTTGGAAAGGGTTGATTTATACCTCCAAGGACCAGAAACCTAGGGACAGTTGGTCTTTTCGATTGAAGTAAATATTTGATAGTAACATCCAGAGGAGACGTCTAGGGCGCCGTTCTTAGTAATATAATTCCCACTTGGTAAATAGCACGTCCGCATTTTGTTACTCTTTTTAAAGCAAATGTTTAACTAAATAATGTGCTCTTTTGCGTTTAGCACCTGGCTGCCGTGGAAGAGAGAAAGATCAAGTCTCTGGTAGCTCTCCTCGTTGAGACCCAGATGAAGAAACTGGAGATCAAACTTCGGCATTTTGAGGAGCTGGAAACGATCATGGACAGAGAGAAAGAGGCTGTAAGTAAGGGGAGTTGTAACGTGGCTTTTTGACAGTTGAATTCTGGCCACCTTTCTTACAATATAAGTTAGGTAAAATAAGTGGTAGCTGATTCTGCTGGTCTCTGGCAGTCTGCTGTCCCTTTGTGCGTGTTTGCTTTGCCCTTCAAACGGATGATCAGGCAGTGATGATAAATGAAAGGAACTCTCTTCACATCCTGAAACTAATCTAAATGCCAACTTCTTCTTACACCTCAGCTTTCTAGGTACACAATGACATCAGTCTCCCCTCTTAGATTTCTTACCTACTTGTTACCAATAAAGTGGACTCCATATAGATCCATTATCTGATTCGAGAATTTTCTTGATTTCCTGTCTTTCATATCAGAAAGCGGAAGAGCCTCTCGTCTTGAGTTAGAAGCGTATTTCTGTGATCCCTTTTAGCCAAGCCCTCCTTGGACCCGACCTGGGCCCCAGTTTCTCCCTTCTGTTCCAGGTGGAGGGCAGGTGAGGGGGCATGGCCCATGCTGGGCCCAGGTAGCAGTCTCTGAGGCAGACACTTCATATTAAGATGTGGCCCAAACTAGACCAAGAGAATTTTGAAAAAGACCAGAGATGAGAAAGGAAGCAACAAAAAGTAAGAAACATGGAACATTTGGTGTCTCGAGGGAATTTTTGGAAAAACAGATTAAGCATTTCAGAGAAAATATTTTTTAATGAGTTGACTAGGAAAGGAATTGGTGACTTTCTGAGCAGTGAGTCGAGTTTGAGGATTCCGTTAGGTCTGTTTTTCTTTGATGATTTTGACTTTCTATTTGCACACGAAATACTGGTGTCTAAATGGCAGGCTCTTAAGTTCATCCCAGAGTCCCTTAATAGTAGGACCTGCTGGGCTGTGCTAAGCTGTTTCTCCATGCTCAGCCTCTCGCTGATCCCCCGGCAGCCAGGGCCGGTGTGGAGCGGCTCCACTTCTCTTGGCCCTTCAGAGTTTCCATCGTGCTGTGGCTTTCTAATAATTATTTGTCTCACATTATGTAACTCCACTGTGTTTTTCTTACTTGAATCTATTTTCTGTGTTAAATTCTAACCAGAGTACATGAAACATTTTTCAGGCTAGTCTCTGCCTAAAACAGAACAACTGAAATGTTGGGAAGACGTTCTCCTGAGTCTGTCTGCCGCCCGAGGTTGCTGTGCCCAAACCCTTTGGTGGCACCCTGCCTTTTTTGGTCAGCATTTGGGGCAGGAACAGTGTAGACAGACAGCCCCCAGCCCTAGCCGCTGGGTGTCAGTAGCACATCTGTATTAGTTACTGCTGTGTAAAACTTTTCCCCAAAGCCTAGTGACGAGAAACAGAAAACAGTATCTCACATGGTTTGTGGGGATTGGGTTCTATGAGCAGCTTAGCTGGCGGTTCAGGCTCAGGGTCTGTCACGAGGCCACAGTCTTCTCCAGATCCCCGGGGCAGAGGGCACACCTGTAGCTTATTCCCTCGGCTGTTTGTGGGAGGCTTCGGGTCCTGGCCACGTGAGCCTTTCCCTAGTGCTCCTCTTGAAAGGGCTTCTGCCAGTGAGAGAGCAAGAGCATGAAGGAGCACCAGAATGGAAGTCACAGTGTGTATGTGTGTGTCCGTGTGTCTGTCTGTTATCTTCAGTTAGAGTTGACATACATATATTAGTTTAAGGTGCATAGCATAGTGGTCAGACATGTATGTAACTTACAAAGTGATCCTCTGATGAGCCTCGTTCCCAGCTTGCTTCGTATGTAGTTATCACAGCGTTGTTGACTATATTCCATAGCACAGTGTCTTTTATTACCTAAACTTAGAAGTCACGTCCCTTCACTTCTCCCGTGCTCACTTGGTCACACAGATCAATCCTGGGTCCAGGGTCAGTTGGGGGTCAGACAGGTTCAGTGAGGAAGCTGTAAACATTAGGAAGCAGGATCATTGGGGTCAGGTCGAGGCTCACACTCATTGACCAAAAAGAACCCTACAAACGTCAAAGTGTCTCCTGTAGCTGTAATTGGAGCTCAGTAGCTGTTGTTACAGAATTGATTCCACTTACAGTGAGGATGCTGATCTGGCACTGGGTTCACAACAAGGAGGGTCCCCTCATCTGAGCAGCTTTCAGTGCCGGGCAGATAGCACACGTGAGTCATCAGGTTTCAGACACAAGCTTTATTGGGGACTGGTCCCACCTGGAGAGAACTGGAGGGTCCAGGCCTGCCTAAAACATTCCCATTTGGACTAAAAACAACTTTGAGGCCAATGACAGTAAATCTGTGAGCTGATCTAGTTTATGACTTCAGAACTAAATGGTCTGAATTTCTGAAAGTCATTTGGCTGGGTATAGAAACTGCGTACCTTCAGAAGAGAGAGACATTGTAGGAACTCAGCTGTGAGAAACCCAGACCCTGTCTTTAAGGAGGTTAGAGGGTGGATGTCACACAAAGAGACCAAATACTTCGGAGTAATAGGGCTGTAGGAGGAAGGGAGGCCTTGGTTGGCTGATACTATCAAGGAGAGCATCCTGGCAGAGGAGGGGCTGGTCTGAGTTGTAAAAAGGGACCGAATCCAGAAATGTGAAGAGAACAGCATGATCACTGAGGAGACTGAAGAGTCAGCCTGCCCGGAGCTGATGGTTCCTGTGTCCTGGGTGATGGATTAAGTTCATTTATTCGTTCAGCAAATATTTATTGAGCTACTTTGTCTTGCGGATACAGTAGTGAATAAAACCCAAAAAAACTCTTTGCCTTGGTAGAGTTTAAATAATGAATGAAGATTTTTAGAAGACGTTATGTGCTGTGTATGCGTATGCGTACGTGTGTACTGGATATCTGTGCGTAACTACGTGTTACAGGCGGTGGGGGGGAGCCTGAGAGGCGCAGGAGGGATTTCAGCGTAAGTGGTGTCATCCACGTAGGCCTGACTGAGAAACTTGACAGTTGGGCAAGCGCTTATTAGCACTAGACGCAGCCGGCACAGTGACTGACATGTTTGGGAACTAAGGAGTAGGTCCGTGGGCTGGAGCATAAACAAGTAGGCGGAAGTAAGAGGATGAAGTCAGAGAGAATGGTGACCAAATCACAGAAGTCCCTGTAAGCCACCCAGAGGCTTTTCCTGTTCTTGATTCAAATGTAGAGTAATTACAGGGCCCGTTTTATGCATTCAGTGAAAATGCGGAAGGCTGGCCTGGCGTTCCTTACAGTTCAGCAGGGATCCGTCTGTCTGCCTGTTGCAGAGAACAGATGACTCAGTGGCAAGGTTAGAAAGGGAATGTTGGTGAGAAGGCTGTTCACGTAATCCACGTGAGATGACACTGGCTTGGACCAGGACGGCGTGAAGTGGAAAGAGGTGGTCACGCTGGATAGATTAAAGGTTGCTAATAGGACGTAGGTTTAGAAGAAGTCATTGTACTCTATGACAGGTTAAGGAAGAGAGAATAAAAAGCCAAAAAGAGAGATTTTGCACTGCTCCAGAATTATGTTTGATTTTGTTTGCCCTGTGTTTGTAGTAACGCATCTCGACGCTGTCTGTCTTGTGACTGAATCTGTTGTTAGGCGAGCACCGTTGTATTATGGGTAGTTTCAGCTGAGATTAAGAGCTGTACCCAGTAGCAGGTTTAGTTTGGAATCAAAAAGGTTGATGGCCTCAGGAAGCAAGCACGCTGTGACAAGGACAGAGTGATCGATCAGTCACAATCACCTTTGGGTTTCTGCCACCAGAAGCACACAGGGAGGTAGCAAGATACAGTTCTGTCTTGTTTTCCCACAGGTGTAAGAAGGAATGGATGTGTGTATTTTGAGCTTGTTTTTTTTTTTTAAGTGGAGGACTGGTCCCTGACACCAAACATGTCAAAGAGAGGTGTGATTATCTGCTTCAGTTCTGAGGCCAAGTCGTCGAGGCTTTAAGTCTCAGCTGATATTTCAGTCCTTGGCAGTGTGGATGAGTTTCTGTGTAGCAGCAAACACCCCCCTTCTTTTACTCTTTCCACCCCTCTTCCCTGCTTTATGCAAATGACATTGGGAGAAGAGCTCTGTGTGGACTTCAGCTGCACTGGCAGCTGTCCGTGGTGGGGTGCGGGTGCAGAAGAGTGCTCTGTTGTGCTCGGGTTCTGCTTGGACTCGCTGTTTCACACACAGCGGAGGAGGGTGGGGGACAGGAAGGCAGGGTGTGAATGCAGCCAGCGGACGTGTCTTCAGAGCAGGGCCACAGGCAGCTTTGCTTGAAACTGGGTTCCCTAGAGCCACGGTGGAGCCATGAAAGAAAGTGAACAGATTCACTCGCACCTGATGTATGGGAGGAATTTACACTGTTGGTTTAGTTATTCGAACTTTATCCATAGTCCTAGGAAATGGAAAAGGGAGAGAAGAAATCAACTTATCTTGTGGCATATAATTTGGGCAGTTGTGAGCATTATTTATTTATTTTTTTAACGCCTACAGCAGCTGGTCTTCCTAGGTGGTCTCCCATCCAAGTACTAACCAGGCCCGACCCTGCTTAGCTTCCGAGATCAGACGGGATCGAGCTTGTTCAGGGTGGCATGGCTGTAGACAGCACTTTGTTTTTACAAAAGTGATTACAAAAATATGTATGGTGAAAATTTTTTTTAGATAATAAAGAAATGAGTAAATTAAGAAGTCTCTCTTAACCTCAACTTCATTCCTAAGAATAATCACTAAATAATTTGGTGTCTTCCAGAACATTTTCAGTGTGTGTATAACTTTCTCACATGGACATGAGTGGTTTTTTAAAAATGTAATTGGGATTATGTTCTAAATCTTCTTGCAACTTGCCTTTTTCCCTTCTGTGGTTCTTAGATATAACTGTACATCAAAAATAATATTTAAGTGACTGTCATGATACACACAAGCATACAGTTTTCTAGGATAGATTTCCAGATGTAGACTCACTGGGTCATTGGTTAAATACATTTAAATTTTGCTCAGTACTCTAAAGCTCTCCTCGAAAATTCCCAGTTCACATTCTCCTCATTGCCACGAGAGTGAGTGCAGTCCTTAATTGGATTCAATAACAGTAAGGTGTCCGCGACAGGACAGGTGTTTCCTTTGCGTGATAAGGCCAGGATGTGTCCATAGTTCTTCTGCATGTGCCCCAGAGCAGGGACGGCCCTTCCGGAGCCAGCTAGTCCCCTGGTCTCGTCTCTGAGGACCTGTTCCTTTCACATGGGAGCCCAAGCTTCCACTGGGTTCTCCTTCAGGTTGTGCGTGTGTCTGTCTAATCACTTATCCTTTTTAATTTCTTAATTACTTGCTTTTCATTACCTCCTGTGTTTTGAAGTGACAAATGAAGTTCATGAAAAAGTAGTATAATTAAAGTTAGTTCATATGTAGGCAAGGAAAATGGGACAGTATGTTTTCTCCAAGGTTAACACTTGGCTAGTAAGGTCCATCCCCTAAGAAAGGCTGGTTCAGTGAAAAACCACTGGGCTAGGGAGTGCAGAGACCAAAATTTCCCTTAAGAGACACAAAATCTCCCTCCAGGAACAACACAACTTCTTCATAAAGCAGGTCCTGACCTGAATTCCGTAGTTCTTACGTAACCTACGCAGGCAAACGGGCCTTGAGCCAGGCGGTCCTCACCACTCGTGGCTCAGCAAGAACACAGGTAGGAGGTTCTTTTCTGGCAGCCTCTTCGGTCTGACCTCAGCGAAGTCCTACATTTCCTCGAAAGAATAGTTAGAAGGCAGCAAAACCTAGGACCTGGAGTCAGAATCATTAAATCCCTTTTTTATCATATGAGTCTGTCTCTTTCGGACATCATCTCACTGATTAGTCTTCTTGCAGAACTGGGCTTCCAGAGGAGTCTCTTGCTGTTGACATCTCACAGCTCCCTTCTCATCCTGCAGACAGAAAGCTAACCCAGGCCAGGCTTTCCCCTCTTGGGGTCACCCTCTCCAGGAAAAGGAGAGGCTGCACAGGTCGCTTAGAACCAGGGTGTCATCCTGTCATTCTCATCCTGGTAATGCTCAGCAGCTCACAGAACCGTTTGTTCAGATCTCCTTCCTAGGGAGGCAGAGAACCAGCTAACCAACAGCCAGGACATAAGCCTGACCATCTCTCCCCTCCAGCTCCCCTCCCTCTCCCCTGGTCATGCGTCCTCACGCTGTGTATGGCCCGTCTTTCCATGTCCCATCCATCCATGGACATTCCCTCGTTGCTGCCCCTGGTAGCCAGTGATGCTTCTCACCGGGCCACAGGGACTTCGCCCCAAGCACCTCTCCTGACAGCCCGGATTCTTATAGTAATTCCCGTGAATGTTCCATCTGGTTTTTGCTAAGGATAGTTTGTAGTATTTATCTGTAGCACTGACTGCTTCTGAAAGCTAAAATGTTACACTTTCTTAATCTATTAAATGCCTTGGAATAATGCTTTCCAACAGAAATAGAACATGAGTCACATATGTAATTTAAAATTTTCTAATAGCCACATTAAAAAATCAGTATATACAAATATTATTTCAACGTGTAATCACTATGAAAAATTAACTTTTTTCTTACTAAGTCTTCAGAGTTCAGTGTGAACTTTATACTTGCGCACATCTTCTTTCAAATTAGCCACATTTCGGGGGCCCAGGAGCCTTTTGTGGCGGTGGCTGCTCCGCTGGACAGCACAGCTCTAACGCTTGCCTCCCAGGGACTCGTACCTTGTTATCGAAAATGGTGGGATGCAACATTTCTGTAAAGAAATAGATCTATTAACCCTCCTTATGATTTTTGTACTACTTCCAGAAATCTGGATTTTTATTTTTCTTCTTTTTCAAGTTGATTTTCCTTTTCAGTCCCGAGTTAATTTTGATAGCATTTAAGGTAGGCTCCATTCTCTGAACTCCCCAAGCATATGGTTTCTGAATTTCCTGGCACATTCGACTTTTTTTCTCTGTATTTTAATTTGGGTTTATCTTGAATATTGAAATGCTTATATTCTTCAAAGCAAGATTCATGCAAATTCTTAATTAGACATCTAAAATACACTGTGACTGCATTACCTAGTATAATTTTGGATACTTGAAAACTAACAGTGGCACTGCCAAAGTTTCATATTAAAAAACTGTATATCTTTGCAGCTAAAGCCACATCTACTCATCCAGAAGATTTAACTGGTGTCACATTCAAAAATAGTAACCCGAAAGTAACACATCCAGAGGAGAGCACCTGGGAGGATGAGGGGAACTTGAAACAGTAGCATCCGAGGGACTGTTGACAGGAAAGGAAAGGCTGTTTTAGCTGGGGAAGATGAAGGCAATCATGGGAACTTTTTAGATATCTGAAGTCCTGTCAAACAGGATTACACGTGTCCCGAATGAGTGAAGGTTACAAGGAAAGGTGGACCTCAGGCTTAACAGAAAGAAGACAGGTGTCCAAATGGAACCACGCTACTCAAGAAATCATACCTTTCCTGTCACTGTAGCTGTTGCAGGGCGGCTGTGTCACTGTGAGGAGGTGGAGGGAATTCGGGCAGCAGGTCAATGTCCTTCCTGCGTGTCGTCCATTCCTGAGACCCTCCCCAGTGTCATGTCTCTTCCCCTTCTCTTAACAGTTAGAACAACAGAGGCAGCAGTTGCTCACGGAACGCCAGAACTTCCACATGGAGCAGCTGAAGTACGCGGAGTTGCGCGCCCGCCAGCAGATGGAGCAGCAGCAGCACGGGCAGAACCCAGCGCAGGCACACCAGCACTCAGGGCCCGGGCTGGCACCGCTGGGCGCGGCGGGGCACCCCGGCATGATGCCTCATCAGCAGCCCCCTCCCTACCCTCTGATGCACCACCAGATGCCGCCGCCTCACCCCCCACAGCCAGGTGAGAGGAGGCGGGGCCGTCCCTGTGGCACCGGGCATCCGAGGGGTGGACCACACACACCACTGGCGATTTCTGACTAGGACTGTTTAGAGTGTTTGTTGCCATCCAGGAATCGTAGGCAAGTAAGATACGGTTTTATAGCCATCGCCACGTAGTGCCTGCCACATTCTACTTCCAGAGTCCTCTGGGTAAGGTGCCTTTCCGTGAGTGGGTTGGCTTCTGAATGGGCAGCATAGCCCAGAGTTCCTTAAAAATTCATCCTTGGGTTGTCTACATTTTTTAAAAAGAATCTACAGACATTTTTAAAGATAGACACACAGAAAAAGAATTGTACAGTGAATTCTTATGACCCAGCGTCCAACATGACCTTTCTGCCATTTTAAATTTTTTAATAGAGAACCATTCAACTGTAGACAGAAAGAGACTAGTGTAATAATCCCCCAATACCAGTTGCTCAGCTTCAAAATTGTCAATAAATTTATCAGTTCCTCCTCACTTTGGGGTGAGAGACTTCAAAATGTATCTCTAACCAATGGAAATCTTCCTTTTTAACATAACCTACTATCATCACACCCAACAGAAGGAACCCTGGTTCCTAATATCGTTAGTTAAATGTCTTTGAGTGTTTCATTTGTTTGAATTAGTATTAGGCCTACAGCTGATAGTTCTCTTAATTCTATTTCTGTTAACAATTCTCTCCTCCTCCTCTTTCTCCTTTTTGAAACACCATTCACATTTAAGAAACCGAGCTTTTTCCCCTGTGGCTGTCCTGTTGTATTCTCAAGGTGTGCACAGCGTCAGAGCACCCGCCGTCCCCCTCTTCTCCCTCCCACATGTCACTCATAAGCCAGGGGGCTGCGCTGGATATTCTATCAAGTTCAGGTTTGCGTCTGGGAGATAGGCATTTTCCGATACTGTCCGTTGTCTCTTGTGATTCAGATTGTACAGTGGTTCTGGTGTTGCTAGTCTGATCATTCCTTCCAGAATTCCCCATCAGACATCACCTAAGGTTTTACCTGCCACAGAAAGCTTTCTAGATCAGTTGTGTTTCATCAGGCATTGCAAAATGGCGAGATTTCTAAATTTATTATTCCTTCTGTGCTTATTTAC
The DNA here is from genome assembly GCA_004027375.1 of Macroglossus sobrinus. Classification (NCBI taxonomy): domain Eukaryota; kingdom Metazoa; phylum Chordata; class Mammalia; order Chiroptera; family Pteropodidae; genus Macroglossus; species Macroglossus sobrinus. The sequence continues at coordinate 184,608 of PVKZ01001266.1, forward strand.
TTAACATTTCTCTTGCATTTTTATAGCAGTGATTTTGTTGTTTTAAAAAGCCTGCCTTCGTAAATTGTTGTTATCCTGGAAATCAGTCCTTACAGGAAAGACTGGATAAATGCTGCATCATCCTTTCTCTATTTATGAGTTATTTGAATAAAGAGTTTCTACCTACTGCCCCCTCTCCATCTTCAAAGATGACCAGTAAGGGTGCGTTTTTTTCTTCCTATTGTCTCTGTATGCTTTCATTGTGACTTTTTGTTTAGTCTATGTATTTCACTCATTCTTTCTGATGCTCAAGTTGTCCTCTTTAGCTAGTGGGAGCCCTTCCAAGTTGGCAGCTCTCCACGTTTTAGCCACCTTGAAAGTTGAACTCACGATTTTCTCAAACTGCTTGGCTTCATTAACACTAAAATGTTCCTTTAATTTCTGCTTTCTCTCCCCACCCCCCGTATCCCTTCCCGTCTTAGAGGGCAGTGTGTATGGGTGTGTGCTGTGTATTGTGGCACTCTAGTAAGTCATCCTGTAAGCTTTTCATAATTACTCTCTGGTCATGTGCCAAGTGCCCAGAAGAGCCAGGGGTTGCAGACTTTTTGGCCAAGGCATGTGGAGACGAGCTGAGATATATACAGAAAGAACCTTGGAAGCATGAGAAGGTCCCAGCATGACTAATGTCATTGGCCTGACCTCAAGAAACAGATTTTATAAGTCTCCTCGTGGAAGTAACCAGGCATGTTTACCTGAGGAGTTACACCTAAAAACCGCACCATCTGACAACTTGTATTATCAACATGAGTCTTTAATTCACAAACCTCAGAACCTGTTTTAGATACTAGTTTTGATTAGCTTTACTCAAAAGTACAGCTGGAATGACTTGGGGAAGCATGCGTTTTCACACACACACAACACAACAAATTGCAGTTGTGAGGTCTACTGCTGTCATCAGGCTTGCCACTTGATCTAGGTGGCGGTCGCGGCTCTAAGAAGTCTGCCAGCTCACAGCACAGGATACTGTCCCTCAGTCCTCTCTGTCGGTTTGTGCAGACCTTAAATTCTCTGTATGAGATCTCATTTTCTTCCGAGTTAAGCTTTAGAAAAACACGAATACCTACCAGGGTGAAGATCACAAAGTGAATTTTTGAAAACAGTAGATAATTCTTAAATTTAGTTCCTAAAACTATTGGGATAAAGGTTAAGGAGGAAGTTCACTGTCGCTGCTTGGCATTTGGGTTTTGGTGCTGTTGAAGCATTGTCTTCTGCAGTGACTGTTCCCAGAGAACTTCTGAGTAGCACCAGCACTTGCATTTAGTCTCTAAAAGATGGAGAGACATGCTCTGTCTTTTCCCCTACATTGCATCCTGGTGAGAATAGGTGTTTGCACATCAGGCCCTGCACCCACATTTCACTTCATTCTCAGCGTCTTCACTGCACTTGAAGAATGGATGTGTGGCCATGGCCTTGAGGGCTGCATAGTAGGGCCGGGGTTCGTATGGGACTCTGTCTTACCCCAAAGCAGTATCCCAGCACTGCCCCCCATGACAGGACTGACAGATGCGGATACGACTGTTCTTAGGCGAGGCCAAAAAACAAGAGTTCTAAAAATAGCCTTTAGAGTAGAAATAGGTCATTTTTCCATTTTTTTCCTCATAGAAATAGGTGTAAGTGAATTTGTAAAGAAAAAGATCACTGTGTATGAGAGTATATTTTAAAAATCTGCAACAAGCTATTTTATGAAAATTTTTTATTGAAATAATAATGTACATATGGAAAACTATACAAATCCTAACTAACGTGTCTTGGTAAGTTTTAAACTTAACAAAGAGAATATGCGCGTAGCCAGGGCCCACGAGCGCCATCACGTTCCCAGTCTCCGCCCCCCACGAGGGTAACACTGTCCCGATTTCTACCCCACGGACGAGCGGGCGGGTTTGCACGTTACCTGGGTGGACGCTCCAGTGGGTTTTGTGTGCGTCTGACGCCTTTTCCTCCACACCGTGTGCGTGCGGTGCGGCCACATCGTTGTGAGTGGTGGTCCCTTCCGTTCGCTCTCTGTGTTCCACCGGGGGACTCCACCGCGGTCTCGAGTCCGTGCTCCTGTGAGCGTGCACGGGTCATCGGTGGACAGAGGTGCACGTTTCTGTTTGTGTGCCCCCCAGGAGTGGGATTTGGTGCGTACCTGGAATGGGTCACAGGACACACATGTGTACGTTCACGGCATAGATGCTGCCACAGTTTTCCCTCAGTGGTCAAGCCACTTTACACTCTAGCAGTGTGCGAAAGCCCCAGCAGCCCAAGTAGTCATTTTTCTCAGTTGCCCCTTTTGTGGGGTCGCTTTGGGTTTACATGTAGAATTAGATCAGGGGTATTACAGAGTAAAATTAACAACAATAAGTTAAACCCTTAATATTATCAGTTCAGAAAAGGCTGGTTGTGACAGGTGGGTCCACCACACCATGTTCCAGAGGTCGGCTAAAGTGGCCTTTTCAGATCAGGGCAGGTGAGGAAGTACGAGCTTGGTCCTTCCAACGAATGTTTCCTAAGTTCTGGAAAAGGTACAGGCCACAGCGTTTATGTCGGAGCCGAGGGTCATCATCCAGGTCCCTTGGCTAGCTTTTGGTGTTCAGACTTCATGGTGCGTGAGAAAACCAGCCTTAGGAGGCCGAGAACAGTTGGAGAGGTGGTGAGACGATCAAGACACATTTATCACCGAGTGTTTAATTTGCCCAGCTCTCTGATTTCTTAGAGTTTATATGATTATGTAGATGGATGATGATAATCTTTTCTCCACGAAACTGGCCGTCAGTTTGCAGCAGAGCCCATGAAAACAGCAGATCAGTGTCATGAATCAGCCGGGCTGTCACACCCGTGGGCCCAGGCACCTGTTGTATTGCTTTTAGTTTCGACCCCTGCAGTCCCCGCTTCGCCACCTCCCCCCACTCCTTTAACTCATTCAGATGCTTACAGTTTTGTATAGAGAGTACTCTCCATGTGCCCGTCTCTTTCTTTCTTGGCTCTTATTATTCGGTCCTCTTGCTAACTCACCTGGGAACTCCAGCTCTTTGTAGGTTTTGTCCCTATCCCTGCTGAATTATCTATCCTAAATTTATTTGTTCTGCCAAACCAGAAGGCAAAGAAGTACCTGTAGTGTAATATTTTCTGGTGTACATTTGGCAAGCGGAAACTTGAGGAGGCTGCAGCCATCTTTATCCCATCCTTAGATTTTGCTGATGTTCATGAAATAAATTGCACTGCATTTCATCTTTTCATTTACATTGCAAAACAGTGCGACTTCATGGAGCGATTCCTAAATTAAAGCCTTACTAGTTCTCCCTGTCGGGCTGCTGTTCCAGGTGGTGCGGGGTGAACCGTCAGAACAGCGGCGAGTCCTGGAGTACAGGCACGGTGCCCCTTGGCCACCCCCGGGCCGTGGCGTATGACAGCACGTGGGGCCCGAGAAGCGGGGCGGCCTGGGCAGTGTCTGCTGCTCCCTGAGATGCCCTTGATCGTGCTGCTTACTCAAGAAAGGAGGGCGCCCCGGACTGCTGGGGTCGCCTTTAAAGTAAGGTGGCCAGCCCTCCAGGGGCCTTGGCACATATTGAAAGGAAGATTACCTACTTGTGGGTTGTGGCAGAAGCAAATGACAAAGATCTGGTGCGGGCGTGCTGTGGACGTCCCCTCCCCGAGGCTCTGGATGCTCGTGTGTGCCTCGCGGATCTGACGTGAGCCCCCGACTCCGGGGAAGCCTCGTGTGTCTCCGTGTGTGAAAAGCAGAGGGGCAAGGACAGCCTGGTGTAAATACCTTATTAACGTACAGCACTTTTAGACGTGCCAAAAAATTCCAAGTAGGAATTGATCTGATTTGATGAAAACTCAGACATGGTAGAGATGCTGGTTTAAGGATAAAAGTAGGACATTTTGCATTTTGAATATTGGTTGTTCCAGGAAAGTTAACCAAGGCATTAGGCCCTTGGCTTCTAAGCCCCCAAGGTAGACCCACTTACACAACCCTGCCCTTGGGAATAGTACTCAGGCCGGAAAGAATGACAGCCCATCGGCACTCCCCAGCCCACACTGGACTCACAGCCCACTGAAACAGAGAAGGGATAGCTCATCCCATCGGCCAAGTTCTTATCTGTGGTGCTCTGGTCCCGCTCGTATCACGTGACAGCAAGGTTGCTAGCCACTTTCCGGAGCAGCAGGTTACCCTCACAAAGAGAACAGTGCCGGCTCAGTCCTCAACAAAGAGTGACTGTGGCAAGCGCCCCCGGAAGCCGCCGCGGGGGGAGCAGGCTCGGGAGCCCCGGCTTTCCCTCGCAGGCCCCGATTGTGTTATTTCCGTCCTCCGGGGACTCAGCCAGAGCACGTGCTGGGGACCGTTAGAAGCGGGGCGGTGACATGTGCTCACGATCGGAAATGCAGAGGTTCCCCTCCCTGGTTTCACGTTCTCTTCCCACCTGCCTCTCCCGTCCTAAAGAACAGAAATTAATCCCTTCAATAATATTCCATTAGGCATGGTGGGCGGAACACTTTAGTAAAAGAGCTAATAAACCTGAGAGAGGGTGTGAGGGATTTTTCCACTAGGCTAAACCTAATTTTAGCAAACCTTTCCGGTTTTTAGGCTTCAGATGCCTGCTGGTTTGTTGTTTTTTTTTGTAAGCTCGTATGTAGGTCAGACTCCCACCAGTTCCTGCTTTGATGCCGCTGTTTTGAAGCCACAGCTCTCTGTCTTACCTCCCTCTCTGCTGGGGAGGGAAATACCGGAATTTTTTAAATGGATAATATATACATGCACACACACTTTTTATTTTGTTTAGTAAGGCCTGTGCCTGTGCATTTCAGGTTCGTGTGGGCCAGACTTACTCATGTTTAGTAAGAATTAATAGAAATGCCTTCAGACGTGGTCATCTGTTTCAGAGATAAGACCTGTATCAGACACGAGAAAAACCACAGTGATGTTTAGATTTCAAAAGAATAGGGGTTGCTTTACAAGAAATTAATGTGTATTCTCCCAGTCCTCTGAAATTCTACTCCATTTCAAATTTGATCTTTAGACGTCAGCTCCTCAGAGAATGTGCCTCAGGGCCAGACAGACCTGGGTTTGAATCTCAACTCAGTTTGTTCTTATGACATTGGGCCAAATCACAGGCTGAGACTTCATTTCCTTACCCTGAAGCTGGGCCCTTCCCATCCTGCAGTTTTCCTGATGACCTGGAGGGTTCAGTGAGACGTGTCACTGCCTCGCAAACATCAACCCACGCTCAGCCATCCTGTCTCCTCCCTGTCTTTTCTGTAAATCCACTGCCCTGGGCACACCAGCTTGTGAGTTATATAGCATGTGACAGCAGTAACCTCTGGATGGTACGGGGACATCGCTCACTCTTAGTGCTCCTTGCTTTGCTGAGAAACGTTGTCTGAAAGGTCCCATAAGCAGAGGGAAACTATTTTTTTTTCCTAGTCTTTTTTGCTACTACCTCTCCCAAGGAACCATTGTCCTCTCCTCATAACTTGAGCATCCATGTTCCAGTGGCTTTGCGGCCCTGTTTGTGACAGAAGACAAAAGAACTTTGTTTTTCAGAAAGCTTTGTGATTTTTAGCAAGGGAAAGGAAAGGTGTTTTTCAGCTGTTGGCCTTATAGCCTTGGAAAACCCTAAAGCTGCCCTATCCTAGCCTGTTGCCATTAAGATATAGAGAAATGGGTACATGGGCCACTGCCACTGAGCAGGTGGCTTTGAGAACAGCACTGCTGCTGGGCCTGACAGCAAGAGCCTGCAGGGTGGTCCCAGCACGTGTAGGATGGGAGTCACCTCACGGTCTGGGTCATCAATCACCGATTCTCCTCTTTGCCAGATTGTTTCTCTGCTAGTATGCACACTCTGCATCCCATAATCTACTGGAAGACGGGTGGACCACCACCATCACCACCTCTCCCTGCCCCCCACCCCCGCCCCAACCTTCATCCACAGGTGCACTGTGTTACTAACACCTTCTCTGGAGCCAGAGCACCCAGATCAGATCTGGGTTTCCCTATTTACACACTTCATGACATTGGGCACGTCCCTCAGCCTTTGTCCTCCCCTTTCACAAACTCGATGGCTTAAAATAACGTTAATTCTTTCACAGTTGTAGGAGATAGAAGTCCTATCTCTAGCAAGGCCGTGCTGCTTCCTGGGGACTCTAGAGAAGAGTGTCCCTTGCCTCTTTCAGCTTTTGGTGTCCGGCAGCATTACTTGGCTTGTGGCCACATCTCCCTTTGCTCCATCTTCACCTCTCTCGTCTCCTCCATGTTTTTCTTAAATGACAATTGTCATTAGATTTAGGACCCACCGAGATAATTCAGGACGATCTCATCTCAAGATCCTTATGTAAGCACATCTGCAAAGACCCTTTTTCCAAAGGTGGTTCCAGGCATTAGAACGTGTATGTGTCTCTGGGAGCTGCTGTGCAGCTCCCTGCAAGGTGCTAAAGTTGGATTAAACAATTATTTATTGCAGGAAGCAGAGCAGTCTCGTAGCTGTGATATAGTGAAGAAAACTTGATGCCTGGAATTAGAGTACGCACCTTAAGATTTTTTTTAACGCTGGTTGTTACATTAAGTTATTTCACATGAACGGTTTCACTTGAGTGCAGCATCGCGTGGTAGAAAGAATTGGATTTAGAGTCAGAAGACGTGGGTCCGATCCTCCTCCAAGTTCTGTGACCATAAAGAAGTCTCTTAACTTTTCTAAGCTGTTGTTTACTCTTCATAAAATGAAAATATTTGCTGCTCCTCTCAGAAGTGTGTTAGAGGAGCGGGGACAGAATAAGGCACTACGACAGGTACACAGCTCCTGCGATCATGGAGAAAGCTGCGTGGTGAAAGTGGGCGGGTACTTAGCTTCACTCTGTACAATCTCAGGGCGCCCTAAATGACTTGCGCAAGGTCACCCATCTGCGTTGGGTGCCATGGCAGTGAGGCCGTGTGTTTAGTGTCTGGTGGACTGCATCTGCATCCTTTCTTATGAGGATGTTGGGTGGCTACTGAATGATCATTCCCAACCTTGCTGGAAACTATAAAACTCTGTTCGGCTGGAACCAGAAGTGGCTGGCACTGCGCAGGTGCATATTGGACCAGTGAGGTGAACACACCTGGCTTGCTCCTCCTCTTTTTTTCTCCCCTACCCAGTGCCCTTCTGGCTTGTTCACAGAGGCCAGAAGGTACGCTTCTCTACACCATCATCAGCTTTCTGGAGAGAGACCTGAGAAGGGCGGACAAAAGGCTCTTCCTGACTTACTCAGGTCCTCTTGTCCAGGTCGCACTGGTAATAGGAGGTGGCCTGTGCCCAGTGGCGGACACAGGCTGTATTTCCTGTTCTAGTGGTGGTTTCCATCTGTCACGAGTCCAGTAACAGTGTTCTTCCGTGCCCAGGTTAGAACTCCGTAGGTCTAGGCTTAAAAGTAGGCCCCCTGCCCAGTCCCGCATCTCGTGTTGCCAAAGCAGACATCCTTTCTGTTCTCTCAGCTCCATCCCACCGTACTCCACTCGCCCCGTCAGGTGCCAAGCCCAGCTCCTTCCCCTGGGCTCTGCAGTCACCCTCCGCCTGGCTCTCCTCCCCGTCCCCAGGATGTCCCCAGGATGCCGGAGCCCCTGTCCCCCTGGAAGCTCGCGTCCTCTGTTCCAGGCTCTGACGCCTGCATCCCTTAAAGCTTCCCATCACGGGAAGTCAGGCCCACATCCCTCTTCTCCAGAACCGCTGACCTAGTCCCCTGCAGCCTGACCGTTGGCATCTCCCACCCCGTCCTGGCGGTGTGACTCCTCCAGGGAACTCTGCTGTGAACATGCAGGTGATGGGTAGTGAGGCAGTGCACCTGCCTCAGAGGGGCTGTCAAGGAGGGGAGGGGGGCGCTCCATGTGCCCGGGAGCTCCCAGGCGTCACTGGAGCGATGTTCATGTTACTTTCTGATCGCTTCTCTCAGGCTTGGCCTTGTGCTCGGGAAGTCTGCTGTTACCCTGTCCCTACTCCCTTTCCTTCACCTCGCACATTCTCCAAAATCCCAAGTCACTCTTCAGTTTATCTTGGTTAACTGGAGGGTTTCTTTTGCTCGCTCTTTCCGTAGTTTTCCCTGATGTGCCTGCCCCCACCCCCACCCCCCGTTTGTGTGCACTTGTCCTTCGTGTGGCTGAAAATGGACTTGCCGTTTGTTCCTTTTATCTGTCATTCCCTGGGTTGACGGGCGCTCCCACACTGCCTCATCTGTCCTCGCGCCGAGCACCGGCACCTCGTTCTTGACCAAAGCTCAGCTGTGAGAGCGACGGTGGGGTCAGGCCAGCAGCGGGCCCTGCGCCTGCACACGCTTCCTCTGAGGCAGCTTCACCCCGCCGTCCCTCAGGTGGGTCTCGGCGTCCCTCTGCCGGGCTCCTGTGTGTTTGCATTGGAGAGCACCGAAAGGCGCCCCAGAGGGTCCAAAACTCGCTGTCCTGCTTATTCTGGACATAATGTTGACATATTATGCTCAAAAATTAGTCCCCCAAAAGCAGGGGACCACTTATACCCCTGACTGTCTTATCTCAGTAGGGTTCTCTTCATTGACACCCCTGTAGTGAAATGAAGGGCTCCGCTCTGTGTCCTGAGTCAGGGAACAGACTGGAAGTAGTTGGTGTGAGGCTTGAAGCTTTGTGTGTGTGAGACAGGCCTTTCTCTGAGCAGTGATACAGAAGTCCTCGCTTGTGCGATCTCCAGTACTGCTCTCTCTTTTTAATTGCCTGTTAGCCATCCCAGCTCCCAAATTTGCCAAGAGTGGACCTCGAGCAATCTTATTTCCAGCTACCTCAGGGCCATGTCTGGAAACCTATATACTGTTCCATGCAGTTGATCCTACAGAGATAACTGAAGTCCCTAGATTTTAAAAAAGAAAACATTTTTTTACCTCGTTCTGTAGAGGATATAATTTGCCCTTATATAAAACCTTGGTTTGTGCCCATTAAACTGTTCTCCTTTGTGGTTCTTTAAAACCAAGCCCAGCAGCCAAACCAGAGTTCCAGGCCTAATAAATACCCACCATCATATCTGAGCAGGATTGGCAAACCCCAACATGCAGGCCAGAGCTGGGCCACAGACTAAATATGGTTTTTACAGTTTAAATAGTTGGGGGAAACTCAAAAGAAAAATATTGATGGCACGTGAAAATTATGTGAAGTTCACATTTCAGAGTCCATAAGTAAAGATTTATTGGGACACAACCACACCAGTTTGGTACATGTCATCTGTGAGAGCCCACATAGCCTGCAAAGTTCAAATATTTATTATTTGGCTCTTTTACAGAAAAAAAAAAGCTGAAAGTTCTGAAGGCTCAGAAATTGAATACAGGAAGTATTTTACCATTTTTGTATCTAGTTTTTATCACTGTTTTCAAAACAATAGGAAGAGATAAAGGAGTTGTCTATCTTCCTCACTCTCTTCCTCTTCCCCCACCACACCCCATCTGGTTCTCCAGGGCCAGTGCTTCGTGGTGGGGTTGGAGGGAGGTTTATTTGTGACCAGGAATTGGAGATGCCAATCGTAATCCCTTTTCAGTGGTGATTTCACAGCCTGTGAAGCTCAGTGTTGACTGAGCTATGCTCCTTAGACTGTGCACTAACTTGCTGTTAAAAGCCTTCTTGTCTATGGCCATGCCACCCTGAATAAGCCCTATCCCATCTGATCTCAGAAGCTAAGCAGAGTCGGGCCTGGTTAGTACTTGGATGGGAGACCACTTAGGAAGACCAGGTGCTGTAGGCAAAGAAAATAAAAAATAAGGGATTGTACTGTGACAAGGTTCTTGCAATCTGTGAGGTCAACCAAGGGTTGCCTTTCCATCCCCTGTGGTCTGTCTGTGCTTGGCATTTTGTGTCCTCAGGAAGATATTTGACAGACAATCCAATGTTCACCCAAACTAACCAGAATGAACGCTTTTTTTTAGGATGCTGTTTTTACAGCTACCTGGCTATCCCAGGGTTTACAGTAGTCATTCACGCCGCAGACCTGCCCGTTACCCCCCACCATCAATCAGTCAGTCAATAGTGGACATTGAGATTATTGCAGATTATTGCTCTGTCAATATTTCAGATCCTTTGGAGGGTTCGATATTTGTCTGTGTATGTCAGTCTTGAGCAGTGAATTGATCCTTCCTTCCTAGTACACTTACCTTAGTACTTTAAATCTCTCTCCACAGGTCAGATACCAGGCCCAGGCTCCATGATGCCCGGGCAGCCCATGCCAGGCCGAATGCTTCCCACCGTGGCAGCCAGCATCCACCCCCCCGGGAGTGGCCCCGCCGCTCCTGGTATGCCTCCAATGCCTGGGAACGTCTTAGGACCCCGTGTAACCCTCACAGCGCCTAACGGCATGTGTAAGTCCCATGCTGGGTCCCTTGGTGAGGGGGGGGGGGTTTCTCTCTGTGCAGTGGCGGGTCCATGGACAGTGCGACCTGTGACAGAGGGTTCTGGGATGTCAGATTTTGCTCAGTGCTCTTCAGCCCTCATAATTGGCAGATGTACAGATGCTGAGTGCAAAGTGTTTTCGGTTGTCAGGCTCATGTGGCCTGTACTCCTGGCACCGAGGTATGAGGAGGCTGAATGACAGCCCTCTGGCTCCTGTGTGAGTCTTTCTGGTGTGGATATTGGTAAACACAGTGTTCAAAAGTGGTATCCGTAAAGAAATGAAGAGGAGCCAGTTTAAAGCAGGAATAAGAATTAAGTTTCTCGGAGCCACGTATTGGAAGTGGCTGCCGGGACTAAGGGAGGAGTATTCAGGGCAGCGCTGAGGAGGGTACAGGGTCCCAACGGGTGCTGCTGAGCGGTGTCCGACGGTGTGAGGAAGCCAGGTCGTTCCTCCCGCACAGCCTTGCATCGCTCCTGCCTCGGCCTCCAGAGAGTCGCTTCAGAGGCTGTGACCCGCCCTTGACTCCTATCGATCTTCTGAGTGAGAACAGTCCCAAAATGCAGCCACATCTGTGATACTAGGTTCATGTATGTGCCAAGGAGTTAGCTCCTGTTCACGATAGAGAGACCTGGGATAAATAAGAATCCCTGGCCTCCAGTTGCTATAGTTGGGAAAATGAGGAATAAACATTTGGACAGTAGTATAGGCAGAAGTTACATGGGATGGTGAAGTGCCTGGTGTGAGTGCCCTGTATTGCCCTGGTAGTGCCCAGGGCCAGGACGGAGGCCGTGCAGAGGAAGGCCTGTCTCAGTTCTGTCTGGACCCCTAGGAGCTAGGTGCACAGAAGGAAGACGGGGGTCTAGCTGGCTGTATAGAATCACAGTAACAGGAGAAAAAAAGATCTCCCTTGAGGCAGCGGTCAGAGGTTGCAGTGTAGCAGGTACCTCTTCTGCTTGGCAAGAAAATGCTTGCCTCGCCCCCTTACAGGCAGCGCACACATGGGCCCGCCTACCAAGAGAGGCGACCAGTTTGTCCTCCGCATTGCAGAGTGGTGTTGTTGGTCTTTACCACTGTGTCATATCCCGCTAATCACCCATGATTTGTGACCCTAAAGGGCCCTCAGTGGCGTACCTTGAGAAAGTGGAGGGTTCCCCCAGCTACCCCCCCCCACTGCTTCCTTCCACACACGAGTGTTTCAGGGATCCTGAGCTGCGCCTTGGCCCCGGGGCCCTGGGCAGGCCTGGCGGGCAGGCTGTTTCCTTCCCCTCCTCCGGCTTTCGGTTTTCTCCACCAAAAGATGCCACGAGGGAATCGGATCAGTGGGCTCTGGACCCTTAGAAGGGCCCTGGGGGTCCGGCGGAAGCCTCGTGGGGGAAGTTGGGTGAATCGATGGTAAGCAGGGCTGTACCTTAATTATGTGTTTCATATGTTTTCATTTCTGGCATAATCTAGAGGTTTTAAAAACCCTGGATTAAACGATCTCTAGGGGTCCTTCGTATGCTAAAGCAGCTGAATAGAAATAGGAAAGAGCCCCAGACAGCTCCTGCTAATTGCTCCCTTCCGGACTTGACCTAGTTTGGGCCAAAAATCGAAGGACTGCATTTCAGGCTCTCTGTGGCCTCCCAGGACTGTCCACCCTGTCAGCAGCTGCCTCGAGGGGAATGCCCTGGCCCTGGTGGAGACAGCATCAGCAAGAAGTTGTTGATAAATCTATATTTTGTGCGCAACTAGGCTAGGCATAGGAGCAAAATGAGATAGAACTTGCCCAGGAAAGAGCTTGTCATTTAACTGAAGAAATAAAATTAGCAGAGAACCATTAAAGTCCAGTAAAACCAAAATGTAAGTTCTGAGAAGAGCTGGAGTGATTCTTGTGGAAGGGGTGAGCCCTGAAGGAGGGTGGGACAGATTGAGACACCCCCACCACCAGCACTCCCACTCTGGTCAGGGGAAGCAACGTGAGCAGTGACCACCTGGAGGTCGAAACAGACCGGACCAGCGTGGACCACAGTGGCCATGAGGCCTTGTGGACCGCACTGGTTGGCTGCCATAGAGAGAATTCCTTCCTGTGTCGTTCCTCTTCGAACGGGGCTCTTTCCCAGGCCCCTGCTTCCGGCGGTGACGAGTCACTCTTGGATGTGTTTGCAGATCCCCCTCCACCGCAGCAGCCGCCGCCGCCACCGCCACCGCCTGCAGATGGAGTCCCTCCACCTCCTGCTCCGGGCCCACCAGCCTCGGCCGCACCCTAGCCTGGCAGACGCCGGGGACGTCCACGCCCAGCGCCACCGCTGTAGTGGGGATGACAAGACATGCTCCTCAGCTTCCTTGCATTTCAGGATTTTTCCTCTCACAGACCCAAGCGCACATCCCATCTCCCATCTCTCTCCGTTCCTCTTGCCACCCCTCTCCATGCTCTGGCTCCCCTCGCGTTAGGTCCTCAGCCAACTCAGGGGAAGCCTGTGGTGACAGTGTGCCCTGGTCCATCCTGAAAGTAACCTGAGTCTCCCCTCTCCTGGCGTGGGGTACACTGGCAGTCTGTCTGCAGGTCCCGTCGACATGAGTGTTCTGTGTCTCTCTCATTTTTGCTCTCCTGCAGTTTTTTGCTTTGTCTTAATGCTTCTATGGATAATGCTTTATAATCATCTTTTTTTTTTTTTTTTGTCATTATTGCTTTAAAGGAGAGCATTCTAAAGTAATAGGAACCAAAAATGGTGGTGGGCAGAGGGGATAGCCAGATGGGACAAACCTTAAGACATTGTAAGTGACCTTATTTCTGCTTATCTGAGCTAAGAATGGTGCTGTTTGTGAATTTTCATGAGGCTTTTGCCACCCATAGATGCACCAAAGTTAAAAGTGATGGGGAAAGGGACACCACCGAGCTTTGTCCCTAGTGAGGGCCTCCGCCCCCCTGGCAGAACACACCCGTTTTACACTCGGATGGGGGAGAGCACAGGCATTAGAACCGGTCCACCCCTTCCCCAGGCCCCCTGATTCTGGTTTTCTATGCAGATGGCTTATTGGGTTGGGGGTGGTGTTTTGTTTTTCTGAGGGCATTGTGACTGAGGGCTGGGATTGCATGGGAGGCGTTCCGTAGTCCCCGAGATGAGCCAGGAAAGTTGTAGGGGTCTAGGGCAAGGGCCACCCCGTGAATCTAGCCCACTATTCACTGCTCATATGCATTCTTCTTCTCCCTCTTAAAAAAAATTAAAAAGAAAAAGATAAGTAGATAATGCTGAACAGTTTAGCTCGTGGGACTTGGTTAGGATGGCTGGGAGCGCCAGTCCCCACACTACCTCTTGCTGTAGCCGGGGTGAATGGGGTTCAGCGGTACTTTAGGTTTGGGATGGGATTGGAGAAGTGGGGCAGGATCTGGGGCCTCTCGGGCCTTCTCCCTTCCCTTTCTGAGATCTCACATTCCATCTGTCTCAAGGTTGTCAAGGAGATGCTGGGGGGATCAAGGAACTCACTTGGCATCAGAGCAACGTGCTTTGAGGGTCGGGGTGCTCAGGCTGAGAGAGTGAAATGCCATTCAGAGGAAGAGCCACCCAAATGCCTTAATTTGAGCCCGTTTCTACCCCTGCTGACGAGTGACTTGAGAGTTCTGGTTTTCTTGTCCTCTCCCCCCGTCCTCCTGTGGGTGGGGAGAGGGTCTTCTTGGCGGAGCTTGATTTCCAAAACACCTGGCCTCTTCACCTCACATCCTCACGTGGCAGTTTCATTTAGAATGCAAAGTGAAACATCTTTTGGATATCTTTCCGATGTATTTTATAAAGCTTTACATATGAGAGGGTATAGCTAGGTGTTTGTGAAACACCTTAGTACCTTTTTCCTTAATGTCAGAAAGCAAAAAAATAAAACCATAGTTAAGATTTGCCTTTCAGACCCTCGGGGGTTGCCGCTAACCTGGTGGCCCTGGTCAGCACCACAATACTGCAGCCAAGAAGACCTTGTTCCTTCCGTGTGTTCGTTTTGGACTCTTGGAGTGGAGATGAGCTTGTTCCGAATGCAGTTTAGTTCCAGTGCGTTTGCCTCCAGAAAGACCCCAGTGCCTTTGACAGGGGCCAGGGTTTTCCCTATTTCCTGCCAGTCTTTTCCAAAGGAAACTCATTCCAAATACTTATAACCTTTCCACTGGGGTCTTAGGAAAATGGAATTCTGGTTCATACTGTGGTCCCTTGTAACCTCAGGTCTTTAATGTGATCACTTTCAGATTTGAAAGATCCAGGTGGAACTATTTTTACTATGCTGGTAATAATTCTGCAGAATACCTGAATTCTTAACACTGTTATGTTTCAGTAGAAGTGGTGACTTTTTAATGTCTTTCATCTGGTTTCGTTCCTGTAATACAGCCACTCGATTTTGTGAGGGGGGAATAATACGTGGTTTTTGTACAAACATTTCTCAGTGTGTTATTTTGGAAAAATGGAGGGAGTTTGGGGAGATTGGAGGAAATAGATCAAGAAGGCCTAATTTCCCCCCCGTTTTGGTGAATAAATGGAACATTTCTGGATTTGAGTCCCATTCTCTGCCTTCCCATACCAGTGTTTTCATGTGTCCTGTGAGGAGCCCAAATCTTTAGCCTCATCTGGTCCTGGTCAGCAGTTAGAGTTCAGGTCTCGGGGCTTCCTGACTGACTGGCCACCTTCCTGATGCAGAAGGAACATGCAGGTGAATGTGCCTCACCCCGTTTATTTCCGTGATCAAAGTGAAGAAAGGAGCGGAAGTTCGCTGGGGGGAGGGGCGGCCGCCAACATCCTGGTGCCTCCACGAGGCCTAGTTCTGCTCGGTGAGCTAGAGCATGTTCCTCAGGGTGCGGCTTAGACGAGCACCGTGACGTGCTCTTCAGGACAGCATCTCGGCGCCCACAGGTGCAGACCCTGTTCACAGAACAGAAAGAAGCCATTGTCTTCAAGATGCTTGTGAAACAAAAGCAGCGGATTCTGTGTCTGCCTGGAGGTGAGCACTCGGCCCCTCCCGGAAGTGTGCCCGGCTGATGGCGCTTCGCGCTCTCACCATTCCCGACTCTTCCTCCACCAGAGAGAGCTGGAGCCATCCGGGCCCCGGGGAGATTCCTGTTCTCCCCTGAGGGTGATGAGGGAGGTTGATCCAAACTAAAGACTGGTTTGTAAACGAGTGTGAATTCTTTTGAGAGCGTAGCAGGCCGTGCACAGTCTTCCCCGGGTTCCTCAGATCCTCGCTGCAGAGTGATTCCCCCAAATGCGATTAAGAAGTTTCCCAGCCTGAGTGCAGATCGGGATCCCCTGCAGGACTGCCAGCCTACGAGCTGCCGGGCCCTCCCCCTCAGAACCGCTGATTCGGTAGGTCTGGGGTGGGTTCTGAAATTCTGCCTTTTTAACAGGTTCTCAGGGGATCCTGAGCTCTCTGGTCAAGGGACCACACTTTGGGAACCACCGATTAAGAAGATTCTGTGGTAGAGCAAGTTCACTGCAGTTGACAGTTCTATGAGTCTGTTAGTCCAGTAGACATTCGAGGGCCTACTATGTGCCAGGCATTGGACCTTGCCTGCAGTGAACTCATAATTATGAACAAGGTGGGCAAGGCACCTGCACATCCAGGCCACGTACATTCTTGTGCGGTGAGGGACACCAGACCGTTTCACAAATAGTCATTAACAAATGTGATTATTTTAGATAGTGCCAAGCATTGATGAAAAATTAATCAAGAGTTCTCTGGGATAATGTATATTGGGTTGGATATTCTTCCATGACTGCTGTCCTGGTAGGTGTGGTAACTGAGGGTTGGCTTCATCCCAGGGGAACCCCATCTCAATAACAAGAGCATAAAGCATAGCTGTGCAGTTCCTGTTGAAGTGGGACTTATTCCCGCGGACAATGTGAAAGCACCTGGTCCCCTGTTAATGGGTTATTTAAGGAAGTCATCCTTCCCACAGGATGGAAAGGTGTATCCTGAGGGAGATGCATTTTTTCCGAGCCCAAGCCCCTCGATGTCGGATCTCCTTGCAAACAGCTCCCGTGAACATATTTCCCTTTGCCAATTGTGTGTCTGCCACCATTCTCGTCATTACAAAGCACCTTGGATCCTGAATTCCTTCAAACGGCTGAGACAAGACTGCCATACCCAAAGGGTGGCTACAAGAAGAGTTTTGAGACTCGACCTAAATGGAAATTCCAAAATCAGTTGTAGCGAGCGCTCTCCGGGCTCACCCAGCCCTGCTCAGCTTTCATGACATTCCAAGGGCAGAGAACTTTGTCTTCCTGCTCCCGGCCTGCCTTGCAGGACTGGAGCCATCTTTTCTCCATACTTCCCCCCCAGAGGCCTTTCTAGGCCCTTCCAAAACCATGGAGAGCAGTCAGGTGACTCCTGGCAGCCACCTTAGCCACCACCTACCCTTAGGGTACTGCCTTGGCAGGCCTCGCAACATAGCCATGCCTTGCAACAGTATAGTGAGCACCTTCACTAGCCTCAAGGAGGAGGAAACTAAGGAAAGAGAACGCCTCCCACCCTGGTGGTTTGGTAATCTGATGCCTAAGGCACCCTCACTGCTGGCCACTCCAGGCGGGTGGGAAGTGGCAGTGCTCTTGGTTGGTAACTTCCTTTTTGCACAGGCTGATTTCCGTGGCTGGTTTGGTCCTGGCTCAGAAGGACTGCCCACAGACCACCCACGTTGGCTTTCCTTATCTCATTTGGCAGGAGCTACAGGGTTCCCAAGAAGCACTTGGGTCTCCTGCTGGGGCAGCAGAACCCACGCAGACAGGCCTTGTTGCTCTTCATCTGAGGTTCTGTGTGCTGACTTGTGCTGTGTGCCTTTTTCCCAGCTGACTTGACTTTGGGGTAATGAAAATCACAGGCCTTTTCCAATCTTGTAGCAGACCCACTGCCCAAACAAGATGACAGCCTCCAAGCTGTGATGTCCCTTTCTAGAAGGGGGACACAACGTGGTTCAGAATCCAGAGTTCCCTGCAGCAATGAGGTGGGGTTCACACAAAGAACTCAGGCCCCCAGCCTTTGGCTCTTCCTTTCCTCCTGGTCATGGTGTCCGAAGGTTCATTCCCAGCAACCTGCTCCGAAACGGCCACAGCCAACTGTCCTGCAGCCCAGAACTGTCAGGAGAGGCCATTCAAGATGTCTCTCTGACTCTGATGTAGGACATGAGACCTGGCTTGTTACTGTGTTACACCCTGTGACGAGATCATAGTATTCACTCGAATGCCCACAAGTGTGGGCTTTGTAGGGAGAGGCAAGGCTTCCATTCTGCCAGGTGAGGTCCTACCTCTACATCCTGCTTCCTCCTCAGAAATTAAGCAAAAATGAAAAGTCTCCATATCAAAATGAAAAGGTTTGAAATGAAGATCTTAGTTCAAGTCTTGGCCTTTCCACATGAGCATGATCTCAGTGCCTGTTTGCAGATGTGTAAAATGAGCAGTAAGATTTTCGTAGTGTGGCTGTGAAGAATATGGCAGTTGGACAACTAGGAAAGCTAAGATGTGAGTGGTTACTACTGAGGACTAAAGCCAGGAACCGTGCTGCTTCCTGTGCAGACTGAAGTATATTCCCAGCAGTGACAACTGGAGCAGCTTCTGCCCTAGACAGCGGCCCCTGGTGAAGCCAGGGGCTTTCTATGCACAGGGAGGCAGGCTGTAGCCATGGCAATGGGCCCTATGCCTGCCTTGGTGCTGGAGGCAGAGTGCCAAACCCAATAGGAACCTCAGAGGCATGCAGAAGCCATTGCCTCAAAGCATCTCTGATGCCCAAATGAATGAACATGGGGACGTGGTAAGCCCTAGAGGTCAAGTTCCTTTCCTTTCTACTTTTCGGCTCCTACGTCTTATATATATCTTCTTTAGCCAACCCTAGCCCTTGTCCCCAGAAAAGATATTGCATGCTTTTGATAGCACTGCGGTTACCACTTTGACATATATGAGACTCAGGTTACTTTCTTGAGGTCACACAGATCTGATGCCGAATCCTGCTCTTCCCGTCACACTTCACCGCCTGGATGAGCTCCCATTCACCTTGTGTAGGTGTTGCCCAACCAGGTGTGCTGGGCTCGGTTCTGAAATTGCTGGTGAAATCTGCTAGGGAGGATCAGAATGAAACTGAATGGCAATAGTTGATTGAAAATCCCAAGATGAAAGTGGTAACAGGATTTGTCCCCAGAGAAGGGAAATTTGTTCAGGAAGAAATTTAATATTTTATACCATATACTTACTTTAATACAAAAGTGAATTTTAAAGTAAATGTTCAACAAAGTTATTAAGTGAATAGGAGTTTTATGAAAGGGGTAGGAGAAGGCCCCCATCCCAACCCTTCTCGTGAATAACACGGGAGTGGTTGACATACCCCTGGCGTCGGAGGACCCATCTGTGAGGCCTCAGGACATCGTCCCCTCTGACCACCAGAAGTCAGAGACACAGATAAGCTACAGTCAAGGGAAGCAGAGGTGAGGGTGGAGAGTGCATTAGTGCCTCTTACGGCCAACAGGCTCGTGCAAAGCCCTGTCCAGCCCTCTCTGCTCAGAGAAGGCTGTATTTCAAACTGGTATTTACTGTCCCCAGAAGTAGAATGAATCCATGGAAAGAGCCCCAGAAAGTCCTTTTGCAAGAACCTCCAGACCCACAGTTCTGAGTTGGGAATAGATGGTTGCCATTCATTCATTTGTGCCTTCTACCAGCCTTAGGGAGCCTGCCTGGCACTGTGCACTAAAGTGCCTTTTTGGTCCAGTGAGATCAGGACTTGTCTTAACTGCTTGGGGCGGGATGAGAAGGTTTTCACAGAGGGGACTTGCTAGGAACTGAGCTTCCTGAGTTAAAGAGTTTGCCAGGCCGACCTGTAGGGGAGGAAACACCAGGCAGAATAGACTGCAGCAGTGGTTGCAGTGAGAAAAACTGAGGCTTGAATCGAGGCAACCCCATCCAGAGACGTGTACTAGAGAGATTAGGAGACTGACTTTCCATCTTAGTCACCTACGTGGTTCTAGGGACAGGAATGGGAGCGTCTTAAATAAGAGTTGCTACACCTCAGGCTGTGACCCCGAATGTCATCATTTGGGTCAATAACACATCAATCAGGATGTTGACAGTCGATTTGGTGGGTAAACTAAGTGACTAGGCCGCGACTCCCCACCAAGCAGCACTCGGGAGTGGTCCTGGGCCACACAGTGCAATTTGGATGGACAGGGGCCCCGCAGACTACTGAGCTCCTGGCCTGGCATCCGCGTGTCACTAGCTTGAGATCTGCTTGGGTCTACCCAGGAACTGAGCTTGGGTGACTGTAACACATGGAGCGACGTATCCTGGGAGGGAAGAAGTGACCGGGATTACAGACCGCTCCCCAGGCTGCCCCGAGCAGGCGAGAAGGAAGGCGAGGTAGCCGCAGTCGCAGCAAGGTCTTGCTTGTCCCGCGCCTCGGGACGCATTCCCGCGGCCCCGGCTGCGTGAGGTCTGGGCGATGGCTGCGACGGATTAGGTCTGATCCGATTAGAACCTGGGCCGTCGGCTTCGCCCCCTTCCTGGCGCTGCCAGCGCCCGCCTAGCTCTTGTGAGGACCCGGAGACCTCCCTGAGCCCCCTCCCCGCCCCAAACACCGGCTGGCGCAGGAATCCGGGAGGCTGGCTCCCTGCGCGCGGGGCCCGGCTCGTCGCCACCGCGCGGGCCGGAGCCCCGCCCCGAGCCTGCGGGTGCCCGGGCCCCCCGCCTCTGTGCTCGCCGCGTGGCGGGAGGGTTCCTCGCGGGTGGGGGGCCCGGGCCCGCTCTCCACGGGGAGCGCGGGACCGCGCCCCCGCCCCGCAGGTCTCCCGCCAGGGCACCTGTCGGCTAACGGCGCGCGCGGCGCGGTGCGCGGTGCCGCCGCGCCACCCCTCGTCCGTCAGTGTCCGCGTCCCGAGCCGGGGGTCGGTCTGTCCGTCCCTCCGGCAGGCGGCCTGAGCCAGGCCGGCGTCAGAGCTACGTGCGGCGGGGCGGGCGCGGCGGGCGGGGTGGGGGCGGCGCCGAGCGCGGCCGCGGCGGCGCGGGAGGCGGGGAGGTGCGGCGCGCCGGGGACAGCGGCGGGCGGCGGCGGCGGCGGCATGCGGCTGCTCGCGCTGCCCACCGCGGGCTGACACGGCCGCAGCACGGGCGGGAGGCGCGGCGGCCGGCGAGCCGGAGGCGCAGCCAGCCGGGCGGACCGCGGTCGGGGCGCCGCGCCATGGGTCGAGCTGGGGGCGGGGGCCCGGGCCGGGGGCCGCCGCCGCGGCGGCCGCTGCTGCTGCTGCTGCTCGGGGCCACGCTGGTCCTCGTCGCTGCGGCCGCGCCGGGTAGGTACCGACTGCGACCGGGACCCCCGCGGCCTCCGCGCGCGCCGCACGGAGCCCGGGTCCCGCGCCCGCCGCGGGTGCAGGCGGCGTCCGCGAGCTGTGGCAAGGGGGCGGGGCAGCGCCCTGCCTGCGGCCGGAACGGGGGAAGGGGCGCGCGGGGAGGTGGGGGTCTCCGGGAAGGCCGCGTGGTGGGGGGCGGCCCCGACCAGGGGGTGCGGACCGAGGTGCCCGCCAGGGCGCGGTCGGGGTGGGCGGGCCTGAGGGTGAGACTCCGGCGCGGGACTCGGAGGTGTTGGGGGGCATGAGGATGCTCGTCTAGGGCGGGGCCTGGGCTCTGGGGCGGGGCCCTAAGGGTGCGAGTTCAGGGCGGGGCCTGGAGGTGGCGTGGAGCCCTGCGGGAAGTACTGATTTGGGGGACCGCCTGCTCAGACAGCGGGTAGGGTCGGGGGTGGGGTCCCAAGCTCGAGGGGCGTGGCCTGATCGGGGAAATGTTGGGTGGTCGGTGCTCCCGGCTGTGGGGCGGGATCGGGGCGGGGCTGGGAGATGGGCGTGGCCTCGGGAAACCCTGCAGCCGCGGCTTAGGGTGGGCTGGGGTCCCGCAGAGGGAGCGCAGCCGGGGCGGGGCCGGGGGTCCTCCCGCGCGCGCGCCGCCCTGACGCCCCGCCCCTCTCGCTCCTGCCCGCAGCGCGCGAGGCGGGCAGCGCCGTCGAGGCCGACGAGCGCGTGAAGAGCGCCCCGGCGTGGGAGCCGCGCTCCAACGACACGCGGGAGAAGGCAGGCCCACCGGCCGCCGGGGAGGATGAGCCCTCGTGGACCGCGCCCGACGGCGAGCAGGCCGTGCTGGGCCGTGGGGCTGGGCCAGAAGATGTGCTGGAGGCGTCGGCCGCGGTCACGGGCACCGCCTGGCTGGATGCTGACAGCCCAGGCCTGGGCGGAGTGACTGTAGAGGCCGGCAGCGGAGACACGCAGGCCCTTCCAGCCACTCTCTCTGCTCCTGCCCAGGCTCTGGAGCCGTCCTCAATGCCCCGCGCCATCCCTGAGGCTACAGAGGCCAGCGAACCACCCTCCCCCACCCCTGGCCACAAGCTGAGCCCAGTCCCAGAACTCCCCAAGGAAAGTCCCTTGGAGGTTTGGCTGAACCTGGGAAGCAGCACACCTGACCCTCATGAGCCAGAGCCCACGTACCCCTTTCAAGGCACGCTGGAGCCCCAGCCGGCGTCAGATATCATTGACATCGACTACTTCGAAGGATTGGATGGCGAGGGCCGTGGCGCCGACCTGGGGAGCTTCCCGGAGTCGCCAGGAACCTCAGATCACCACCCCGATAGTGAAGGGGAGACCCCTTCCTGGAGCCTGCTTGACTTATACGATGACTTCACCCCCTTTGACGAATCTGACTTCTACCCCACCACCTCCTTCTACGACGACTTAGACGAAGACGAGGAAGAGGAGGAGGACGACAGGGATGCAGCTGAAGGTGGAGACTTGGAAGATGAAAATGACCTTCTAGTGCCCACCGAGAGGCCTGGTCTGGGAGCCGGGATAGGCCAGCCCACCAGCCGGTGGTATGCTGTCCCTCCACAGCATACTCTGGGGATGGTCCCCGGCAGCAGCATTGCCCTCAGGCCTGGCCCAGGAGAGCCAGGCAGGGACCTGGCCCCAAGTGAGAATGGCACTGAGTGCCGCAGTGGCTTCGTGCGGCATAATGGCTCCTGCCGGTCCGTGTGCGACCTCTTCCCAAGTTACTGTCACAATGGCGGCCAGTGCTACCTGGTGGAGAACATAGGGGCCTTCTGCAGGTAAGGGTGTGGCACCCAGGTGCACAGGGGCTTGTAAAAGAACTGACAAGTGCGAGGCAGACTTGGCAAAGCGGGGGTGTGACAGGCACAGCTTCCGAGAGGTTGTGCGTCCACGGGATCCCCAGGTCAGGAGACGCTCACCTGGGCATCTCTTCCTCACGGCCCTGCCTGTGATCTCATCACTAGGAGACATTCCTCAGAAATAAGATGCTGTGTTCCTCTAAGCGTAGTGTCTTATATCCAACCACCTACCATAAAGGCAAAATAAGGGTTTAGGAAACAGGTCTTTGCTGGCTTGTTGGGGAGTTCTGTCTACACTGGCAGAAAGAGTAGGCCCATAAACCGGCTGGGCGGGAAAGATCGCTGCCAAGCACTCCCTGTGGGCCACGCGTGTTATAGGAGGGAGGGCCCGTCTCCCTGCGGGCATGGGTGGGGGGTGGGCATGTCAAGTTAGGGCGAGGGCCTCCTCTGTGGGAGCAGACCCAGAGAGCAGCCCCTCAGGCCATGTCGAGTGCAGAGTCTTTCCTGGCATAGCAGACGTGGTGGGGTACCTTACCTTTGGGTCGTGCCTTTTTCCCTTCTACCTTGATTTTTGTTTTCCTTGGAAGAACCAGTCCAGGATGTTTTACAGACTCAGAGAGTTCAGTGTCCCTAATGACATTGTCTGCAGCCACCATCCCATGCCCCATCATTAATTACCCTATATACCTGTCCTCATGGTGAGGTCATCAACCTGCTGGAGAGCCCACTGGTTCATTCTGGAAGAATCGCAAGTCAGGGGCTGTCTGGGTGGTTGGCGTGTCTCCATCCTTCCAGGCCCTGGAAGTGGAGTAGCACCCTCAGACTGCCCTGGGACTTGTTGCCTTTGGTCCTAGGAGTGGCATTTTGTAATCTGGATGTCTTTTTTTGAGTGCCACTCCCAATGTGTCTTTTCCTTGGCCTTTTTAGAGGTGTGTGAAGAATTCAAATTCTGAAGCTCTTAATGTTCTGATCAAAAATAACGTATGGAAAACATGAATATTGTG
The DNA here is from genome assembly GCA_004027375.1 of Macroglossus sobrinus. Classification (NCBI taxonomy): domain Eukaryota; kingdom Metazoa; phylum Chordata; class Mammalia; order Chiroptera; family Pteropodidae; genus Macroglossus; species Macroglossus sobrinus. The sequence continues at coordinate 208,090 of PVKZ01001266.1, forward strand.
CCTTTGTCATCAAAGCTTGAGTTCCAGTCCCTTCCTTTGAAGCTGTTTCCTGTAAATGATCCTGACATTAGAGCCACTCATATAGGATGTGTCCACACAGTTCTGATTGGAGTTGTTGAGCCATTGCCAAAAGGAGGCATGTAATCAAGAAATTATGGCAGTAAGACCTTGCCAGTTGGTTAGAGGCTACCAGAAATATGGGGACAGCTCCTCAGACTTTAGTTGGGGGGCACAGTAGTGATGCATTTAGCCTGGAAGCTGTGGAATCTCTGTGCAAAACCATCTCTGTCATTCCACTGGAGGTCTCAGTTTTCACCTTCAATGTAGGCTCCCCATCAGAGTATGAAATTTGGGGCCCCCGATGCTCCTGGAGAGCTAGGAAAGCTCCCCAGACCTGCCGGAGCCCTCCGGGGGTTCCCGAGCAGAAGAGTAAGCCGCATGTGACTGTGCGACCGTGGGTCCACCGTGGGTCCTGCCTCGGCAGGGCTTCTCCACAGGTCCACCCCAGGTCCCCTTGCTCAGCATCCTTCCCAGGACCACACTTGGGCCTCCTTACCAGAGATCCCTCCAGCTGTGTGCACCCAGGCCGGCTATGGCTCAGAAAACTGCTTTGCATTCCACTCACAGGAGACTGCTGAGCCCTTCGTTGCAGACTGCAGTGTGCCTTTGTCTCTGTCACCCTGACCCACTGCAGAGAAACGATCAGAGCTATGGCAGAACTTCTCAGGAATAGTGGGTTTGGGGGATCGGCCCTCCCCGCCATCTCCTCATGCAGATAGCCTCCCCGGGTCTGCAGAGGGTCATTTGGAAAAGAAAGAATTCCCTGTTAGCCACGTCTCCCCACCCAGTTCTGGGTGTGGAGTAGCCAATTCTGCTTTCTCTTGTCTGGTATTCACCCTGAGGTTCGTGTCCTCCCTCCTTTGCCTGCCTCCGTATCCTTCCACATCTTTCTTCTTTGAAGCAGTCTGGTTCCCATGGAAACAGCAATGTCATTGGAAGAGTTGGAGCCTGGGAATGTCCCCAAGGGCAGGAGAAAGTCACTCCACAAAAGGACTGAAACCCACCCGGAGGGTTGGTTCTCACTAGGCTTTCCTGACAGTTCTCATGGTGACAGGACAGGAAGCTATAGGGGCAGAACTTCGGAGGCGGCAGAGGTGGGAGTGGAATATACATCCATCTTTGTGCTTGTCCTTGCCTGTCCCTCCCCTCTTGTGCAGTGTCTGGTTAGCCACGCGAACTAGGTGGGACCGCCGAGCGACAAGACAGGTTCCCGTGGTAGGGTGGATCCTCCTGCTTCGTAGCTCACCTCCTGTTCATCCTGCTTTCATCCAGAGCCCCAGGCTGGGGGGTGGCGGCTGAGAGAACCCCGCGATTGTTCTCCCTGAAGCTGGGAGGTGAAGAACCAGGGTTCCCGTCCTCCTCCCTCCTTTCACAGCCGCGTGAACGACCGGCTCACTCCGTTTCTCAGCCCCTATGACGTACTTTTATGTCGTGGACCTCAGAGCCGCCTGGCTCACGGCGTAGGGGGGCGTTGTAAAGACGGGGGGCGGGGGGCGCAAGAATGTCAGCTGCGAGGTCTGCCCAGGGTGGAGGCACCACAGCGCCCCCCTAGACGGTCGTGGGAACAGGATCGGAGGGCGGCCTGCCCCAGGCCGCGGTCTCACGCTGTCGCTGCTGCAGGTGCAACACGCAGGACTACATGTGGCACAAGGGGATGCGCTGCGAGTCCATCATCACCGACTTCCAGGTGATGTGCGTGGCCGTCGGCTCCGCCGCCCTCGTGCTGCTGCTGCTCTTCATGATGACCGTGTTCTTCGCCAAGAAGCTCTACCTGCTCAAGACGGAGAACAGCAAGCTGCGTCGGACCAAGTGAGTCTGCGTCGTCGGCCGGCCCGCCCCCCAGCCCCGCGGCCGCCCCCCTCCCTCCACCCGGGGTCGTGTTTTTCCGCACCGAAGAGTCACGCGAGGGTGTCCATTCCTGCACAGAACGTGCTGGAAACTGCAGCGGAGGCTAAGCCCCTGTGGCATGCCGCAGGCCTCTGGCACCAGTCCCCTCGGCCCCACCCGGGCTGGAGGGTGCTTACAGAAAAGGCATCCAGCACATACATGTAGCGACTCCCAGCTCCGGTGCCCCGCCCCCGCCTGACTATACCTGCGTCCTCCTGGGTCTTTGACAGCCAGGGGCCAGTATGAGGATTCCACTCACACATCAGCACGAAGTAATAACCCGGGCTCCCTCAAACCTGGAAGGGAGCTCAATGCCAGCTCCTCCCCCAGCGAGCGCTGAGCGCTGAGGAGAAAGGGGTTAGCACTGCTCTGCTGTCGCTTTTCAAGGCTTGTCAACCCTGGGTTCTCACAGGATGCCAGGAGCTTAAGGAAATCCTGTTGGCCTCTCCTGAGTGGGATCCGGGGGGTGAAGGGTGCCAGGTCTGACTTCCTCCGCTGTGGGTTTTAAGGGCCACATGGGGATAGAGAGGCTCATTTCAGCTCCTCTGTTCGCAGAGGGGCGACTGCCGCCTGCGTGTGAAAATCAACACACGTTTACTCTTTTAAGTCCGTGCCTTGAATGCTCAATCGTGACCTTACACCCGAGGAGAGAATCACTCTTGTCATTAAGCAGAGAACCTTCAGAAGTGTCACAAGAGTCACAAAAGGCAGAGATTGGAGTTCAGCTTCCTGGGGGCCCCAAAAGACAATTTATGTAGCACTGCACCCACCACCCTTTCAACTCGTCGCCCCATGACTCCCCTCCCCCCGACCCGAGACTCCCTCCAGAGAATGTGGCTGAGGGGCCTTTCCCTGGGTCCTGGGAAAAGAACAAAACGCCAGCTGTTGCTCCTTTGCTGGGTAAACTCATGCCACGCACGGATGCCCGCAGCCCTGCAGCTTTGAGCTAACCGTCGTGGGGCTGAGGGGGCCTCTCCATTGTGCCTGTGCACTGAGGCAGGGCCGTATCTGTGCACGTGATCACGAGCCAGGGCCCTTGGCTCCTCATGGCTCCGCCAAGGGGGGTGTGTGGCAGGAGAGCGGGGGAGGAGATGGGACCACCTATCAGGACAGCAGCTGATGAGGATGGGCGAGAAAAAGGAGCAACTAACGGCCCGGGTTGTGGAGAAGCAGGAGCTGTGGCGAGGGTCGGGGCCTCCCTGTGTGTTTTGCACAGAGCGTGGCTCGCGAGCCCCTTCAGCTTCCATGCTGCCTCCCCGTTTCCCTCTGCGACCCTCTCTCCCAAGCCTGGTTCTGGCTCCGATCACGTCGCATTTGTGCTCCTTGCACTACAGACACCGCAGCGGCTTATTTAGTCTCAGACGCACTTTTTTTTTTTTCTTTCACATATTCACATCTCTGAAATTGGATTGTATCTTACAATCGCTGGCGTCTGATAATCGCTGTTGGCCAGATGGCATTCGTGATGTGGTTGTAATTGCCTGGCGTGGTCATAGCTGTTCATATCGTTGTCAGTTCTTTCTCCAGAGTCTAAATGAGCTCCTTCGAGTATATGACAGAAAACCCTAGGTGATAGGGAAGTCCTGGATCGTAGTGATACGTCATATGATGGTGCATCTCATTATATAGTTCCCGGCGTTGGACGAAATAGAGTCGTTGACCCACGAAGCTAGTGCCAGGTGATCATTTATTTCACTTACGTTTTCCCTTTTCTCTCCCACCCAGCAAATTCCGGACCCCCTCTGAGCTCCACAACGATAACTTCTCCCTCTCCACCATCGCCGAGGGCTCCCACCTCAACGTAAGGAAGCCTTGCGACGACGCGTCCGTAGCCCCGCCCCCCACCCCTGCGCGTGCCTTGGCGCGCTAGGATGACGTCATCCGTCAGGTCACTCGCGTCTTCCCCACGCCTCCCCCCCACCCCCGCGCGTGCGTGGCGAGGCCCCCGGCCGTGCCCGTGGTCTGGTTGGGAGTGCGGAGCCACTCCTCGGAGCCTTGGAGGTCAGCTCGGGGCGGCGAAGGAGGGAATCAGGGCTTGATGGCGTGAGGCGTAGGGTGCCTCGAAATATTTAGCTTCCTCTAGACACTTGCAGCCTGATTTTTATCGTCCTACTTCCTGTATGAAGGGGAAAGGCTGCTTTTATGGCTGTGGCATTTCCTGGCAGTCACTGAAGCAAGAGGTGGTCGCTCTTTGGGAATGAGTGGATAAATCTCTGGGATGGCTGGAAAAGCAGCGTCCCTGACTTTGTCTGAGGCCCCGCCAAAAACTACCAGGTTTCTATATATATATACACTGATTATGGCTGAGGAGGGCACAGAACACTGAGGGAACCGTGAGTCGGGGGGTAAATTCTATTCTTAAGAGGATGGACTCATCAATATCACTTGAAACCCAATAAAAGGTCCCAAAAGACCATTTTCTTAAGGCCCCGGCCTCGTGCGTTGTCTGGACCAGACTAACCAGTAAGATACTGGGTGTCGTCATAGAGGAATTTCAGAAACAAGGCAGAAACCATCCAAGCCCCAAACCGTGTCACATCCAAACCCAAATATGCTGTGTGTAGCGCAGGCTCTGTACCCCAAGGTAAAAATGCGTCGTTACACACGTAAACCGAGACTCTGCAGGGGAAACAGTGCAGTGTGAGAGGAAGTTTGAAGACGTTCTTGGACGTGTTGGACCGTGGAGTATCCGAGCGCACAGGAGCCGTAACGGTGCAGGCCAGCGCCATCCAGTGGAACTGTCTGGACGGTAGAATGTTCTGTAGCTGCATTGTCCCTACAGCAGCCAGGAGCTACCTGGAGGTGCTGCCCTATCAGACGGCACAGATCAAGACCACTGTCTCCTTTTTCTAGGTGAGGGAAGAGTAGCCCCTGAAGGAGAGAGAGAGAGAGAATAAAGGTAAATGGGACCTTGGTCCCCAAACTCAGAAAAGGAACATCTCAGCCTGGTGGAGGGACGAGCAAAGGGGTTAGTTTAAATAAGAGATGAAAGAGGCTCATTCAGGATACCTTTGTAAAGTCTCCGATATAAATGGTAGGGAAAGAACAGGTGTTATTTTACTCGGTGTGCACCAAAATAGTAATAAGTTCAAGATGGGCACCCTGACCCAGGAGACAAGGTGCCCTGTGGACTCTGGGGCGCATCACCTCAGGACACAGGTAGCGTGAGGGCAGGCAGGGTCTCGCCCACGTCGGGACGCTGTCAGTGACACTTGGTCGTCGTTTATGGGACACTAGTGAGTGGCTGACTGCAGGGTCCCAGCCGCACCGTCTGACCTGCCATCCCGTCTGTGGGGGGCTGCAGGTGTGACCCGTGTGGTGGCTCCTGCAGGCAGCAAGCGTCTTCACTGTCCCTGGAGGACGGGGGCCCTGGGGAGAGTCTCCGGCTTGTGCGTTTCCAGCACCGCAGAAATGGACATGGAGAGGGCAGGGGAGTCCATGGCTGCTCCGAGAGGTCGCGGCATGTGGGCTGGTGCACGGTTTCCACTTCTGGGCCGACCCAGCTTAGCGGAAAGCAGGGCGTCCATCTGCGAAGGCCACCGCTGACCGCAGGTTCCGACTGTGGCAAGCAGACAATGGAGTGGAACGGGGGTGGCCAGCTGCGGGGTTCCGGGCAGCACTCAGGGCATCACTCAGGGCCATGCAAGACCAGGCTCTGGTGGCCTCTGGCTCCCCTTGGTCTTGAGGGTCATTTCCGCCTGGTACCCTTCCCTTGGCTTGTGCCCCAGGGGACATTCTGTCCCCTCTGCCCAAGCTCTGAGCGAGTGAGGGAGTGACTTTTCTGTCCAGCAGCAAATGCACCAGCAGATTTTCTACCTTCATTCCCAATTCTCTCCACCTAGCCCAAGTCAGACACGGTCACGTTCAAGGTCTGTGGTCACTGACGGTTAAGACAGTTGCCACTTTATTATGAAGTGAAGCCCTATCCCTTGCTTCGGGCACCACACTGAGACTGGCAGCTGGACGAAGGTGAGAAAGCCTCCAGGTGAGCCGGGAGGTGGACCGAGGGGCACCCCAATCAAACCTGCCCGTCCGTGTAGTCTCTCCCCATCTCTTTCCCGGCACCCCTCAAATTTCCTTTTTGGTGTTGGTGTCTCCTAAAATTTTGGAGAGTTCTATTTATCTTAATAGAGGGGTGATCCCTTTCACATGAGTAAAGTAGACTGAGTGGGTCATTTTCCTACTCAGTCCCGGTCATCTCTGAAAAGCCACCCTCTGAAAAGCTTTCAAACCAGAAACGAGCTGCTTTGGGTCCGCGGTGGGGGAAGGCTCAGTTGCCGGTATCTGCTGTGTCTGTGACACCTCCCTCGCCCCTGCTGCTCCTCCTGTCACCTTGTGCCGCTCCTCGCCTGCGCCCTCCCGGGCTGCTGAGCTGCCGGGAGAGCCGTGAGTGGGAGCCCTTCGTGTAGCTGAGATGCCAGCCCCGGAAGCATCCGGAGGAAAGGGCAACGCCGCCGGCCGCGGAGGTTTGCAGGTGTCCCGGGGGGGATGGCGAGTGTGTAGGAAGCTGGACGCTGTCCAGGTGCACAGCGTGAATGAGGTCACCTGAGGTCCTCGGGCAAACTGCTGGGTCTCGCAGCCGTCCGCAGAATGTCGTGGCTACGGCTTGGTCCTCCTAGACTTACAGCCCTGCCAGGATTTCAGTTCGCTACTGGGACTTGTCCGTGGTGTCCCTTAGAGCAACCCCCCCACACACACACCCCTGTTTAAATCTTTCTAACTTCTCAGACTCCGCTTTTCCGCATCTATGTGAGCCGCCCCTCCTGACCGAGGTTTGTGCTTGGACAAGGAGGGGTCCAGGCCTGCGCCCAGAGTACTGCTGGGCTGGAGGCCGTGTGCCAGGAGTGGGGGGCACGCAGCCCTGCCCGGGACTTAGGCCAGGTGGGGGTCCTGCTCGCTCGTGGGGACGGCAGGCAGGCCTTCTGCTGAGGGAGTCCGCAGCCCTGGGCGCAATAGGGTCGTGCTCTGGGGGACACACCTGCTCGGCAGAGCCCCACCTTGGTTCAGACCCTCGCTCACCTGTGCCGTGTGTGGGCGGTACTAGTTTGTCTACCAGCGTCGTTTGATACCTGTGCTCCCTATTTTTAGAACGCACTTCGCCCACCCGTTGGCCCAGAAGGCAGTTTCCTCATCTATGCAAATGCTCTGAGCCCTCAAGGGGCCGGGTTTGATCTGGGCGCCCACAGCCACGGTGTCACAACTCCCGATGCCCCAGTCTGTGAGGACTCCCTAATCCACTTCTCTTCACATCATGAGACTGTCCCTGTGCCCCCACAGGCCCCAAAGAGTGTGTGATGTGGCGGGGAGGGCCGCAGGCCAAGATTGTCATGAGTTTGTATCCTCATGAGCGAGCCTTATCCTCGTCAGAGGAAAGGCGAGCATAGGCCGAGCTGTCTTTGTCATCCGAAGCGCTGTCTCCAGCGTCTGCAGTGGCCCAGCCCACGAGCGTCCATGCCCAGCGCCCGATCCCTCAAAGCATGCTGATTACCTCGGATTTTGAAAGGGGTTCAAACAAGACAGGTCTGAGCTGGCTGGTCAGATAGGGCCATTCTCTGCCCTTCCTGCCGGCCATGAACCCGCCTGGCTGGTTACACAGCCCCTTTGATCAGCAGAGGTCCAGCAGCCCTTTGGGGCACCCGAGAAGGAACTGAGGCCCACTGGATGGCACTGGGTGTGACCCGTCCCCCCGGGGGGCTCAGGAGAAAGAGCAGGGGGAGGCCGGAGTTGCCGCAGGGTTCTCTGAGCACCCAGAGTGCAGGGTCAGAGGACTCTGTACGGGTATAGGGAGGTCTCCTGAAAACCTGCAGCACGCAGGTGCAGCCAGGCTCGAGAGCCGTCAGAGGCCTGCGGGCAGCGTGCATGGGCCGGCGGGAGAGCTCGGACGTGGGCATGGGCCAGTGGCACGAATGGCATCACTGCAGAGAATGGCAGGTCATCGGGGCCTTGGACGCATCCGGGCTCACATGGAGAAGCACTTCGTACATCAGAGTCTTCTTGGAAGATGAACTTGTGAGGGTAGGAGGCGCGCACGCCTCTGGGGTCCCGTCAGGACACGTACTTGCCGTGGGGAGAGGGACCCGAGCTTTGCCAGGAGCAGCTCTGCGCCCGACCGTGGCCCCGTAGCGCCCCACTGTCTGCCTGGCCAGCCCTGTTCCGTGACCACGACCTACCCGCGAGAGCAGAACTCACACGCGGGGGGCCGAGGGAGGGGGCGCCAGGCCGGCCCGTAGGAGCCCCAGCAGGTGAGACTGGAGAGGGACCAGGCCAGGCATTAAGAGGGGCCGCTCCTCCCCAGTCTCGGTCAAAGAGAAAAGTCGTGATCCAGTTTCCACGTGTCTGGCCAGTGTCTTTGAGGATGACTTTCCCGAAAAGCAGCTGCTTAGGGGGTCGCTTTGGTTCCTTCAGGTCTCGGAGTTTTCTTTCAGGCCGACAGAAAAGCCCAAGCCCGTCGTCTCCGTCTTGTCCGCTCCCCTCACCCTTTTTTTCCTCTTCCAGGATGATCCTGGTGCTCCCCACAAAATCCCGGAAGTCCTCAAGTCCTGCCTGAAAGAGGAGGAGTCGTTTAACATCCAGAACTCCATGTCGCCCAAACTGGAGGGCGGCAAAGGCGACCAGGCGGACCTGGAGGTGAACTGTCTTCAGAACAACCTGACCTAAAGCCGAGCAAGAAGAGAGGCACTGGGGGGGCGGGCTGTGGGGGTGGGGTGGGGGCGGGAAGAAGCGTGACCCCCTCTTGTACAGAGTCTATTTCTCGTAACCCATTTGTTAAACTCTTTTTCTTTTCCTGATCTCATGGCATGCTTTGACGTATTTTGTACAGGAGGGTGAAAACACAAAAAACAAAAACACAAAATAAGCAAAGAACTTGAACAGAATCGCATACGTTGGGTTGTTCGTCTGTGCTGTCTGTACATTGCTTCTGCTGCTGTGATTTCTAAACCTATACTGTTATTCAACTGACTTTTTTTTTTGTACTTTGATCCACCTTTTTTTGAAATACCAGTAAAAAAAAAAAACAAAGTTCTTGAAATAAAACTTTTTAAAAAGCCATTTTCCTCTTGTTATTGTGTCCACTCCCTGCCCAGTCTTGTCGGTCTAAGTTGAATTCTTATCTTCACTGAAGATGCGCATTTATACATGTTATTTATACCTGTGTATCAGTCAGGTCGGGCTCCCATAACAAAAGGCCCCAGACTGGATGGCTTCAACAATAGACATTTTAAAAACAGTTCTGGAGGCTGGAAGTCCAAGATCAGGTTGCCAACAGAGGTTGTTTCTGACAAGGCCTGTCTTTTTGTCTTGCTGATAACGCTGTGTGACCTTCAGTGTGTATTGGGAGGGAGGGAGCGGAAAGAGAGAGAGAGAGAGAGAGGGATCTGGTCTTTTTCCTCTTCTGATATCGGGCTAGGGCCCTACCCTGATGACCCCATCTCACCTTCTAGGCCCCGCCTCCAACACGGTCACATCGGGAGTTAGGGCTTTCACGTACGACTTTTGGGGGGACACAATTCAGTTCATAACAGTCTGCAACAGCTACTATTAAGAATACTCTTTTATTTTTTTTTCAGAGATCTTTATTCAGTACTTACTCGGCCAGGTGCTATGCTAGGCGCCGGGAACTCTAGTTGAGTAAGGTGGACCCCTAACCTCAACAAGTTTAACAGTGGACTTGAGAAACACACTCATAAACGATACAATGCATGGGTCCTTATTGTGGTAGAGGTGTATACAAAGCTGAGAGGGTTGGAGTTATGAGTTCGGGAAAGCTCGAGAACAGAGGTTTAAATTGGACTTTGAAGGAGGAAGAGGCATTTCAGGATGATACAGAAGTGGACATTGAAGGCAGAGGGAAGTCATGCTGTGTGACTAAGGGTCCTGAGATAGAAGGGCCCCAGGCGATGAGGCTGGAGAGGGCAATTTAGGACAGATTGTGAAGGGCCTGAGGCAAGGTCAGATTTATTTTCTTAGATACCTCTGGAGACAGTGACAAAGGCAGAATGGGGATTATAGGAACCCAGGCAATCAGTGAGGAAGAATGAGAGAGTTAAGAGTTCGAATAGCCAGAATTACTGACTACTGGGGGTTTTCTAGAACTTTGCCTGTGTACTATCTGTGATAATTCCAATAACTGGAATCCCTTTGAGTGTGTTTCTCTTGCCCAATTTCTGCTGCTTTTCCCTGATGTGTCTTCTCATGTGCCTTAGTATTTTTTTATTTTGTGCTGGACATTGTATTTGAAGAATTGTTCATCGAAATCTTCTGAGGTCTAGAATAATTTCTTCTCTTAGGGAGGGTTTTTGTTTGCTTCTGTCAGGTGTCCAGGGGCACTAGAATCTGGGATCACGTTACTCCAGCTGCAAGGTTGGATATTTCTCAGACGACAGCGCTATCAGACTGTGTAAGGGCTGGTTTGCTTTTGGTTCATCCTTCCCCTTGGGACACAATCCCTGGCTTCACAGCTCAAGACAGGCAGTGGTTTCTCAGTGCCCCCACCTTTGGTAGGTCCTGTACTCCAGCTCCCTTGCCCCCAGCCCTGCAAACTTCCAGAAACACAACTCATCCTTAATCACCTCTTCCAAGTAGACAGGTGCCTCCGGGGAAGAAGAGGCCTGAATGCCACAAGTGGGCTCACCTGTCTGGATGCCTGTCCTCTCTGGGATGTCAGCCTAGTCACTCTTCAGTATCTTGTTAGCTCTTTGATGCTGCTCAGATGTTTGCATAGCTTTTTGGTTGCCCTTAGTGGAAGGGCCGATCCAGTTTACCGAGACTCCCTTTTACAGACGACAGAGGTCCTCTGTTTTCATGTTGGGACTCTTGCCCAGATGGCATTTCACTGGTGCCGTGACCTCAGCCTGCTCTTTGCTATTGGATAGGGCTGCATTTTGGGATGTTGGGTTATGGCCTGTGTACATTATGGATTCCCAACCTGACCCTTATCCCCTCTGGAGGATTGGCATAGTTCCGATCAGTACTTCCTGTGCTCGTGAATGAGGGGACAGACCTGTCTTTCATGGATAGGTACCTCTGGCTCCTTTCATAAGGAGGCCCAGTTAAAAGGGATTGTATGTGAAAGCACTTTGTAAGTTCTAAATCCCGTCCAGACACAAGGGTTTGTTAGTATTGTGTTTTGTTTTTCCCACCAGAGTATTATGCAATGCAGATCAAAGCCCTTGGCTCCGTTCCACCTCACAGCACATGCAGGAGGGACGGGAAAGCCCAGATCGGAAAGGGAACAGGAGGCAGTGCAGGCCTAATGAATAGAGTTTTACCAGATGCTGCCAAGAGTCTCTGACCCAGAGGAGGAGCTGTCGTGTCGGAATAGGATATACTGATGACTGCACCAGCCCTCCTTCCTGCCCGAGTGTTTGTGCTTCTTGGTGATTGTGCTCCACAGGGCCAGCCAGCCAGCCTCTTCTCTGGGGACCACAGCTCTGCTGTTAGCTCCCTCACCCACCCCCACAGTGACTACCTAGCACTTGAAATATCTCCTTCAGCGCCCTGCTGCTTTCACATGATGGTCCCCAGATTCCTTCTCTCTGCGTTTTTCCAGCCCACTCTGTAACCTGTTCTGTGTTTTCTTCTTTAAGCTGGAAAAAGTGGGAAACGTAGGCATCCTGGAAGAAAAGTCATTTGTCTCGGGGAGCCTTTAATCACTGACGGGTCATTGCACTTAGGGGAAGTGCAGTGTTGACTCGACTGTCTACACGAGGCATGTTCTTTACACATAGGCTCCAGCTGTAATAACCATAACCTGGGGCTGCCATCACCATAATACATGACCACAAACCAAATGGCTTAAAACAACAGAAATGGGTTCTCTCCTGGCTCTAGAACCTAGAAGTCTGAAATGAAGGTGTCAGCGGGGCCATGCTCCCTCTGACGGCGCCTAGCTCCTGGTGGTGGCCGGTGACCTCTGTCATTCTTTGACTTGTAGCTGGATCACTTTGGTTTCTGCCTCTAGCTTCACGTGCCCATCTTCCCTCTGTATGTGTCTGTGTCTTTGTGTCTTCACGAGGCCTTCTTATAGGGAAACCAGTCATTGGATTTAAGGTCCATCCCCACCCTCATCCAATATGATCTCATCTTAACTTGATTACAACCATAAAGAACTTTTTCCAAATAAGGTCACGGTCACAGGTATTGGGAGTTAGGACTTTGATATACCTTTCTGGGGGACACAGTTCAACTCACAACCGTGCTTTACTATTTACAACACATTTTCATATCCATGGTCTCATCGCATCCTCCCCCGAGCCTGGAAACTGGGTCTTAGGGCTGGAAAGCATCAATGACAATATTAGAACCTAGGCCTTGGACTTCCATTTCAGTGTCCTTTCCTTTCTCTGTGTGACATCACACTGTGGACACTATGTACAGTTAGTTCCTTGTCCTTCCTCGTAGAGTTTATAGAAACGAAGAGGTTAGCCTGGACTCTGAAAAGCAGCACTAACCACTGGACTCAGAGCTCAGAGCTAGAGGCCTCTCCATTTGCAAGTCAAGGACCTCTGAACCTAAGGACCTTCATTTGTGCAATCCTGACCTTTTCACAGGTCTCCCTAGGCATCGAGGACATAGTAATGACCAAATGGACCCAAAGCCCTGCCTGCTGGAGTTTACTCCTCAGTATCATGAGGCCGTACAAGGTAAGGCATTTGAAAGCAATGTGAGATGCGGAAGGGGCTGTACAAACCCAGCCTCCAGGCCCAAAGAAAAAGGTGAAACCCAGCAAAGGGGATAAAGGTGGCTTCGCTGGTCAAGTGGGCAACGAGGCGTGTGAACAGCACCACTGCTGGGAACTCTGGCAGAGTCTCCTCCCTCGGCCCACAAGCTGGTCGCAGGCATATGAGAAGCTTGGGGGAAGAGCAGGAAACTCCACTAAAGTGAACTTGGAAGGAATAGTGTCTCCTGAGTGCTTGACCATGAGATTACCCAACGTACATGGAGCAAAGACATGCAAGGGTTCCTTTCGGAACCAGATGCCAGCTCAACTAAGCAGTACTCTGTCTGGCCAAAGGGTTGTCAAAGCCAAAGGAAGAATGTGTCGATCGGACGGGGTCAGCCTCCTGGTGCACAGGTGCATGCAATTAGGAAGTATATGCCTAGCAGCAGAACTGCTGGGATGGAATTTAGCCTACCCTTACCTTTACCAGATAATGTCAAAAGTGGTTGTATCAATGAATACCTCCCACCAACATTGAGTGAGAGTTGTTTTATTCCACATCCTCATCAACACTTGATATTCTCACATTTTTAGTTTTAGCCACCGGGCACGTGGAGGTGTGTAACTGAGATCTTCATTCGCGTTCCCTAGTTAATAGCGAGATTGTGCCCCTTTTCATACACGTATTAGTCATCTAGATTTCTGCTTTCGTGAAGCACCTGCTTAACTCTTTAGCCCGTTTTTCTATGAGATCATCTTTTTCTTCTTGGTTCACAGGCATTCTTTATGAGCTCTTAATTAGTCATGTGTGTTGCCAATGTCTTTTCCCACTCTGTGGCTTGCAATTTCATACGCCCGATGTTAATTAAGTTAACGTTAATGTTTATGTAGTCAAGTTGATCGATCTTCCTTTCTGGTTCCGAAATCATGGCTGAAGAGTTGCTTCCACCTAGGATGCTGAAAGTCACATGAGAATGTCATTTGCACCCTAACAGCAAGAAAAAGTCAGAAAACCTACACAGTCACAGCTTCTTGAGACCATCAGAGAGTGAAGGTCACAAGGCAGCCCAATCAGTTGAATGCCAAAGGTGACAAACCCCTTCGGAGTCAGAACACACGAACTTTGTCCAAGAGCAAGAGGCAGCACCATAAAAGCAGGAAAGAAAACCGTCAAAATGTTAACGCGTTCGTAAAGGCGGAGTGTGAGCGAGCCTGACAGTGCAGAATCCCCAGGGGCTCCCGAAACAAGGGTTGTCTACAGCCATTCACAAGCTGTTTTCCACACGCCTCCCTTGGATGCTCCCAAGAAAAAACAGGGAGAGGAGATGAGATTTAGAGTATCCCAGTTAGCACAGGAACAAGACACCGCCCAATTCCCAGACCCTTCCAGCGAAGTAGAAGCCTTAAGCTCCTGGAAACCCTCCCGTTTCCACGACCAGGTAACATGAACTGGATCTGGGAGAGGGTAAAAGCAAAGCCATCTGCCTCTGCGGGAGGGGCAGGATGCCTCTCCCCCACTATAAGCCTTGCTTTGAAAAACTGCTGGGGGAGTAGCAGGAATTCTGCTGCCATCCGTTTCAGGCAAAGGTGTGAGGGAGGGATCAAAGCAAACCCATACCCACCTGCAATAGGGTGGACCCAGACCTTGCACTGAAACAAAGGTCTACTATCACTGAGAGAGGAGCTTAGAAGTTGCTTCCACCCAAGGCCTGCCTCAGATACAGATCAGACTTTGGCTGGCAAGGAAAGGAAGGAGTGAGAAAGGCAAGAAAGCCCTACCCTGAGACTCAGACGCACCAGGTGTGCCTAAGACTGAAACTGGTTCAGGAAAACAGAAAAGCTGCCCCCACCACAGACCTTGCCCTAATTAACAAGAGCAGCTTACTGCTAGGTGACGGGAAAAAGCAAGAAGAGACCCTCCATCTCTGAGGAGGCCTGCTGAAAATGGGATGCAGAAGCACCAATCACAGTAATCAAAAAGTAGCAGGGGACCGCCCTTGGAGGAATTATAGCAATGACATAACTCAAACTCAATTCTATCGCCAAGTTTCTTGACTCAGTCTCTACACTGAGAACCCAACAGAAAAACAGACATGCTCATCTCCAAGCATAAATCCTATTTACCTAAGACTTTACTGTTTTTTTGTGTGTTTTTTGTTTGTTTGTTTTTACATACAATATCTGGCATTTGCTAAAAACTTAGAGATAAAAGCGAGGGGAGAAACATTGTCAAAGTAATAAAGGGATCAAAACAACCAGACTCAGAGATGATCCAGATAACAGAACAATCAAAGATGAATTAATGTTAAAGGATGTAGTGGAAAAGATGAACTATATGCATAAACAGATGGAGAATTTGAGTAGAAATGAAAACTACAAAAAAGGAGTCATGGAAATGCTAGAAATAAACAATAACAAAAAGACCACAACAAAATCAGAAATGAAGAATTCCTTTGACTATATTAGTAATGTACAAAATAGACTTCAGAACAAGGAACATTACAGAGATAAAGGACATTTTATAATGACAAATCAGTTCATCGAGAAGATATAACAATTCTAAAAGTGTATACACTTAAAAGTGTATACAGCTTCAAAATATATAAAGCAAAAACGATTGAAATGAAAGGAGAATTACTACACTTATAGTTGGAGTTTTCAACACTTCTCTCTCAGAATATAGAAACCAAAAATCATTAAAGATACAGAAGGCCCACCCTGATTCAGTGTGACCTCATGTCAACCAACTTGATCTAAATGACCTTTCTAGAACACTCTCCCTTGCAATAGCAGAATGCACACTATTTTCAAAGGCACAGAGCATTCATCAAGATAGATGATATTCTGGGCCATAAAATAAATCTCGAAAATTTAAATGTATTTAAATCAAACAAAGCATGTTCTCTGATTACGATATAATTATTTTTTGTAATTTGATTACAATAGAATTAAGCTAGAAATTAATAACAAAAATATTTGGAAACCCTCACCTCCAAGCATTTGGAAATTAACATGTGGTTCAAAGGTAAAATCACAAAAGAAATAAGGTCATTTTTAATAAACTAAATGAAAGTGAAAATGCAACAGGTCAAAATTTGGGAAACACAACTAAAGCAGTGTTTGGAGGGATTTATAGTATTAAATGCTATAATCTTATTAGAAAATTCCAAATCAATGATTTAAGCTTCTTTTCTAATATCAGAAAAAAAAGAAACCCAAAAGAAGCAGAAAGAAGAAAATAATAAATATCAGTACTGAAATCAATATTATAGAAAACCAGAAAATGATAGAGAATATAAATGAAACTAAAACTGATTCTTTGAAAATATTACTAAAATTTATAACCTCTAACAGATCAATTGAGAAAAACAAACAGAAAAGAAAAAAATGACATATGATCAAGAATGAAAGAATAGGTCACACAGCACTACAGATAAATCCTACAGACATTAAAATAATAATGAAGGAATTTTATGAATCATTTGATGCCAATAACTTTGTTGAAAAGGACAAATTCTTTCAAAGATAAATAGTACTAAAGCTCAATCAGGAAAAAATAGATAACTATATTAGCCCTATATTTAAAAGTAATTAAATTGATCTTGATAAAATGTGCATAAAATTTTCAATTTTGATAAAATTTGAGAATTTCTGCTCTTTGAAAATGAAAAGATGAGCCATAGATGAGATAAAATATTTATAAAACACATATCTGATAAAGGACTTACATTCAGAATCTATAAAGAATTCTTAACAATTAATAGAAGACAACCCAATATTTTAAATGAGCACTATTTTAATAGACATGTCAACAACATAAAAGATATTTTTGTAGCAAATGAGCACATGAAAAGATATTTAACATCATTAGTTTTTAGGGAAATGCAAGTCAGAACTACAGTTAGATACCATTCCATAACTAAAGAATCGCTAAAAGTAAAAAGACTGACAATACTAAGTGCTGGTGAGGATGTGGAGCCACTGGAACTCTCAAACATTCCTTCTAGGAAAGCAAATTGGTATAGCTACTCTGGAAAACAGTTTGGCAGTTTCTTATATAGGTAAACATACATCGAACCCAGTAATCACACCCCTAGATATTTATTCAACAGAAATAAACATATCCATACAGAGACCTGTGTATGTGTGTATATAGCAGCTTTATTCATAATCACCAACAACAGAAAAAAACAACTCATATGTACAACTGTGAATGGATAAACTGTGGTATAGCCATGTAATAAACCCTAGGGAATGAGGGTCGAGGGAGAGATTTGACTGCAAAGATGCAGAAGGAAACATGTGATGGAAATATCCTCCAACTTGCTCATCGTGGTGCCTACACAGCTCTATCAATTGGTCCAAACTCATCAAACTACACACTTCAAAAAGGTGAATTTTATACCTTGCCTCAGTAGGCCCCAAGATCACTCCCAGGTTTAATGGTTCGCTAGCAGGACTCATAGCTAAGATTTATTACAGTGGAAGGATGTAAAGCAAAATCAGCAAAGGGTAAAAAAGGCACGTGGGGAGAAGTCCTGAGAAAACCAGGAGCAAGCTGCCAAGAGTCCTCTCCCAGCAGAGTCAACGCAGAACACTCTGAAGTCCTCCGACAGGGAACTGTGACAACACGTGTGACACGTGAAGTCAGGAAGGCTCATGACAGACTCCGTGCCCAGAGTTTTTAGTGGGGGCTGGTTATGCAGGTACTCACCACTCAGCGTGTTCTAAAACACTAGTCTCACAGAAGGACAGACAGCAGGTGTTCGGCACACACTACATCGTTTGCAGAAACAGTTTGGGCGTAGTGAGCACTTTTATCACTTAGATGACTAAGAGCCCTTCCAAAATCTAAGTTCCCAGACTCCAGCCGCGGGTCAATCTTGCAAGCAAGCCTTTCTAAGGACAGTATTCTCAGGCTATGCTAGCTTCTTCGACAAACCTAACGAAAAAGGAAAAGAAAGGATAGAAATCACTCCCTATCATGACATCATGGAAGTATATCCCAAATCATCATCCTTTTTTTCATAATAAACTTATGTAAATTGAAACATAATCTTATGTTATTTTTAAAAATTTATATTTTGCTTTTCACATGTATGTCTCTAATCAAGGGTGTTGGAGATGGCTCATATTGACTCATGAGATAGTTGTTCAATTTTCATGAATTTTGTGAGCCAATTGTAAACACAGCATTGATTAAAAATTAACCTACACAAACTTAGAATTAAATAGATTATAATACAAAGGAATAAGTATGCAAATACTTATTATTTTCTGTTTGTTTTACTACTGTCTATGCTCTCGAGGTGATTTATGTCAATTGGATTCATATGCTGGAAACACCATCTAATGCAGAGCGCCTGAGCTTTGCATTTGCCACTTGGGGTCAGCCATGGTTGGAGTATGCACACCACGGACCTCAGTAAACACAGAAGGTCAGGGGTCGCTCCCCTTGGAGAGTTGGTTGTTAAGCACTGGCCAGCACACTGCTGTCTGTAATCCACATGGAACTGACTTTTGTAAGTAATGTGAACTAGGGATCCAATTTCATTTTATTTCTCAAATAGATATCCAGTACCATTTATTGAAAAGGCTACAACTTCTCATTTTCACACTGATCTGAAACGTCACTTCTGCATCATTCAGATGTATATGTGTATATCTCTATATACATCATTCAAATGTGTATGTGTGCGTATACATAAACATAAAGTATTTTCCCAAATCATCTTATTTTTATAATAATCTCTTAAAAATAATATATATGAATGAGTAGATCTGTCTCTGAGATCTTCGTTTTGTTCCTCTGCTCTATTTGTCTACCTCTATACCACTACCAAACTGTGTCTCCAAGTTCATAGTAAGCTTTGCTATCCAGTAGACCAAGTCTCCCCCACTTTGTTTCACAAAAGTGTCTTTGCAAATTTAAGTCCTTTACATTTCTATGTACCTTTTAGTACCAGCTTGTCAGCTTCCACCAAAACAAACAAAAATATAAACAGATTTATCCTTGAGATTCTTATTGGGACTAGATAGAATCTACAGGTCAATCTGAAGAGAATTGATTGTTATAATATTGAGTTGTCCAAGCAATGAACATGGTCTATTTCTCCACTTATTTGGACCTTCTTGAATTTTTCTAAATATTGTTCGATAGTTTTTTGTATGAAGTATATTTGTTATATGTCTTTCAGGTGCTTGATATTCTTATAGTATCATAGCTGATATCTTTTCAGAGTTTTAAATTTTCCAGTTTCTATTGTATTTTATACAGAAATAGTTATTTTTAATATTGATTCAATATTCAGCAAACTTGATGCTCTTATAATAATGTATAGATAATTTTGGGTCTCTCATGTATACAATCATATAGTCTGCAAATAATGATAGCTTTGTTTCTTCTTTTACAATCCTTATACATTTTAATTATTTTTCTTGGTTTATGGCACAAACCCAGGACATTTCAGTATCTTATGAGTAGATATGGTGAAAGCAGACATCCTGTGTCATTGCCAGTCTCAAAGGGAAAGCTTCAATCTTTCATCACTAGCAATAATGTCTGCGTAGGCTTTTTGCAGATAACAGATCAAATTAAATACATTTTCTTCTGTTTATAGTTTGCTAAGACTTTTTACTTTGAATGGATGTTAAATTTTATTGAAAGTTTTTATTACCTATTGAGATAATCATATACTTTTCCTCCTTTATTCTCTTAACTTTTCTGATGTTAAACCAATCTTGAAATTTTGGAATAAATATAACTTGGTTGGATACATTAACCTTTCAATTTATTGCTAGGCAAAATTTGCTAACGTATATTTTTAGAATTTTGGATTATACATATGTTCACGAGTTAGATTAGCCCATAAATTTCTTTTTTTATACTATCTTTGTTAGGTGTTTAGTATCAAGGTTATACCAGCCTTCTAAAATGTATTGGGTAGGATATCCGCTTTTTATATTCTCTGGAAGAGTATGTAATATTGGCACCATTTCTCCCTTAACTGTTTGGTAGAACATAGCGATGAGGCCATTTGGGCCTGCAGTTTTCTTTGTGGAATATTTTCTTAGTTATGGGTTTAACTTTCTGAACAGTTATAGGATTGTTGAAGTTTTCTATTTTTGTGTCACTTTTAATAAGCTGTATTTTTCTAGAAAATTTTCCATTTAATCTAAAAAGTCAATTTTGGGGGGCATAGTATTATTTTCAGTATCCCCTTGGAATTTTAGTGTCTGTAGAATCTATAACTGTGTCTCTATTTATATTCCAGATATTGTTATTTGTGTCCTTCTTTTTCTTAATTAGGCACACAGAGACTTGTCAGTTGCATTAGTCCCTTCAGAAATCAGTTGTATTAGTCCTTCAAAAAACCAGGCTTTTTGTTGACCATCTTTGTTTTCTATTTGTTTCTTATTTTATTATTTCCTGCTTTTATTTTATTATTTCATTCTTTAACTTCCTTTAAGTTTATTTTGCTCTTCTTTTTTCTAACCTCTTTATAGATGCTTACGTCATTCTTTTTCGGTCTTTCTTCTTCTAATATACCCATATTAAGACTATAAATTTTACTATAAATATTACTTTGCTAACTAATTTATTTTTATTTTATTTTTTTGTCTGGTAACTTATTTTTAAGACTATTTTTTAAGAACAGTTTTCAGTTAAAGTAAAATTTAGAGAAAGATACAGAATTTCCTTATATACGCCATGCCCTCACATATGCATAACCTCCCCCATTGTCAATATTACTCACCAGAATGGCACTTTTTTTTTTTTTACCAAGACGCATTGCATTGGTAATGTACACTGACACAACATAATCACCCAAAGTCTATAGTTTACCTTAAGGTTCACTCTTGGTGTTGTACATTCATTCTGTGGGTTTGAACAAATGTGTAATGACATGTATCTGCCATTACAGAATCATACAGAGTGGTTCCACTGCCCTGAAAATCCTCTGTGCTCTGCCTGTTCATTTTTCTGCCTTGAAAAAACACTGATCTTTTTATTGTCGTCATAGTTTTGCCTTTTCCAGATGTCATATAGTTGGAATCATACAGTAGGTAATCTTTCAGATTGGCATCTCTCACTTAGTAATATGTATTTAAGTTTTCTCCATATATTTTTATGGCAGATAGGGTTTTTTTTTTTAAATTTTTAACAATATTTCATTGTCTGGATATACCAGAGCTTATTTATTCATTCTCCAATTGAAGGACATCTTAGTTGCTTCAAAGTTTTAACAATTATGAAGGAAGCTGCTAAAAATATTTATGTGCTGGTTTTTGTGGACATAAATTTTTTATCCCTTTGGATAAATCTCAAGTACAGTTTCTGGCTGGATCTTCTGGTAAGAATATGTTTAGTTTTGTAAGAAACCACCGAACTGTCTTCAATGTGGCTGTAGCATTGTGCATTCCTACCAGCAATGAATGAGAGTTCCTTTTGCTCCACATCCTCATCAGCATTTGATGTTATCATTCTCTGGACTTTGGCCATTCTTGTAAGTGTGTAGTGGTATCTCACTGCTGTTTTAATTTGCTTTTCTCTAATGGCACATGCTATGAACCATCCATTTATATGCTTATTTGCCATCTCTGCATCTTTGATGAGGTGACTGCGAAGGTTTTGGCTCATTTAAAAATTTTTTATTGTTGAGTTTTAATATATCTTTTTATATTATGGCTCACAGTCCTTTAGCGGGTATGTTTTTTGCAAATAGTTTCATACAGCCTGTGGCTTGTCTTCGAATACTCTTGTTATTACTCTTGCAGAGCAGAAATTTTTTATGTTAGTGAAATCCAGCATATCGATTATTTATTTTAAGAATTATGTCTTTAGTGTCGTATCTAAGGGAATCAACATACTTAAGGTCATCTATGTTTTCACTTATGTCATCTTCTAGGAATTTTATAGTTTTGCGTTTTACACATAGGTCTACGATTATCCATTTTGAATTAATTCTTGAGAAAGCATATAAGGTCTGTGTCTAGATTCCTTTTTTCACATGTGGATGTCCAGTTGTCCCAGCACTATTTATTGAAGAGATTATCTTTGCCTTTTGTCCTTTGTCAAAGATCCATTGACTATATTAATGTAGTTTGGGGGAGAGTTCTCTGTTCTGTTTCATTGATCTAATTATCTGTTTGTTTTTTTTTTTGCCAATACCACCACATGGTCTTGATTACTGTAGCTTTATAGTAAGTCTTGAAATCGTGTAGTGTCCATCCTCCTATTTTGTACTTTTCCAGCAATATACTGTTGGCTGTTCTGGGTTTTTTGCCCCTTCACATAAACTTTAGAATCAATTTGTCAATATTTATAAAATAGTTTATTGGGATCGCATTGTATCTATGGGTCAAGTTGGAAAGAACTGACATCTGGACAATATCGAATCTTCCTATCCATAAATATGGACTATCTCTTCATTTATATATTTCTTTGGTTTCTTTCACCAGAATTTTATAGTTTTTCTCATATAAATCTTGTACATATTTTGTTAGCTTTATACCTGAGTATTTCTCTTTTTTTGGATGCTAATATAAATAGCATTGCATTTGTCATTTCAAATTCCACTTGTTTATTATCAGTAAACAGTAAAGCAATTGACTCTTGTATATTAACCTTGTATTCTATACTCATGATATAATCATTTATTATTCCAGGAGCTTTTTTATTGATTCTTTCTGATTTTCTACATAGATGGTCATGTCATCTGCAAATAATTACAGTTTTATGCCTTCTTTCCCTATCTGTATACCTTTTATTTTCAGCACAATGTTAAAAAGCTTTGCATACCTGGATAAATCTCACTGGGTTGTGGTGTATAATTCTTTTTATATATTGTTGGGTTCCATTTGCAAATATTTGTTGAGGATTTTTGCATCTATGTTCATGAGAGGTATTGGTCTATAGTTTTATTTTCTTTGTACTTCTCCAGCAATGAAGTAATGTCTTTGTCTACAATATATACTTTAATTATCTCCACTTTGCCAGAGAAGGAAGCTGAGGCACAAAGGATTAATAGGTTCCTCTTGGTCAGAAGGTAGAGTGAGGGCTGAGATTCGAACTCAGGCCTTTTAACTCTGGAGTCCGTGCTCCTACCACTCTGCTGCCTCTGGTATTTCATTACTGGGTTACTCATTTTCTGTCTGACTTCCTTAGAATATAGTGTCGCAAGAGCAGAGATCCTGTCATGTTCACCACTTGCAGCCTCAGGGCACAGTAGTTGGAGGCAGTCTTTGTTGAATGAATGGATGGATGGAGAGATGGATGGATAGATGAATGGATAAACGGATGAATGGATGAGGAAATGGTAGACTCTAGTTCTTTGAAAACAGGGCAATTTCTGTTTGCATCCATGTCCCCAGGCCTAAGCTGTTCTTGAGGTATATTTTGGGGGCCTGTGGAATGAACCCATATCTGGATCCCCAGTGACACCCTGTCTTTGGCCCCCCAGGGGATCCCTGTACAGAGGCTCCAGGAGGCCCTTTGTTTGGCTCTGCCGTCTTGTTGCTGGGTGCTCGGGTGCTGGCTCCCTCTCATCCCTACCCTGCAGAAGAAAGGGAGCTGGCCCGCTGCCCCCTTGGCACTACATGTTCTCATGTGAAGATCCTGAGGCCAGGCCCAGTGGGCGGCCCAAGCCGCCATCGTTAATCACACAGCCTGCTGCTGCCTGTCCACGTGGCCGGCTTTGAGGGTCGGCCGGAGCCTCTGGTGGGAACTGCTCACTGCCTTAATTGGGCCTCTCTCAGGAGGCGGCAGGCCCCGCTTCTCACTTGTCTTTACTCTGGCTGCCGCTTTACCCTCTCGAGGAGGACGGCGTGCTTCCTGGTCTGGCTGGCTCTGCAGTCCAGAAGTTCACCCTTGTTCTACAGACGGAGAAAGAGAAACGCTTGCGTAGACTGGGTTCCTGCCCAAGGTTGCAACAAGGCCAAGCAAGGTTGCCAGGAGAAACCACCAGAGAGCCAAGCGACACCGCTCTGTTCCTCACTCTACTGGCAACTGAAATGAGTTCCCACAGGAAAAAGGACCTCCTTTCGGCTCCTGTGGCTGCCCGGGCCATGCCAAGCACCAGGCATAGGACACTGGCTCTGGCATTCGTAAAGATGTGTCCGTGTGAGAATTGTCACACACACACACCCCAGAGAGCTTGCCAAACCCACAAAGCAGACAAGAGCATGGGTAGGTCCATCCCCTCTGCGGGAAAGCTGGGTTGCCAGGTACTGCTGTGATTTCTCTGCTCTGGACCACAGTTTAGCCATCCTTAAAAATGGAAAGAGTTTTCAGATGCATGATGGGAGGACCAGGGAAGGCCTTGTCTGCAAAAGGCTCTTGTCAGTCAGACTCAGGAGAAGAGTTTACTTACTGGCTGGTCTTCGTCTTCTAGCTGTGACTTAAATCATTGTAGAAAATCCCCAAAGAGCATAGCCTAGTATAGGGAACTTCCTTTAGCAAGTTCATTCCCCACTTTTTTCCCTTCTGCCACCTTCCCCACCCTTCTTGTTAATGGGTCATTTTTCTACTGAGCCTCCTTGCCTCCCTGAATCACTTCTGGTCCCAGTTTTATTCTGTGAGCGCTTAGAACAAATCAGTGCATCTCTTTTTCAGTTCGATGGCCTTTTCAGGACCAAAAGGCAACCGGAATGCTATTCCTGACCTGCTGTTCTCCTGGATGAATGCCTTCAGTCCCTCACATGGCAGTTCTCCTGGCCCCTCGCTGCCTGGGATGCTCTTCTCAGGACATCCTGGGTGAGTCCAGAAGATGTCTCTATACTCTACATATGAACCCAGAGGGGCCCCTTGCCCCAGGTCCACCCCAGCATTCACAGGCCCAGGGCTGAAGTTCAAATGCAAAGCCATGTTTGGAAGTTTACAAGTTATGATGCGCACGAACTGCTCAATAATCAAACCTCCACCTGGACCTTCACACCTTTCCAGTGACTCAGGAAGCTAAGCTTGCATTTAGAATCCTTGGACTCAGAGTTCTGCCCCGGAACGTGGCAGGGCTGGTGGAGCAGCTCTGAAGTCTACTCCCCTCCCCGCTTACCCTGGCTCCACGTTCCACGTGAAATACTTCAGGAATACACATGGGGACACCTGAGTCCACAGGTCCCAGCTTTAGTCATACCCCTTGGCCTCTGAGACACCATCCCTAGGGAAGAGGGCCAAGGAGGCAGGTTTGGGGCCATTTGGGCAAAAGATGCTGGGGTCCAGGATACGGAGTGGGACTAGAAAGGGAGAGTATGGGTTCTGAGCAGGCACATCCCTTGGACGTTAGGACCCTTCTTGCCTGAGTCTGAGGGCCCCACTGACTTGCCCTGATCCCATGAGCAGCATCACGCATTCCTCTGTTATGTCATCCTGAGCTGATGCCCACAGTCTCCAGTGGCATTTTCCTCGGGGATATGGCTGCTTTATCTGTTCAGTTGGGTTTGGGGACCCATATGCCAGGCTCAGCCTTTAAGTTTCCTATTCCTAACCTGTTGAGATCATTCTGAGCCCCAATTCTGTCCTCCAGACTCCATAGGAGCTAACTGTTCATGCCTCCGCCATCTGTACATTTGCTGAGTGTGCCATTCACACGCCTGGCCAAGCCCTTCATAAGTCATCTCTGAGCTCCAGAGCCTGGTTCTCTCACCTGGCGTCAATTCCTCTCTGGCTAAGCAAGTCCCAGGGGCACAGGGTTAGGAAAGCCAGCTGAAGAAGGGGGTGAAGTTGGGAGGGGGCGTGCAAACAGCGTTTTGTCAGCTGTGACACTCCTGCTCCTGTGGCTGCTTCCTGGGGTGCAAACTGACTTTCCGAGCCCATCAGCAGGGCCTCAGACTGTGGCCGGCTCACAGGGCCCACCTCCCCAAGTCGTTGCAGCTTCGGCTGGCCCAGGTGCAACCACAGGCCAAGCTTCCCTGTCATCTCCATCCCCACTTCACAGGGGCTGGTCCTGCCAGTCCTTCCAGCCCATGTGGTGAGATGCCCCTCCCAGATCCTCCCCAAAAGGAGCATGGTGGTCAGCAAGCAGCCTCCAGCAGTCGGCCTCCGGCACTGCCCCTGCCTTTCAGAGCCACCTTGCCTGAGGTCACTCCTTCCCAGGGTGGCCCAGATCCAATGACTGATTCAAGAGGAAATAAAACACCTGGCCACCTGGCCCGGTGCCAGACGACCCTGATGGCCCGTTTTAGCTCCCGACCTCCCTATGGGGTCAGCCGGGGCTGCTGCTGGGCCGACAACCCACTTCGATTCCTCTGGTACGTCTGCTGGCAGGAGTGTGCCGGTGACGCAGGCCCGAAGGGGACCCTCGGAGGGTTTCCGTTTGCCCCTCAGATGAGCAGGGCTTCCCTTCCCATCTGTGTGGGTTGAGTGAGTGGCCCTCGATCCTGCACGCTTTGTGGAGCTGAGTCATCGCTGCCGTGGGGCCAGGGGCTCTGCGAGGTGCTGCACAGCAGTGTCTCACCGAGTCCCCACGGCAGCCCTCGGCTGCGCCTTGTCATTGCCGGTCCCGTTTCTCAGAAGGTCCCGTTTCGCAGCCGATCGAGGCTGCGCTGCTGGTACGTGACTGCCATAGAGCCGCCCCTCTGAGCTGTCACACTCCAGACCGATGTTTCTTTTCTATTTTCCATGGCTTTTGATGTTTATTGGGTTTATAAAAACTAAAAATTTTTCTTAAGAAAAAAACCCTTCGCTAAGTCACATTATTCTCAAGTACACAACATAACAATGTCAGACGTCCCTATATGATTTTCTTTTTGTGTAGCTGACTTTTTTCTTTTTTACAAAGTGTACGGTGACATACAATATTTAATAGCATATTTCTACATGTATTTTTTTTCCCCAGACTATTTCTTCTCTTAACCTTCTTATCTATTTGTTTCATATCTTCACCCAGGCAGACGATGCTTTTATTTATCCTTTAGGAGAAAATATTTTGAAATCTCTACGTTAAAAATCTATCCTGCGGGCGATGCTGTCTCCTGGTTTCTTGGGGAGGCGTTGGTCTCCCTGTCCTGTCCCCCCCCCCCCCCCGGGGCTCAGGGGAAGTGAATCCGTGTGGGTTGGGTGAGTGGTGACAGAATTCATGAATGGATCAACAGGGGTGTGAAGTGCCTGCGAAGCGCGTGACAAGTGTTAAGTGCAGTGGCAAACCTCTGGGGAGCTGTCACTTAACCTGTCACTCTGAGCCACATTTTGGGTCCTGCGTTGAGACCCTGCTGTACAGTGTGGCAGCCCTCCCTCCCCTTTTGGAGTGCAGGGTGGGGGCTGAGCTGGCAGGGGCCCAGCAGGGGCTCAGGGCTGTGAGCTGCAGGAGGCAGGAGGGGGCTTTCCTTCGCAGACACCCCGCAGAGTTCTCAACTGCTGGCAGCAATCATTTTCATTAAAGCAGAAATCTGGGGGCGCCCCGCCCTGGAGGCCACCCGGGTGAGGGGGTCTGGGGAGAGGGGAGGAGCCCGCATAGGGCATTAAGGAGGAGTGGTCAGGTGAGCAGGCCAGCCAGGTGGCCGCACCAGGGACCTGGAGTCCAAGAGCCGTTGGCTGAGCCAAGTGCTGCGGTTACTCCACTGAGCCTGCGCGAGCGAAGAGGCCTGACCGCGGGCTAGCACCGCGGAGGCCCTGGTGACCTTGACTTTCTGAGCCCCATCGGCAGGGTCCAGGGGAGCGATGAGCACGCATGCGTGATTAGGGTGGGCTCCGGAGACACTGGGCAGAGAGGCAGCCCCGCGTGTGCTGAGGGTCCGGTTGCTCGGGGTGTTCTCCTCTGGAGGCTGTGGGGGTACACCTGTTGGGGCCACACCTGGCTCCCAGCACTGGGGTGGCCTCGCTTCCGACGACATATGGGCTGACTTGCTCGGGATCGGCTCTGGGACCTGGAGGGGCCCCAGCCGCACCCCCACCACAGGCTGCTGCAAAGGACCACCCCACAGCAGCCTGGGGCCGACAGCCTGCACACCTGGATTTCAGGGCCCGTGGCCTCACCTGCCAGGCGTCCCAGCTGCACGCGGCGCCCTTGGTGGGTCGGGGACCTGATCTCACGGACTTGGATGGCAAGCTGGTCTGCACTAACTTAGCCCTGGGCACGGCCCGCCGCGCAGGGCCTGAGGCTGCGGGATGGTGGAGCGTCTCCACAAACACGCATCTCTGAAGCCTCTTCATTTCATCTTTCAACGTTGCATTTGTTGTCTCGCTTTTTGTTTTAATTTTAAAGGATTGACTTGTATAGTGCATGCATGGTACATTTTCAACTTCTTCTCCTATTCAAGGAAAACTGATGCCCACTTTAGCCTCTGGCCTCCCAAAGCCCTGTCACCTTGGGGTACACCTGTTCCCCTCAGATGCGGAGGCCTCCTGCCCAGCTCACATCTGATGGAGTCTTGTGGGGCTGTTGCCAGCTGTTCGCCCCAGGTCCTTAGAAAGCCTTTCTCCAGAGAGGGTCTGTCTCCCCTCTTCACCCAGCCACCTGCCCATCCCCCCTCACTCTTCAGAGTCCCAGGGTCTTGCCCAGCCTCCCTGGGGGCGGGGCGGGTTGGCACTCCCTCCCTGCGGCCACACAGCTTCCTGCCTGGTTGGAGGTGTCCCTCTCTCCACTCCTCGGACAGGGAGACCCTGGGTGGGGGTCACCTCACCCACCTCTTCAGGGCCCTGTCAGCCTTAGCTGAGAGCTGGGACTCTGTCTGTGTTTCCTGGAAGGGTGAGTGAACCCAATCAAAGTCACTTATCACCTAAGGAACGGTCTGAGGTCCCAGAGGAAGGAGGCAGACCCCAGCCAGGCCACACTGTAGGTGGCCTATTCATCGTGGGTCAGGCGGGTGCTCAGCCTTCGCTGGGCGGTCCAGCCCCACCCAGAGCTCACGCAGTCTGATCCCTTCATCCTCATCCTCGAAGGCCTAATTGGCGGTTCCATTCAGCTGTGCCTTTAGTTAGCCAGGGCGCCTGCCCTTTGTGATGGGACCGGGCTGGCACCAGAGTGTGGGACGAGGGACGGCTGGCAGGGAAATCAGAGCAGCCCTTCTGCCACCAGCTCTGGCTTTCCGCTGCTGACACGTAAGAGGATTAGGGCTCAGAACCCTGGACAAGGGGCTTTTATTCTCAGGGCTGCATTTTCATTGGCTTGCAAAGCCCCAGAGACAGGAACAAAAGGTGAGGAGGGACCTCCAGATCCTCAGGCCCTCCAAGGGGGAGCACGGGGAGCCCCAGCCCCACGGTGGCTGGCGCCTGGCACCTGGCCCCATTGAGCTTTGCCTGGGCTGGCGCTTCCCGGCCTGGGGGGCCAGCCTCACTCTGCCACGGAGCCTGAGCCACCTGGAGGCTGGCACAGGGCATTCCCCAAGGCGGCTGCGGCTTACGAGGGGATCACAGGACCCTGGGACGTCAGGCCGGAGGGAAGCTTAGGGCCACCTGGCCCACTTTCGTGGAAATTCACGTGGGGGAAGCTGAGGCCCAGAGGGAGGCTGTGACTTGTCAAGGGCCTCTCAGTGAGGGGAGCCAAGAGCTGGGGCCGGAAGGAGTCCCCGGGGCTTCAGGGCTGCCCCCTATCCCCAGACCCCCCATCCTCTGGTTTGGCCTGCTCTGGAATTTCTCATAAACGGAATCACGCAGTCTTTTCTCTGGCATAAGACCTCTTTCAGCATAATGGTTTGGGGTGTTGAATGCATCCGCATTTTGTTCTTTTTCATGGCTGAGCATATGCCACAGTTTATCTGCTCGCCGTGATGGGCATTTGATTTGTTCCCACTTTCTGTCTATTGCAAAGGAAGCTGTTAGGAACATTCGCGTACGAGTCATTTCTGTCGAAAATTTTTATCATGGAAGGTGTAGAGAATAATATAGCAAACGTGTGTGTGTGTGTTTTTTTAATCAAATATAAACATTTTGCCATATAGTCATCCCCCTTATCTGTGGTTTCTCTTTCCACGGTCTCAGTAACTCGCGGTCAACTGCAGTCCAAAAATATTAAATGGAAAATTCCAGAAATGAACAATTCATAAACTTTTAATTGTGGGCCATTCTGAGGAGCATGACGAACCTTCTTGAAATCACATCTTTCTCCAGCTATAGCAAACTAACCACAGGTCCTTGTCCCATTCACTCAGACATTCATTCATGCACATTTATTTAGCACCTACTGTTATCACAGGCATTCTCCTAGGTGCTGGGGAATCGTTTATGAAAAAAAAAAAGACAAAATCCCCACCCTCGCCCAGCTTCCATGCTAGTGAGGAGAAGCACTGAGAAAGCAAACTGAGTCGTGATAATGCTTCTCAGAAGAATGGAGCCGGGAGGGGGATGGGTAGTGCTGGGTGTCGCAGGTTAGATCCCCTGGAAGCACATGCTGAGGTGGAGTTTGGGGGTCGACGCCTGTGAAAGGAAGGGAGAGGAAGCAGGATGGGGCAGAAGGAGAACCTGAACTGTGATGCGAGCCTAACAAAGCCTTAGTGGGGACTTCCAAAGAAGTATGGCTGCCAGAGGGCCCCGCCTAGGGCAGAGCCTGGCCCACCAGCCCCCGACTCACTTAGTTACCAGATGAGGACGCTGGAGGAAGTGTGGACTCAGGAGAGGCCCTATGCAGCCTGGGGACTGAGCTTCTGGAGGTTGTGTGGTGATCACTCTTCCTGCAGATCCTTCTGGAAAGGGGGGGATCTGCGTGGTGCAATGCCATGTCTGCCATGTGGGATGTGCTCAGGGAAGGCCTCCCAGAGCAAACACTTGGAGTTCAAGGAAGCGAGTCCCGCAGACACATGCAGGAAATCTTACAGAGGGAACAGACGCACAAGACCCTGAGTGTGGCAGCGACGGAGGCCTCGAGAAGCAGCTAGGAGCCCAGAGGGGCTGGAGCTGAGAGCGGGAGGAAAGCAGTGGGCCAGATCTCTGAGACCACATGGCAACCAGGATGAGGACTCTGGCTTTTACTCAGAGTGGGAGGTGTGCCATGGAGGGGTGAGGGCGGTGGGGACATTCCTGAGGGAAGGAGACTCTGGAGCAGGGGAGCTCGTGAGGTGTCCACTGCAGGGCTTGCAGAGAGGGGAGCTAGGACTGTCCTGGACCCTGGCCAAACGTTTCCATGTAACTGCAAAGAACACTCAGGAATTGTTAACTTGGCAGCTTTAGCTGGTGTCTGCCCCCCTCTGGTGGACAGACAGGAGATAACCCAAACCGGCTTCCAGCTTCTTGTCTTCTGCCAGGAATCTGTGGGTTCTGTGATTTCAGTTTCATCCGGGAGCTATAAAAACTCTCTTGTGGAGGTGTCAGGCAGCACTTGGAGGAAACAACTCATCAACAAGGCGACAGGAAGGCGAAGGGAAACTATGATGTAGATGCAACAGTGTTTGGAGTGGGGTTGGATCAGGGCCATGTGGTGTTTGCTAACAGTGACAGAAGCCAGCACCTAGAATCAGAGTATGGGGGCTGGAGGATGCGTTAGAACTGGGAGCTGCAGAGCAGGTGCTGTCCCCAGGAGGAGACATTGAGGGTGCTTGCCAGAGGGTTCTGAGTTCCAAGGCACGGTCACAGGTCCCTGCTGGGGAGGGGAGGGAGGAATGGAGCTGGGAAGGCCCAATTAATGGAAAGAAAATTGACGTGTGGAAGCCTTGCAGATCAAAACAGCTAGATGTCTGGTGGGGTGAGGGTGGGGACACTGGACTCAGAGGGAGCCCTGGGAGCCGTGCAGCCACTGGAAGCATTGCTGCTGCCTTTGCTGCTGTCGGAAGCCAGAAGCCTGCATTCCTGCTGCTGCTGCAACTCACCAGCACTGCTGCAGCCCAGTCACCCACCACTGATGAGTCACCAGAAGCAAAGAAAGAAAAAAAGACTTCTTCCTTCTTTCTGTCTTCCAGAGTCTCCCTAGCAGAATATAGCTGGAAGCCAGCTGGCAAAGCAGTCTGGAAGGTGTGGTTTGTAAGCTTGTGGTCCCTTTCAATCCAGAGGAAGGCACTTCAGCCAAGGGGCAGGCCCAGCTTCCTAACTGCTGTGTTAAAATCTCCTTTTCCCTTTTGTTCCTCCAGTGCTTCCACCCGTTGACCCAGTTTCAGTGTCAAATCTTTTTCCATTTGACCGTTCTGTATTTACATTGGTTTGTTCTATTATTACGGGCAAATCCAGGTATTTTGGGATCTGAGATTTACCAAAGCCGAGGAGGAATTCTCTTGAAGAAAAGTAATACAACACTATTTTAAAAATTAGCTACATTAGCTTTGTGGCAAATTCATCTTTGCCTAGCACTCAACAATTCCACTCCAGATACATACCCTAGAGAAACCCTTGCACATCTGTACCAAAAGGTATGGCTGAGTATGTTCACAGAGGTATTCTTTGTAATAGGGAAAAACTAACACTAAACATTCCTGTTGATAAGAAAGTGGATAAATACAAGGAGAGGCAATAGTTTATATTAAAAAGAATCCTATTCTTCTAAATCTAAAGATTCAATATGGTATCAGTCAAATTATAGCCAGGTTAAATTCAGAACATGCTACTTCCAAAATTGATCTGTATCCCTTATTTCACACCAAACACACCAATCCATTACAGATGGATCAAAGGCTTACATATGAAAAGAAAAACCTTACAACTTTTGGAGAAAATCTAAATATCCTTATGGCCTTTGGGATAAGGAAGACTTTTTTAAAAGAAGACTTGATGAGCTCAAACAATAAAGGAAGATTTACTAAGTTTTGGTCATCAAAAGATAGTTTATAGACTTCCATTTCTATCCAAGATAGAATAATAAGGACCAGATGTATCTTCTTGCTTAAAACCCCCCTCCCAAAAAAAGAAATATTTTATAGACAATTGACACCAGGCAACAAAGGACAGTGACCCATGAGGAATGGAAAAAGAACAAGGTGAGCCCTATGCTTGTCCAGGCTCACTGCTGTGAGTTTCCAGACAGGGAGGAGGAACTAAGATGGAATACTCCCTGAGTTGAAAAGATGGAGCTTTTCACAGAAATAGGATAAGATACCAGAGAAGAGATCATTGCATGGAGAGAGAACCTGGAGATCAGCAGAAGGTCGTCCTCAAGTATTCAGCAAGTGAGGAAGCAAGTGAGGGATGAAGAAAGAAACATTAGAAGGAATAAAAGGACTAAACAAACTAGGAATAGAAGGGAAATTCATCAACCTGATAAAGGGCATTTATGAAAAACCACAGTTAACATTATACTCAATGGTGAAAAACTGGATGTTTTCCTGTTAAGAGCAAAAAGAAAACAATCTGTCTGGCCTCATCACTCATATTCCACATTTTACTGGAGGTTCTAGCTAGGGCAATTAGAAAAGAAGATAAAATAATTCCAGATTGGAAAGGAAGAATTAAAACTATTTCTATTTACAGATGACAAGTTCATATGCAGAAATCCTATACAGGAACCCACTAAAAACTATTAGAATAAACGAGTCAGCAAAGTTGCAGGATACAAGATGAATATACACAATTGTATTTTTATGCACTTGCAGTGACTAACCTGAAAAATAAAAATCAAGAAAAAAAATTCCCTTCACAATAGCATAAAAAAAAGAATAAAGTACAGTACATAGGAAGCAACTTAACAAAAATGCAACACTTATAATCTGAAAGTTATAAAGCATTGTTGAAGGAAATTAAAGAAGACTAAATAAATGTAGAGACATCCAATGTTCATGGATTGGAAAACAACATTGTTAAGATGGCAGTACTCTTTCAATTCCTTTATAGATTCAACACAATCCCTAACAGAATTGCAGCTGACCAGGATACTTACCTTACATCATATACAAAAATTGACTCAATATGGATCGAAGAGCTAAATGTAAGAGCTAGAACTATAGAGCTCTTAGAAGGCAACAGGTTAAATCTTCATGAACTTGTATTTGGCAATGAGCTCTTAGATATGACATCAAAGCATAAGCAAAGAACAAAATAGATAAATTGGACTTGATCAAAATTTAAAAATTTTTTTGCTTCAAAATTAAAAACTTTCACACCATCAAGAAAGTGAAAAGAAAATCAACAGCTATAGAAAGTAAATTCATTCCTTCAAAATGAGCACCTGCTATGTGCCTGGCACTGTTTTAGAAACTGAGAAAATAAAAGCAAATAAAACAAAAACTCAGCCCTCCTTCCTTCTAGTACAAAGATACAAATAAATAAGGAAACTAAGAAAGGAAAAATTAGCTCAGTCTGAAAAAACCTGTCCATCATCAACACAGAGTGGTCTTGTTCTGTCTTGGGCCATCACAATCAGTTTGATGTTAGTGTTTTGGGAAACTGTTTATGCTCAATAGAATAACACCAAGACCTAATCTAGTTGAGTGCCAGGCCGTCTCCTGGATGAGGCGGACTTCTCTTCTCTTTCTCACATATCGGTAAGTGTGAAATGTCCCTTTCTGGGTTGGAAGATCCAAGTCACTTTGACACAGAAAGGCAGCCTCGATTTCCATGGCAGTTTCACGTGACTACATTCCACACCTAAATCTTGTAGTTTCTACAGAAAATCTGGGTCCACTATGCAGCCCAGGCCAAGTATTGACCCCTTTACACATAGCTATACTCTGGTTTGAGCTTACTGACACACTGCTTTATTTAAATTTCTCCTGAACTCCACCCTTCCTCAAATCCTAAAACTGCTCTTTGCTTGGTGATGGGCTCCACTGTTGCATAATCTCCTTCATTGCCATGAGTCAATAAACTTGACTTTGTCGTTGCAGGTTTGTCCCTGGTGATATGAGGCTGATTAGGCTAGAACAAAACTACATATGGTACACTAGATATAAATGCTATGGAAAAAATAAAACCAGGGAAAAGGATAAGCAGTGTTGAGGAAGAAGTTTGTGACTTAAATAGCGTGCTCAGGGAAGGCTTCACTGATAAATTGACAACTGAGCAAATATCTGAGGGAAGCAGATTTTTTTAATCAACGAAAAAAATCATTCCAGAAAGGGCAACAAATGCAAAGGGGCAACATAAGAGGTGTGTTTCAATCACATTTTTTTAGTAGGCCAACCCTAAACGCCTCTTTAATTTTGAAATCCCATTGTTATTTTCTTATCCTGCTCCTGATTTTTTTCATTCGTTTTCAATATGCTACTCCGTGTTTATTTTGTTTGTTTTCTGCTGGGGGGGGACAGAAGGGGACAGAACGGGACAGAGGGGGAGAGAGAGGGAGGTAAAGAGAAAGGGAGGGAGAGAGGGCGAAAGGGAGAGAGAAGAGAGAGGGGGAGAGAGGGACAGAGATAGGGAGAGGGAAGGGGAGAGAGGGAGGAGGGAGGAGGAAAGGGAGGGAGAGACCTAGTCACGTGGAGCCTTGCGAGCCACAGCGAGGACCCAGACATCGCAGAACCGCGCAGCAGCGGGGTCCTGCAGCAGCAGGCGAGCCCCCACCAATGCCGCCGGAAATGCGTAGTAGCGCGCGCCGGAAGCGGCCCAGGTTGAGGCTCCCGCCTGATTGGCTGCAGCGGGCGCCCAGAACGCGCGTTGCGCGTGCGCGCGCCTTCCGCGTGGTCGTAGTGATTGCTGTGTGTTGTTCTCCATCCTCCGTCGCCTCCGCGGCAGTTTTAGCTCCCTGTCCAGGTCGCTCGTTCCTAAGTCTCGGAATGTTCCCAGAACTCAATAACCTTCTCAACACCACCCCTGACAGGGTGGACCAGGTAATCGGTCCCGCTGTCGGGAAGGGGGCCGGAGCCGAGAGAGTAGCGGAAGAAAGCATCCCGAGAGCAGCGCATATCTTCCGTAGGAAAGACGCGACGTCCGTAGGCATGAGGGTTCCTGGGAGTTGTAGTTCAGGGAGGGCCGACCCAGGGCTTGGGCTGGACGCCAGGACCGGCAGAAGGTGGGCTTCTGGACCTCCCTGCGTTTTCTGAAAGGCTTGTGTGCCTTTGAAAGGTCCCAGGAAGCATGCCCGACGTTGGATGGGCTTACGTTCTCGGACGTGTACTGAGGAGCTCTATGCGTGCTCAGTGGGGTGGGAGTCGCAGCGCTCAGAGGAGGTTGAGTAAAGCGTTTGATTCTCCACCTTTCCCATGGGACCAGCTGCTTAACCGCCCTGAGTCTCTCTTTGGCCCGGGAGCATTCGGCAGGTCGCCATGAACGTTGCCGCCCCTCTTTCTCATGGTCTCTGTTGGTGCTCTTCCAAGCTGTTGTCAGCCAACGTACGAACCCCGCCGTCATCAGCACAGCCTTGCTACTCTTTTCGTCATCCTCCTTCCCGCACTCTGGGACACCTTGAGATTTTTCACATTTTAGCTCAGGGGTTCACTCTCCCAGGAACGTATCTGGTTTATTTCATAACCTTTGTCTTCCAGAAGCTCCTCCAGGCAGCCACGACACCACGTGTAAAAAGCCTTTTTATGAGCCCACAGTGGCAGGCAAATTGTAGCTTTGAATAGATCTTTGTGGATTATAGTTGCCCAGTAGTTCTTGTCTGCTCAAGCCTGCAGGTGGCACTTGCTACCTTGCCATTTACCTTGCCATTTAGTACTGGCACTACCAAAGTCTTCAGCCCAGGGCTAGTGTGAGGGAATGGAGAGATCACAGTTGGCACCAGAAAATGACAGCACTGGGGGTAACACTCAAGGTCTGATAGTGTGATCATTCATGTTCTTAAGTGGAAAAAAATCACAGCAGCACAGAGGTGGTGTGTCTGATACCACCTGATCCTGATCTTCTCTGTCACTGACTAGAGGTGGCTGGAGCTGGGCAGCCAAGCACTGCAGAGACCATTTTTGGAGGTCTTTCCAGGGGTCTCCCTGATCAGAGCTCTGCCTGAAGCAGTGTCCAAGGCCACTGGGAGGAGAACTTTGTTATTGGAGGTCTCTGTCAACAACCATTCATTTCCTCTTTTCCAGTATCTTCTTTCCTTTGTGCAGTATCTAATTCTCCCCAAGACTGGTCCCTGAGTTACTTGGTGAGGAATAAGGAAGAGAAGGAATTTTATTCTCTCTTTTCCCTTGGGAAAGTGGAAGCTGAGATATGCTTGCCCATAGTGAGTGACTTAATACTGATCACTTTGCTTTTTAGTTAATTTGACTTTTTTAAAAAGTAATCTTTGTGTGTATAGATATGTGTGTAGTGTGTGTATGTGTACATACTACATATGTAATATAAATACACACAAATCCAAGTGTAGAAACACACGGGTGGACATAATTAACTAGATTTATACAGTCAACTGACCTTTTTCCAGGGAGTCTAATTCACCTTTTTGTGTTCCTCTTAACTTTTAGGGGAAATTGACTCTACTCTGTGATGCCAAGACAGATGGCAGTTTCCTTGTGCACCACTTTCTATCCTTCTACCTCAAAGGTAAGGGACTCATTGATGCTATAGAAAAAGACATCTAAGGTTTAAAAAAATCCTATTTCAGGAAGTGATGGCAATAGTATTTACTAGCTGGGGCTTTGGCGTCTAGGCAGCCATATGGCTGTTTAGGTAACTGGTTACTATGCATTCTTGTTCCCTACCCAGCCCTGCCAGAGAGTGGCATGTGCTCATTGTATCCACATCCTGCCTTCCCCCTCTTCACCCACCGCACAGGTCTTTCCTCGCTGTGGTTCTTATGTGGCCTCCTGTTTACTTGCTTCTCCGACCTTGTGTATCTTGAGCGTCTCTGGACACTCAACCCATTGATACTTTGCCCTGGCGGTAGTGTATGGCCACTACAATTTACATATGGGAATAGGTTAGAAGAAGAAAACAGCCAAATGAAAAATTTGTCAACTGATTCTCCTTGAGCCCCTACTGAGCCAGGCCAGGATAGAGGGTAGACATTTGGCATTCTTAGTCATAATCATATACAGCTTTGGAAGTTTTCTTTTCCAGATGATGTTATGGTCAGCTTAGAAAGAGCAGGAGAGTCTACAGGTAAATTATTAGAATTAATTATGTTCAGTAAGATAGCTAGAGCCTCTTTGTGTTTCATTTATATCCTGTTAGAGCAGTTTAAATAATTAATTGTACACCAGTGACAAACAAGAAAATATAATTTTACTTATAATAGAGATAAATAAGGTACATAGTAATACATATAACAGAAGTAGGTCTTAGAATCAATGAAATAAGGTATAATTATTAAATAAGAAGAAAATTGCAGCTTAGAATTAAATTGAGTGAGTCAGGTTGCATGGCCTCTGGGTCTTGAGACCTGCCACGATGCTTTTGTTTCCAGAGATATAAAGTATGTGAGACTGATTGTAAATAGAGACATTATTAAAATCAATTTATTTTGTTTTCCAGCTAATTGTAAAGTCTGTTTTGTGGCACTCATCCAGTCTTTCAGTCACTACAATATCGTGGGACAGAAGCTGGTAAATATTTCAGACCTCTGTGGTGAGATTCCTGAGTCGGTGTCATGCACGTGTGAGTGTGCTCTAAGGCTGGGCTTCCCTATTTGGGAGCTTAGCAAGGGAGGGACTAAGGAACTCATGGGATCCCGAACCCCTATCTGAAGGGCTAAGGCAGCATCTCTGCATGTTTTATTAACTTAGAGTTTGTAGAACCAGGTCTGTTAATTAATCAAACCCATCCCTACTGATTCTGGACCAGTTTACGTTTTCTCCTCAGCATGGCCTTTAGTCTTGGTCCTGCTGGGGTGGAGACCGCAGCTTGGTCTGCCACCAAGATGAGTGGCTCCCGTGGCCTCTCCCTAAGTCTAGGGCTTAGGACCCAACTGTGGGGAGAGGTGCTTTTCTCACCTGCCCCTTATCTCGTCAGATGAAAGCAGGCAAAAATGTGATGGCCAAGAGGCTGGTGAACCTCTTGGCATCACCTGGGCCATTACGTGTGACTTGTGATCAGGTGGACTTACTGAGATTTTGCTTGGCCAGCCTCAGGGGGAGAGAACCTGGCCATCAGCAGTGACCTTTGCCAAGCCAGTCTTACTATTGGGCTAAGTCACTGCCTGTTTTCTGATGAAGAGAAACAAATGAGAGGGTGAGAGAAGGGTAGACCCTTTCTCATCTATTGCAGACAAGGAAGTCCTGTGTTAGAGGTCAGCATGAGTTCAGATAGAGCAGTCATGTCGAGCACATGTTGCATTCCAGGTCTCTCTGTGGCCTAAGCATCTGCGTTTCTGGGTGTCCATATTGGCTACTTTTTTTTTTTTTTTTTTTAACCTTGGAATCATCATCGTGGCAGGAGTGGCATGCACAGTACTGGGCATGAGAAGACTTAGAGGGTGAGCTTCCATACTCTGGTGCATTCTTGCACCTGCATCAGTAGGATGGTAATGAGCAACAGCAGAGGTGATGATTAGGAGTCTTTCTCTGCCAGGGGCAGCTGTCGTTAATGGCACTGCATAGCGGAGAACACTGGTGATTGAATGAGCTATGGAGGCCTGGTCTAGGGGCACATCACCTGCTTCTGCACAAAGTAGTTGCACATTTAGATTGCGTCACTGTCCCTGGGTGTTTCTTTAAGCATGGATTCTTGGGTCCTGCCCCCAAAGCTTCTGGAGGTGTGCAGTGGGGCTCAGTGGTCTGCATGTTAGTCAGGTGTCTCAAGAGATTCTTAATTGGCTAGTTCATAAGGAACTATATTTAAGAAGGTCTTAGGGTCTGTGTCCCCTGTGTTTTGTAAATAAAGTTTTATGGAAATACAGTCACTCTTGTTTATGAATTGTCTAAGGCTGCTTTTGCTCTACAGAGTTGAGTTTTTGCATTGGAGACTGCCATTTGCCCAATGTCTTATTGTTGTTATTTATTTGCTGTTTTATAAATATGTGCATTTGAAAAGGAAACTATGTTACTATTGCATATTAACAACCCGTACTGGGTAATTATAAAAATAAACATAAGCAAAAGAATATAATTTTTTTTTAAAAAAGTGACAATTAAATGTAAATGCCCATCTGAAAACAGGATGGGGGTTATGGATTGGGAACCTCCTGGGTACACAAGACATGAGCCCGGTATGTAGGGTGGACAGGTGCACATTTGCAGGGTTTGAAATACATTCTCTCTAGCCATTCTGGTGCGTTCTCCAGCAGGGCATGGTAGCTCCCTCTCTTTGTCATGTTTAGGGTGTCAGCCTGACCACGGCACGGGAACGCGGGCAGCTCGTGTTTTTCGAGGGTCTCAAGTCCTCGGTGGACGTCTTCTTCCGGGCCGAGGGGGAGCCACACCCCCTGCAGTTCCTCAGGTCAGTCAGCCTGCAGCCCAGTGCAGAAGCACACACCTGGTAGGAGGGCTTGGACCAGGGTTGTCATGTGATTCCTTCTTATCGGTGTGCGGGAGGGCAGAGCTGGCTTCAGGAGCCAGACATGTCCCTGCTGTGGCAGTATTCTCAGGAAGCCCTTGGCTCTTACCGAGGACCAGAGGGCATATGGATGACCCAAAAGCTATAGGAAGCGTTGTTTGCTGAGCATATGGCGGAACGATGCGCTTTGCTGGTTTTTCCAACCCTGACTCAGGGTCCTAGCACACACCTTCCTCCTGTTTTTGTCTTAATAAAGGGGGTCAGCAAACAACAGGTCAAGGGCTAGCTGCCCGTTTTGTAAATAAAATTTTATTGGAGTAGCCACATTCATTTGTTCACATATTGTCCCTGGCTGTTTTGTACAACAACAGCAGAGTTGAGCAATTGAGACAGAGAACACACTCACAAGCCTAAAATATTTCCTGTTGGCCTTTTCACAGAAAGTGTTGACTGCTGCTTTGTTTTTTGGGATTGGATTTCCTGCTTCTCGTCCTTTGTGGACGTTAGCTATAAGCAACTCTGTGCAGGCCCTGCACTTGGCCTTGCAGGACCCGCACCTGGCTGTGCAGACCCCCCACCTGGGCGTGCAGACTCACCACCTGGCCGCTGTTCTCCCTCCGCCCCAGTGGAGTCCATATTGGAACTCTCCCCACTGTGCCCCCTCAGACTCGGCCTTAATGTGGCGGCCTGGTCGGAAGGCAGGCCATATGTCCCGACCCTGTGCATGTGACCTTGCACACAGCCCTTCGCATCTCTGAACCTGGTGTCTGTGTCAGAACACTGGGCCTGGTCACACCTGATCCCAGTTTGTGGGGTTGTTATCCTTGCTGATGGTTAGTGGGTGTGGAGCATGGGGCAGAGGGGCTGGCGCCTAGGCCCTGTGCTCTGATGCTTTCTGAGCTGCTGTCGGTTGCTGAGAAGTGACTGCCGAGGAGAGGCGCCGGGGAGACAGATGTAGCTGGGCCAGCTTGTTCAGAAACAGGTTGACTCTGTCACATCCACCAGTAGCTCTTAGACCAGTGTCCCTTACCACCAGGACGCCTGAAGTGCCCAATTCTGACGACTGAGAAGGTGCTTCCTGCCTGCCTGATCCAAATTTATCTCCCTGGTGCCTTAAGCTCTTAGATGGAGAGGCCGTGTGGTGTCTCTTGTAGGCCTGGGAGGCTGGCTGGCTTTGTGTCCCATTTGCCGCACAGTGCTTTGTGCCTGGTAGGCCTCAAGGAGTATTTGAATTGAAGTACACCGTGCCCGTGTGTGTGGGCACGCCTTTTGCCTCCCCCAGCTGCTCAGTTCCAGATACACATTTGCGAGAGAGTGAACTCTCTGGTGACTTTGATTCTGTGTCCCAGGGAGGCCAGTGCTGGGGACCTGCAGCCACTGTATGAGTTTGTGCGGGAGGCCCTGAGGCCCGAGGACAATGGGGAGGCTGCCTGGAGGTGCCCGGTGCTGCTGGTGGACGACCTCAGTGTGCTGCTGAGCCTGGGCATGGGGGCGGTGGCCGTGCTGGACTTCATCCACTACTGCAGAGCCACCGTGTGCCGGAAACTACAGGTAACCATGGGCCTGCCCTTCGTTCTTCTGCCCGGGGCCTCTCAGGTACCAGTGGGCCTGCTCTTTCTGGTTCTGCCTGGGGCCTCTTAGGGCCCAGACAGGTCCAGACCTTGCTTGCTTGTGGTGATCTTTTGGGTTTAATTGCTTGGGGTTTGGGCTTTACTGTGGCAGGCCCAGAAGCCGTTTGGTCTACCCACCCTGCTCGCCTCTACTTTCTATTGCTTAAAAATAAAGCCAGGAAAATTCAAGGAGTGACCAGCACTGTCTTTAATAGGCTGGTCATGTGTGGTACCGTGGCAATCCCAGCTCTGCCACATTGCCTGTGTGGCCTGGGGCAAGTCATCATCGCTTTGAGTGTGTTTAGAAGATCAATTGGGATAATGGGTATAAATTGCTTTAAAAATTGTGAGATGCAATACAAGTGTAGGATATGTCTTCTATTGTCCAATTATGAGGCAAAAAAAAGAGGATTTTCCATAATAGAGATTTTAACAATAGCAGTAGACCAGCCTATGAACTAGAAATGGCTGTGGTGCCTACCTCACAGGAGCCTGGCTGCAAGAGGTGGGTGAGGTGAAGTCGGTGACAGGCCAGCACAGCATCTGGCCCACAGTGGCCACTCTTCGGTAGGAACTGCAGACATTGGCACAGTGTGGTTGGGCTGAGGGCACAGCAAGGACAGAGGAGTGTCAGCTGCATGCTGAGCCCCTGCTGTGTGCAGGTCTCCGTCCGGAAGCTCCGTTCAGGGACCTTCGGAGCTGTCCTGGCTGCAGCCCAGGTCAGGAAGCCGGGTACTGTGGAGAGTGCAGGGGGCGGAAATGGAAGGGGCTGGGAGGACACCGGTCAGCGGGGTGGGAGGTGGCAGTGAAAGCTCCTGCAGCTCAGCTGGCTCTGAGGCCCAGTGCCACCCTCTTTTTGTAAAATTACTTCTTTCAGTTGAAAAGGTAAAAACTTAGGAATGGTTTTAAAAAGAAAAAAAAGGAAATAAACAGTATAAAGGGTACTTTGGCAGAAGGTAATTGTCTCCCTCCCTCCCGAGTGCGTCCTGGAGAGTGTGCGCAGGTAAGAACATTCGTGTGTGTGCTCGTTCCCCTGCGCTGTTCCACACGTTACTGGTAACTTCCTGTCCATGCTGTTCGGGGCACTTTTTTTCATTGAATAACAGGCAGGACATGTTGGTGTCCTTTGGCCAATCACAGAGCACGCAGATGCGCTTCATTCATTTAAACAACGGGACAGTATTCCCACGAAAAGACTTCGTATTCATGACGTCCCTTTTGATGGGGTGGGTCTTCCCTCTGTTTCTGCGTGGCCAACTCCTACTCACAGCCCAGGTGTGCCCAGCCCCTGACCCTCTCTTCCGGGCCAGACAGGATGTGAGTTCTTCATGCGTCCCCAGCACCCCATGCTGCCCTCTCTCCTGGCTTCGTACCCTGTGTTGTCAGTATCTGTCTCTTCAGGGCCCACGTCACTTGTCCCCGCTGTGGGTCTGGCACACGCTAAGTGCTCTGGGTGATTGGTGCCTGGCAGAGTGGCGGCACTTTTTAACATTAAAAAGGACCACAGGCTGAGCTTGGTTTTCGGTGACTTGAGCTGGAGTACAGGTTGGAGGTCCTGGTGAAACTGCCTTGCCTATGTTTGGAACTAGGGGCCTGGGTGTAGGCAAGGGTCCTTCTTGTAAAGGGGATGGGAGACTCATCTGGGAGAGGCACCGAGCAGCCACCGCTGCCCGCTTCTGCTGTCCCTTCCAGTTGGGAGCAGGGTTTCACCTTGTGTCTCTGTTTCAGGGAAACATTGTGGCCCTTGTGCACGACAGCGGAGATACTGAGGACCAGGAGAACGACCTCTTGTTGAATGGCCTCAGTCACCAGAGCCACCTGATCCTGCGGGCCGAGGGCCTGGCCACTGGCTTCTGCAAGGACGTGCATGGGCAGGTGTGCAGAGGCTGGGACCCGCCAGGCAACAGGCTGCCGGTCTCCGAGTGTAGACGGCGCGAGGGGTGGTGTCGGCTGGGGGCGTTGGCTGCCTCGGAAGTCGTGTGAGTGCAAGGCAGAGTCCGCTGCGGCGGGTGCTGAGCGCCACGCACCGGTGTGGGTTTCCCAAAGTGGGGCTCCTGAAGAGGAGGCTGCTGT
This sequence comes from Macroglossus sobrinus, assembly GCA_004027375.1. Lineage (NCBI taxonomy): Eukaryota > Metazoa > Chordata > Mammalia > Chiroptera > Pteropodidae > Macroglossus > Macroglossus sobrinus. The sequence goes on from PVKZ01001266.1 coordinate 251,537, forward strand.
CTGGGGTACAAGGCAGGGCCCCGCTGTTAAGCTGCAGAACCCCTCCGCAGGACTACGGCAGGCTTCGTATTCAGGTCCACACTGCTCCTTTTAAAATAGGGACTTGGGGAGGCCTTACCCATGGCACGGGGCTGCTGCCCCACTGCCACTTCTACATTGTGTTTGGAGGACGCAGGTGGAAGCTGAGGGTCCCGCCGTGGGAGGGAGGGAGGGAGGTCAGATCTACCCCTCCCAAGGGGCTGTCTTGATTCTCTGCCTTCTGAAACCTCTCTGGAGTCACCCCAAAGCGTCCACCACAGCCTCCAGGTTAACTTCATGGTGACCACTCTGAGCCGTTACGGGTGGGTGGGAGTTCTGGCCCAGAGCCACTCAGAGGCCAGTGTGGACAGTAGAGCAACACAGAAACGCGTCGGCGATGCGTGGGGCACAGCGTGAGGAGAAGGTTCTGCTGGGCAGCTTGTGGCCGGGCTCTGAAGCCATTCGGCTCCCCCGAGCCTTCTAGGCAGCCGAGACGTCATCAAACACACGTCCAGCCTTCCCGAGCCTCTGAATTGAATGTAGATGTTCTAATGTGTTGATGTTCAAAATTTATCCAGCCCTTGAGTACTTAAACCACACATAGGAGAAAGACCAAGGGGAATATATAAATGGTTTTTCTCTGTCTACTCTTTCTTCCTTTTCTTTCTGTTTCACGTTTTCTGTATGAGCAAATATCACTATTACAATGGAAAGGAAATCTTTGTTTTCAGCTAGGTGGTAATAGCTCTGTTTGGGAAGTCAGGCCCATTATTGCATGGCACCGGTGACACTGGTCTCAGGCCTCAGTTGAACGTCACGGGGGAGCAGGGGCTGCCCAGCGGAGCAGGCACGTGCAGGGAGCATTGCTCTGTCACTCTCTCCCTGTCCCCGTAGCTGAGGATCCTGTGGAGGAGACCACTGTGGCACCCGGCCCAGCAGGATCGGAGCCTCACTTACCAGTACAAGATACAGGACAAGACCGTGTCCTTCTTCGCCAAAGGAATGTCTCCTGCTGTTCTGTGACCTGGTTGAGGGGTGGCTGACAGACTGTTTTCAGGTGCGGAAGATAAAGCAGCCGAACAGGCGTGGATCTTTTCACCTTCTTAGTGGTATTACAGGTGGGACTGGCAGCCACTGTGACCCAAGGGTGGTCGAGTAGTGCTGTGACAGTGTGCCTTTGTCCCCCTGGGCCCTGCTGAGAAAGCATGAGGAACCTACAGCCCGCTGCTGCCAAGAGAGACGCGTCACGTTGAACTCGGGCGAAAGGCTCCTTCGGAGCTGTCCATGTAAATGTGCTTTAGCACAGCTGCCCGTTTGGGTCGTGCCTTTCAGAGCCAGAGAGGGTATGAATGTGTCAGCCAGGAGACGGTCCTCAATGGCAGGTGTCCAAGGAGACAGCTAGGACAGTATGGCTGGCAGGAAGGGAGTTCCCACAGCCTGGCTTCCTTTGGAGTGTTTCACTTAATTTACCCCTTTGTCTTACAAAGGTATTCTCCCCTCAGGCTCAGTGAGGAAACAGGCTCAGGGAGGGTTTGAGGGGCACGCAAGGCTGTAGGTAACGGATTCCTGACTCTAAAGTCCATGTTGCTGACGGACTCTCATGGAATCCTGAGTGGGCCCCCCGCCTGTCCACGGCCTTGGCTGCCCCCAGTTCTGTGGTGCTTGGCCCATATGCTGATGAGGCCTAGCCATCAAGAGCCTGGCTCCCCGGCGGCAGTCACATGAGGCTCCATGTACATGGCCTTGCTGAGAGGGATAAAGCGTGTTCTTGCTGCCAGGCGGGACAAGGCCTTGGTGAGGAGCTGGTACCCCTCTCACCTGTGAAGACCGTAGGAGGTGGGCTCTTGGCCCAGCATCCTGCAGATAGATGCCAGCTTACCACACTCTGCCCCTCAGTGGGTCACCTCAGAGTGGACCAGGGGTATTCTCTTAAATGGGTATATCTTATTGAATGTAAATTATATCACAGTGGATTTGATTTTTAAAACGAAAAACACTACTTTGCAATGACTAAGGATGTTTCAATTGTTCAACTTTTTTTATACTTTTGGTCTTTGTAAAAGGGACCGTTAATCACCTGTCCCCTCCACTGAAACAGTAGCTGCTTTTTTTTCCCCAAAAAATATTGCAGTCTGATTGAATATTTGAAAATTGTCAGTAACTCAAGAGAAAGTAGTTATTCAAGAATCTAATGATTCTTTTATTACTACTTCAGTACTCATACAAGCTTCCTATGAGCTACAGTTCAGTTCTGAATGGGCAAGCACCACAAAACATTTTATCCATGCTATAAATGTTGCTGTTATGTTTTTTTCACTTAATCTATACATGTTTTGACTACATTTTTAATGGTTAATTGCTATTCATCACTTATGATGTCATTATATTCCAATTTGGTTCGTCTCTGGGCATGTGGGTTCTGGTTTTTGTAATGATAAATTATGCTGTTATAAATTTTGTGTAGTATACCTGTTTGAGGGTGGGGGCAAGTACTCGTTTCCTTAGCATGTTCATTCCTTCATTCCCCAGATCCTGAGCACATTCTGTATGGCAGGCCGCTCTAGGCACTGCGGGCATGACAGTGGCAAAACAGGTACCTGCCCTCGTGGAGATGACATTCCAGTGGAGGAGACCGACAGTCAACAGAATCGAGAAGTAACATGTACAGTTATAAGTGCTGTAAATAAAGGCGGAAGGAGGGAGGCCCATGGCAAGTGCGGAGTGATGGCATTTTAGAGTCTACTCCCTGACGTGGGCTGAGTTCACGTGTCTGCTGGCCCTCATTCTGTAAAATGAATTTCACCAGCACTTTATCAAGCTCTATGAAACGTTCTTCAGAGACTTTTGTTCTTTTTCAAAAACTGTAATTGTATACTGAAAAAAAAAAAACTAATGGAGAGATTAATACCTCTTATTAAATGCTTTTTGTTACTGGAAAAGGGCTTACCTGATTTTGTTGATTTTTCTGTGGTGCTTCTGACATAGGAATGCAATTTTTTAAATAAAAGTTTTAACATCCTACAGTTTTTATAAACTATTCTAATTTCCGATGGAGATTCTTGACTTTTTAAAGATATTTTCCCTTTTTTTAGATGTCATTAACATCTGTTAATAATATCAAGCTCGCTTATTTTTTCCTTCTATAATTTTAATCAGCATTTTAAAATTTGTTAAATAAGAATGAATTTCTCTCTTAAGGGAATGGGACGCATTTCATATATTAATTAATTGTAAAATGTTAATGATCTAATCGGTTTTTAAAAATAAGCTTGAAGAGGGAAAAAAAAAAATGTTCTCCCTCAGCCTCCTGCCCTCATTTTAAGTTCGTAACCAGCAGTCACTGCGTTTGTGGACTTCATCGGCTTCATTGGCGAAATAGCACTGTTTTTCCTGTGCATGTGATGAGCATGGTAACACTTCTCTCTCTCTTGTATGAGACTTGAATTCCTCTTACAGTCTTGCCTTACTGTTATTTGTTGTATTTTCTGTAACCTGCTGTTCACGTTAGGCTTGTTATGATTGTTAAATGAATTATTATTGAGATTTGTTTATCATGATATGCCATCTATATTTGTGAGTAAAGATGACCTATAAATTTTTTTTTATCTGTTAGCCTAGTAAACTAGAACAGGATATGCCTCAAGCAGTCTTGAGGAACTTGCTGCCTTTTATATGCTTTGAAATTTTTACTGCTCTTTTTATTCCAAGTTAGGACTTGCACTGATCAAGGTTAAGTAACTTTTTGGAAGTAATTAAAAATTTCGTCTTAGTTATTAGTCTTTATTTATAGTTACTTTTTGCATCAGGCTTAGTACTATTAAAAACATTAGTACTATTAAAAACAACCCTTGGTTGACCTCACAGATTGCAAAGACCTTGTCGACTTACAATTCCTTATTTTTTATTTTTTTACGCCTGCATCACCTGGTCTTCCTAGGTGGTCTCCCATCCAAGTACTAACCAGGCCTGACCCTGCTTAGCTTCCAAGATCAGACAAGATCAGGTGTGTTCAAGGTGGCATGGCTGTAGCCTATGAGGTAATAATATGTAAAGCCCATCTCTGACAAGGAGCCAGGTCATTAGTGTCTCATGAATGATGGCTGCTAGTATGATCTGTAATAACCCTTACATTGCCTGTAAGGTTTTGTTCAATGGTGTGCACTGAGGCAACTACTCTAGTTCAGGGAATGAACTGTATCCCTTGTCTCTGACACGTGCTAGGAACGTAACAGGTAATAAAGGCATTCAATGAATATTAATACAACTTGGAGACTGAAGTATTTTTAGTGACTGTCATGGTTGTTAGAATGGCTACCATTTATTGGAATCTAGCATTTTACATGTGTTCACACAGATTTATGTATTTATTTATATCAAAAACCACAGAGGTCGATGTATTTGGTTGCATCTTGGAACCTGACACATAAGTCAAGGTTCCTTGAAGTTAACTTTCCTGGCCACAGAGTAGCTGCTGCTGCTGTGTGTCGGCACCAGGAACCAGATCCGAGGAGTCTGGCCCTGAAGCAGCCCTTTCCACTTTATCACATCTCCAGCTGTTATCGCTAAAGCTTAATTCGTGATACACATGATCATTAGTGCAAACCATTGCAAAGACAGACCTGTATCCTTATGAACCACCCTTCTCTGCATCCATGACAGGCTGAGGCAGCTGGTCAGTGGACTGGAACCCAGAGTCCTGCATCCCAGACCGTGATCATCCAGTCAGTTATGAGAGTGACCTTGGGTGAATCTCTCCCCTTCTGGAGGAAGGTTTCTTCATTGTGAAATAGACTTCGCCTCTATTTTTCAAGGTTTTCATGAGGGTTGACCCAGTATGGAAGCTTAAGTGTGGGAGATTATCACTTCTTGATGACCACTAAGCTCCATTTAGTTAAAAAATTTTTTTGAGTTTATCATTTTCCTGGGAAGCAATCTGAAGTAAGGTTGAATTTTGCTAATGGTGAGAAATTTCTGAAATGTCCTAAGTAAAATTCCAGCAGGCTAGAGGGTGGAAGGAAGAGGTTGGAGGTTAATCAGTTAACAACTGGAGGACAAAACCAACAAAAGACTGCTTACACATTCTTGAATGTTGAAACTGAGCTACCAGGTGGCTAATTCTGGTAATTATTTAAAGAGAATAGCCAGATGCCTCCATCCAGGCGATCTGCTCCTTGCTTAAGTACGAAGTTTCTAGACTGTTGTTCCTGGATTGCTCACAACCAGTCCTAAAGAGCAAACATCTGACACTGAGTAACATGCTCCGTGGGCTTAGCTATTGCTATTACAACAAATAGACCTTTCATGTAGAAAATGATAAATGTCCATCAGCAGATGGAAAAATCCCAACACTTGTAATCCTCCACCCCTGGACGCTTCTGGACCGGTTTTAAGAAACATGAGAGTGTACTCTACTGCTTATTTTGAACTATCAAGAACATCTTTCAACATCAGTATTCATAAAACATCTTTTTAAAAGGCTGTAGGGAAACTGATTTTATGGACATATTTACTCGTTCCATCTGCATTTGTTATGTATCTAGGCTGCTTTTAACTTTTTGTTATAAAATAGGGGACACGGGCATCTTGCGCATGTTGATAACTCTCTAGAACGGGTTGTCAAAAATCCTGGTGCAGTCCTCAGCTCCAAGTCCCGCTCCGTGGGCCCCGCCACCTCCTCCCTCCTCCGGACTGGGTGGCTGGCGTCCGCCAGGGGGCGAGCGAGAGCTGTGGGGCGGGGCTCGTCTACGCATGCGCGCGCCGCTGGGAACACGTGCGGGGGGCGACGGGGCGGGAGGGGAAAGGTAGGAGGTGAGAGGTGAAGGGGCGGAGAGCTGCGCGGCCGCGGGGTGGCGGGGAGAGAGAGAGAGAGAGGGCGGGTACCACGCACCGGACCGCGGGCCGGGAGCGCGCACGCCGCGCCCCGCTTTCGCCGCCGCCGCCGCCGCCGCCCGGGAGCAGCTGCCGCCACAGGTACCGCCGCGCGCGTCCCCACGGCGCCTGCCCGCGGGCCCGGCTCGGGCCTCCAGCCGCGCGGCGCCGGGAGTTCCGGGATGGGGGCCGCTAGGGGCGCGGCGCCCGGGCGTGGGCGCTGTCCAGCAGCCGAGCCGCCCGGGCAGGGAGACCGCAGCCGGGGGAAGGGGCCGGGCCGCCGTGTCCCCATCCCCACCCCGCGAGCCGCGCGCCCCCACTCCACCGTCTGGCCCCTGGTGACCACTGCCCGACTGCTCCGGGAGAGAGGGTCGCGCCGTTCCGCCCCTGGCCCCGCTGTCCCCTGGGAAGCCATCGGTTCTAGGACCTGCTTTGGGGCTGTCTGGGTTTCCCAGAGTGCGGGGGAGAGTACGCTGTCCACTCTTGCCTGTTTTGGAAGATCTGATTGAGAGGCACCACGCAGCTTCTTTGCTGCGTTTTGCTTGGTTTCTAGTTTTCTGCTTTGCCCACCCCAAACTTTGTTCACTAACGTTCCCTCTGTTTACTTCTGGGTGGGTTTATTATCTCTGTGTCAAACAGGATTGTAATGTCACGATAACATTAGTTGCAGGGAGCCCCGGATTCAGACTGTTAGAATCGCAGAAAGTATACAGGTGGAAATGCTGTTGGCTGGAGAGGGCAGTGAGTCCCTGTGGGGGCTCTGGCAGGAGTTGCCCCCAGTTAAAGCCACTTACCGCCTCCCACCTACTGCTTCACCTTCTATGGTGACAGGGCTGGGTGACTAAATGCTTTCCGGAGGATTTAGATGATGTTAACTTTGTGTGTATGTTTTTCATTTGACAAAATGTTTCCTGGAGTTTGGTTACACAGCGTCCTTATGGGTGTGCCAAAGATTGAAGCTTTTATAACGGAGTCAGAATCAGGGGTGTCACCTTAGCCCTGAATGCTTTTTAGGTGTTTTTGAGTGATGCCTAATAGGTGACCTGTATCTTTTAAAGTGTATGTTGATTCAGGTTAAGGTTTAAGTCTTTTACACATTTGCAGCATTCCCACTGGGCACACGATGTAAAAAAAACTCAATATGTATAATTCTATCTCCATATTCTTTAGATCTTAGATGGAAATGTCTCTTGCTGTTGTGGCAAAAACAGCACCTCTCCAGAGGTCTCTATGTACTTTATAATCGCTGCCACCCCCCAAATCCCCATCACCCTGTTCGTTGGTGGGAGGTGGGTAGACTGCCCACTCCTAGTTTATGACTCGAAAATGGAGGCATAAAGATTGTGAATTGCCTGAGGTCATCTATGAGCCAGTGAACTCTCCAGTTGGGAAACAAACCATACCTGTGGGTTCAGTGAACATGCTATTCTCAACCCATTTCCTGTTTCAAAAAAAAAAAAAAGATGCAGGTTGCTGCCAGCGTTAATTTTACACACACACTTTTTGAGGTTGAAGCAGATCTGACTGGTTTTCAATGGGAAGGAAAATAAAAACTGTTCTTAGAGTTATTTCTAAACAGAACTTGTCTCTAAGCCTAATGTTAATAGAAATGTGTACATAAATCGGATTCATGAAATGAATCTTCAGCTAACTGTTCGAGGATCATGTTAACATCACTCTTAGGAATGCTATGTTTTCTAGGATTTGACATTTTCAGAGATTGAGAATTACTATATTTTGTAAATGGAAGTGCCACTATTGAAAACAATGCTATAAATAGAATCGGTGTCATTTGTTTCTGAAGATTATCAATATACTAGAGAGATGCATAAATAATAGTAAAAGCAAGCTATTTCCTGGCAAACTTTGGGGGTAAGGTTAGGGCTGTAACCTGTGAGTTATCTCGGGGTAAACGCTGCAGCCACATGCACCGCTGGCGAGTATTCTCGGGGCAGATGGGAAATTTGGTGGTAGACTTAGGGCGGCCTCTTCTCTTAATATCTAGCCAGGCATGTGAAGTGACCCAAAGACCCTGAATGACACTTAGGTCTATGTGCTGTTTGCTTACTGTCACCATTGGTGGCCATTTGCTGGTCACCAGTGTCAGTTTTACTGGCTCTTTCAGGTACTTCATATACGGTTTGTGTCATCACTCCCATTGAGCAGTTAGAATGACTGCCCTTGAGAGAGAAATGGGGTTCCCAGAGTCACCCAGCTTGTAAGTGGTGGATCAGGCCTTGAAACCAGACCTGCCAGACTCCACCACCTGAGCTGCTTCCATCTGTCTTGCTTCCTTCCTGAGTTGGCCGATGAAACAAAGTTAGGTGACTTTTTTTTGAAATAATAATTCTCGGTAAAATATTGAGCACTTGTGCTGTCTAGGTACTGGGCTAGATGCTCTAATATTAGCTTATCTCAATCATAATAACCAGGCGAGATGACATTGTCATCATTGCCTCTACTGATCAATGTTAGAGATGTTGTCTGCCTTGGCCCAGAGTGACCTGGTGAGTTAGAGCCAGAGCCTAGGTTTGTCTGACAGCAGCGTTCATGCCCGTACACTGTTCTTGCACCTGCTGGCTTCATGGTCTTCCCCGTTGCCAATTGGCGGGTGAGAGGTTGAAGAAAGTATTAGGTGAAGAGAGGAAACCAGCGTCCCAGACTTGCGTCAGACATGGTGGAACTAGGCAGGAAGGAGACAGCAGTTTGGCCACTGCATTTGACAGCTTCCAGTGGAGTGGTTAGGGGCACTGCCTGAGAATGTTTGCAGTGTCGCTGGGCCACACGTAAGCTTTTCAGTGGAGTCCAAAGTGTGTGTGTGTGTGTGTGTGTGTGTGTGTGTGTGTGTGTGTGTGTGTGTTTTCAGGCACCAAGATTGCACATGGGTCTTGGGAGAAAAAGCCGATCTTCATGTTTATATTAGCCTTACTTACTTTTGGTGTAGTTTGGAATGTACATTATATAGCCTTACTTAATTTTGGCGTATTTTATATAGTATCACAGTAATACATATATAATTTTTATATAAATATACACATATTGGGTATGCGTACTCACATTTTTATTGTCGGGGTTCATAATTACAAACTTTTGGAAACCACTAGTTTATGTGATATTTAGCATTTCCTGAATGCATAAAATACGTAAAGTGTTAGACTAACCATTTGTTCAAGTAGAAGCCTAGTGAAGTTCAGTGTGATTCCACAGAATCAGAGAGAATGGTGTTTCATAGTAATAACTAGTTATAAATTATTCTAAAATGACAGTCATGAGGGTGAAAGAAGCTCTGGTATCTCAACAGTCTTTTCTTTTACCCTCCACCCTGCCTGCCAGTAGTCTTTATGTCTCATGTATAGCATCAATCTTAAGTCTGAAGCTGTAGTGACTGATATAGCCCTTCAGATAGAAGCCAGAGACACAGTTCATGCCAATATGACTGTTATAATAACCATATCTGTGCTGTTCCCCAACTTTAGAGTGTTTTAAAATCATCTAAGTATTGAAATTCCAAATACGCTGATTCCTTATCACTTTTTACAAACTAGATTTGTCCTCATTTCATTCCATTGCAGTGGTTGGTACATTATCTCAAAATGAGCAGTTCTAGAATTCTACCGAATTAAAAACATATCTTCATCATCTTCCAGCTTGTCATTTCATAATTGAATAGATTAGTCTTTGTTTGGGGTTTAGGTTAAAATAACAGAATGGGTTTTGAGCAAGAAATACGTTTTCCTAACTAGACAGGCTACTTTTATCTAGGTGAGATATCATTATACCATTGGTTCTCAAACCTTAGCGTGAATCAAAGTCACCTGGAGGGCTTGTTTTAACCTCGCCTACAGAGCTGTGGATTCTGTGTCAGAGGTGGGCTCCGGATTTTGTATTTCAAACGGATTACCAGATGCTGCTGGCCTGGAGAACCGTGCTTTGAGAGCCTTGGCTCCATGAAAAGCACCCAAGACCACAGCATGATGCCAGTGCTTCCATATTTCAAGCTGAATCCCGTTCGGCATTAGTCAGTGTTATAGTATCGTTTTGCCATATACATAACAGGCTCTTGCTTTTAGCCAATTTTCTCTTTATTTTTAGATGATGTCATAATTGAGATTGCATTTTCAATTATAATGCCATTTCCACTTCTTTCCTGCAATCCCATATTTCAAAATTTCTTGAGAGATCAGAGTTGTTTTAAATACAAGCAATCCACATAGGAGAAAAAGTAATAGGTAAGCACACAGATGTGTACGTACACACACATACACACACACACACACACACACACACACACAGACGAGGTTAAAACTCGTCCCAGCGCGGGCACTATCGGGGGGCCTCTCAGACTTATTTCTTGCTCTGTCTCTCGCTCTCTAATGGGATCATACTGTTTGCATCCATTTTCTGTGTTACTGCAGGAACGTCTTTTCATGTAAAAAACTGTTCTGCAACACTTTTGTTTTTTTACAACATAAAATTTCATTTGCTTTTATGTTTTCCGATAACTTCCTCCTTCGAGCAGCCTGGTCCAGCCCAGCTTCCTGTATCTGGCTGCGTGGCTCGCACCTTACAGAAGGCCCCGTTACTTGAGAAGTCTCCCATCGGTCTCCTTCAGCAGTGTCCACTTGCTCCCCACTCTGGTGACCTGCCCTGGGTGACGAAGTTCCTTCTGTTGGGCCTGAGTCGTGGTTGGGTTTGATATTAATCCCATTTGTCACCCCAGTGACAGTGACTGTTAGAAACAGCAAGACCTACCTTTCGCAGGTAGTCTTGAAGTCTTCACGTCCCAAGCCATCCCAAGCTCAGCTGTAAGAAGGGACACCATGGGACTGTGCTGGAAGGTGTGGTGCGTCAGCGCACCTGGGCCAGGCGGTGCTTTATCTTTGGATAAAGCTGGATCGTTAGGAAGCAGCATATGTGGGCCCTCTGCCATTCGCGTGTCGCTAAACTCACTTTGCATGGCTCCGTCAGCTTGCAGTGAAATCTGTATTGGACAGTCCCAGAGAAAATCCATGATGCTAATTAGAAATTTCCTTCAGGTCCAGTGCCTGGAATGGCTGTGTCTCTTCTGAGTGACTGTTTTGCTTTTGTTCCGAGCATACTGTGAACTGTGGCGGCGTTTCCCTCTCTGCCTTGGCCACTGGGGAGTTCCCAGTCCTCTGGCTTGTGCTTTCCATAGTAACCTTACTTCTGGCCTCTGCCATTGTTTTCAATGGCTAGCTATTTTGTTCCTGATTTTCCTGTAAAATACATCGCACATTTCATCCCTGTTCTGAACATTACTGTTCTTGTCATTTCTCCACTTTGTAAGACAACCTTCAGAAAAACCTTTTCTCCCCCAAAGATGAATTGTTTGTACCGGTGGACTAGTTTAACACAGTGATCAGACCTGCGGTGACTTTCCGCTCGGCACCAGACGAGGTGCTGGGTGCTCTAGGGAACACAGAGGTGATTCGGCCGTGACCTTCTCCCGAGAGGGACCTGTCCGTCAGGGGGTGCTGAGGGAGTCGGGATAAACACAGCGCAGGGTGGACGGACAGGGTTACAGAGCTCGTCGAGGAGGGCTGTGCTCCCACAGGGAGGCTTTGTTCAGCTTTTCAGTGCGCATGGCACACAATTCAAAAGGTACAACAGAGTGTACACAGAAGTGTCCTTTCTTGCCCCTGGCCACCAGGTCCTCTCCCTAGGGGCAGCCAGTGTTCCCAGTGATTATCTTTTCAGGGGTGTTCTGTGCATAATACAGACAGACACACAGCTCTTTTCTTTTACATGAAGGTGGCACATTATATCCCTCTCTTCCCTCTCTCCATTCCCCCTCCCCCATTTGCAGTAGTTCATTGTCAATACGTAAGAGCCTTCTCACTTTCTTTTACAATATTCTGTTGTCAGGATTTTAATTTACTTAGCCAGAGGTCTACGGATGGACAAGCTAGGTGTCGTAAATTTTGCTAGTGCAGACAACACTGAGTAACTCTCTGTATGCATCAGCCCAGCATGGCCAAGCGCATCTGTCTGGACACTAATAACCAGAGCCAGGAGAGCTAGGCTGGTGAATGTATGCTTTTGTCATTCTGATCACTCTTACCCAGATACACTTCCATCGAGGGTTTGTCCACATCTGCTCCTCGACTGTGTGTGGCAGTGCCTGTTTATCCACACCCTCACCAACACGGTGGTACCACACGGTTTGATCTTTGCCAATTTGATAGGTGAGAAAATAGTTTCTCTTCGTTTTCTCCCCAAAAAAACTTATTAGTTCAACCTACAGGAAGGTTAAAAGTAGTAGAATGAACACTCATTTTATAGCAGGGGTGGTTTGAATTTGTGTCTCTCCTGTTGCTAGAAGGTTTAAGGACCATTTCCATGTTCTCTATGAAAACGCTGTTTGTGTCCTTTGTCTATTTTTCTGTTGGGCTTTGGTTTTTTAAATGGATTTTGTAGAAATTGCTTATATATGAAAGCATAGCCCTCAGTGATATGAATTGCATTTATATTTTTCAGGTGGTTATTTACCTTTTTTACTTAGGATGGTTTTATCATGAAAACATGTTGGTTTTTAATTGGGTCATTTTTATTGGCCTTTGAAAGCTTCTGGGTTTCTTGTTATGCCTAAAAGATCTTCCCTAGTAGAAGAGTTGAAAAATTATTCTGTGGTTTCTTAAAGAACTTCTTATGTTTTATTTTTGTACCTTTAAATCTTTTATCCATTTGATTTATTTTGGTGTGCGATGTGGGCCCAACTAAATATTTTCCCAAATGGCACCCATTTATAGAACAATTCATCTTTCTCCAACTTGTTTAGCTATCCTTTATCATTCACTATATGTGATATACCTTGCCACATATCATGTACATTTGGATCTATTTCTGTACTTTCTATTCTATATTTTAATCTGTGTATTTATGTGTTAGTATGATAATGTTTTAATTATTGTAGCTTAGTAGTACGTTTGGCTATTTGGTGAAGTAAATTCTCACCTTTAATTTTCAGAACTTTCCTGACTTTTTGTTTTTCAGTGTTAAAAAAAAGTCTTGATCCTATTTGCCTTCATTGGGACTGTATTTTTAGGGTATAGTAGGAAGAGTGACGTTTTGCTGACGAGTCTGCCCCACTAAGAAGGCTGCATGCCTTTCTCTTTGTTGGGGTCTTTTATGTCCCTCAGAATTTGAGAGATTTCTTGGCATTTCTTGTTAAGCTTATTCTCAGGTCTTTTTTGTTTGTTTTTAGTGTTGGAGCGTCATGTCTTCTACCGAGTTGTTGATGACGTATGTGAAGGCATTGACTTCTATATATTAATTTTCACCAGCACACTTGATTCTTTATCAACTGTATAAGGTTTCAGTTCTCTTGGATTTTTCTAGGTATATAATATCATGTGTAAATAATGATAATTTTGCCTTTTCCAGTTGTAGTCCTGTGTTTTCTTTCTATTGCCTAATCGTGGTAGGTAGGACCTCCCCAACGGTAGTAAATAGTGGTGGTGAAGTGCACGGCCTTGTTTGGCCTTGGACTGGAGTGAGCATTCTTCTCATGAGTTCCCATTGGGCTTGATTTTAACTCTGTGATTGAGAAGAATGTAAACACGTACCCGAGTCAGTATCTTATATACATGCATGCATGCATGCATGCATCACACACACATGCATGCATGCATCACACACATGCATGCATCGCACACACACATGCATGCATGCATCATACACACACACATGCATGCATGCATACATACATGGTTTCGCGTCACTTGACCGTGGGGATGTGTTCTGAGAAATGCGTCGGTGGGCAATTTCGTCATTGTGCAAACATCGTAGTGCACTCACACAGACCTAAATGGTCTAGCCTGCGGCACAGCTAGGCTCTATGGCAGCGCCTTTCGCTCCTAGGCTACAAGCCAGTCCAGTAGGCCGCTTGCTGTATGGAATACCGTCCTTAATTGTGACAGCGGCAAATACTTATGTATCTAAACATACCTAAACACAGAAAAGGTACGGTAAAAATACGGCATACAGGATAAAAGCGGCACACCTGTGCAGGGTGCTTACTGTGAATGGGGTTTGCAGCCCTGGAAGTCGCTCCAGGTGAGTCAGTGAGTGGCAAGTGAAGGTCAAGGCCTGGGACATACTGTACACGACTGTAGACTTTATAAACACTGTCCCACAAGCCTTCCCCCTGCTTCCTTCCCACAGGGTCAGAAATAAAACGCTGAAGCTGACAGTGCCACTCTGTCAACAGGGATGTGGGCTGATTGGAAATACTGCGGAAAAACTGGCTGGCTGAGGCCTAGATCACCGTAATAGTGACTGGCAGGAGGGAGTGAAAAGTGGCCTGAGAATCAATAGAAATAGGAAGTCAGGATGGAGAGATGACAGAACAGAGGACATTGCCATGACAGTGTGGTTTTGGCTCTCGCCTGTTGCAGTAGTGGTCAGTTTAAGGAACTTTGTGGTGTTCGTACAAAGAGGGTGTTTAACAGGAAGAGGTGAAGTACTGAGGACTCAGTGTTTGACTTTGGAAATTTGTTTTTGCTCCCATTGACCCTATCTGGCACAGAGGGCTGCCTCTGGCATGGAATTGATGGAAGAAATAAAACTTGTCTGTGCTTTGCAGCGTGACAATCTGAAAATACTCACAAAGCACAGGGACGGGCTGGCTCCACATTACCACGGAGAGCGTCCACTGAAGCGACAGTGGCACTTCACGCTCGTTAAGGTGGCTCCTGTGGACCTGTGTCCTTGACAAGGAATGTTCAGCAGTGTGCTCTGAAGGCCGTTGGGACAGATCTGGGAGGGCTGTCGCACCCTGTCAGGCTCCTCTGTGCTGAACCCGCCCGGTGGCTGACGCAGTGGATGTAACCTGTGCTCTTAAAACCGAGGGGCTGCGAGGGAAAGGGAATATCTCTTGCCAAGCCCCATAGTTATGGCTCCCGTCAGAGAAGAGAACATTTCTCCTGAACCACATATCCTTCCATCACTTACAGGAAATTCAGCTCCAGTATAGTATGGGGTCACCGTTGTATATGTGGTCTGTCATCGACCAAAATGTCATTATGCGGCTAATAATGTAAATCTGTGTGTGTGTGTGTGCGCACGCACGTGCAAGCACACGCCAAGCATCTGTCTACTCTTATTTTATTATTATTATTTATTATTGAAGTATAATTGACAAGTAAAATTGTATATATTTAAAGTGTACAGCATGAGGATTTGATATGTGTATACTCTGTAAAATGATTACCATAGTCAGGTTAATTAACACATTCATTACCTCACATAATTACCTTTCTTTTTCTTTCTTTTTTTTTTTTTGTAGCGAGAATGCTCACTGTGTGCTCTGTTAGCAGATTTCAAGTACAACAGTATTAACTGTAGTCACCACACCATATGTCAGGTCCCCAGAGCTCATGTATCTTAGAACTGAAGGCTTCTACCCCTGGTAACCACCATTCTATTCTCTGTTTCTATGAGTATGACACTTTTTTTTAAATAATCCATATATTAGTGAGATTATACAGTAATTATCTTTCTGGCTAATTGCAGTTACCATCGTGTTCTCTGGTTTCTTCCAGAGAATCTTGCAAATGGCAGGATTCCCTTCTTTTTCATGGCTGCGTAATATTCCAGTGTGTGTGTGTCACACCTTTTTATCCATTAGCTTTTGATGGGCAGGTTGTTTCCATATTTTGGCTATTGTGAATAGTGCTGCAGTGAACCCGGTGTGCAGGTATCTCTTCAAGATAATGCTTTTGTTTCCTTTGCATATATACCCCTAAGTGGGATTGCTAGATTATATGGTAGTTCAGTATGTACTTCTCTGAGGAATCTTTACACTGTTTTCCATAATGGCTGAACCGTTTTCCATTACCACCAACAGCGAGCAGGGTTCCCTTTTCCCCACATATTTGCCAACACGTGTTATTTGTTGTCTTTTATAAAAACCATCCTCACGGGTGTGAGGCGATAGCTCATTGTGGTTTTGATTTGTATATTTCTGATAATTAGTGATATTGAGCACCTTTTCATGGACCTGTTAGCCATTTGTACCGTCTTCTTTGGAAAAATGTCTCTTCAGGTTTTTTGCTCATTTTTTAATCGAGTTATTTGTTTTGTTTTTTTGCTATTGAGTGGTATAACTTCCTTTTATGTTTTGGATACCAATCCCTTGTTAGAGACAGCTGACCCTTGAAAAACGTGGGGGGTAGTGGCACCAACCCCCTAGGCAGTCAGAAATCTGCATATAACTGCTAGCAGGCCCCCCGCAGCCATGGCTTGAAAATGATTGATTCTTGAACAATGCGGTTTGAACTTTGCAGGCCTCCTTATCAATCCCTGTGTGAGTGGACCCACACCGTTCAAACTCGTGTTGTTCAAGGGTCAGCTGCACATGGTTTGCAAATATTTTCTGCCATCCTGTAGATTGCCTTTTCATTTTGTTGATTGTTTTTTTTTTTTTTTTTACTGTGCAGAAGCTTTTTAATTCTGTGTAGTGACGTTTGTTTATTTTTACTTTTTTTTGCTTGTGCTTTTGGTGTCCTATCCAAAAATCATTGCCAAGACCAATCTCAGGTAGCATTTCCCCTGAGTTTTCTCCTAGGACTTTACCAGTGTTAGCGCTTACATTTGAGTCTGACCTATTTTGAGTTAATTTTTGTTAAGGGTACAAGATAAGGATCCAGTGTCATTCATTCGGTCCACTCAGGGCTCGGGGCCTCCATTCTCTCCGTGTGCTGTGTGTCTTTACATTTGGAAGCAGGACTGTAGACTTCGATCTGAAGAAACCTGTACGTTTGGGGCAATGGGGGAAAAAACAGATATTTGGTTCAGGTTGAGTAAATGTTGCTTCGGAATAATTTTGCATTAAAATGTATATGGTGGAGTAGAGGTGAATAATGGCTCCTCTTGCTGGGTTCAGGTGGGTGGGCTGTGTAATGAACTGGAATTTGGATTTATTTTTTTTAAGCTTTGGCTTCCAGGTTCTGTGAAAGTTAACAATTAGTATAACTAATAAAGATCACTGGAAGCTGAAATCGACCTAGGTCATGTCGGAAAGCTTTGTATTACTGCACAAGGAAGTGAATTAGATGGTGCTTTCTCCTGTTTGTCTGAGGTTATGTGTGAGAGCTGGACTGCAGAGGCGGGGCCCTGCCCCCTCCCTGTTGCCGAGGCGTGTGCGGAGGGGCCTGGGAGGGAGACTGGGATCACGGATCAGAATTTCCTGGAGGGTTGGTTTGGGGGCATTTGGGGGGAAAGATCTGGGGCTTGTCAGAGGACCGAGGATGGAACAGCTGCAGCTGGTGTACAGGCCTCAGGCCTCAGAGCCTCCGGTAGTGTTGCCTAGGTGCTTATTTCCCACTGGGGGCAGAAATGTTGCTGCCTCAGAGGCCCTGTCTATGCCAGGTGGTGAGCACCATTGTGGCAGGCCCCCCGCTTGAGACTTCTTCGAGCTGCCACGCTCCCGGTGAGCCTTGGGAATGCTCGAGCTCTGGTGAACACCTCTGCTCCTTGGGCCAGCAGCCGTCACCTCCCGGCTCCTGGTCGATGCCTGTTGAAGCGACCCACAGAGGGTTCTTCGTCCTTCCTTAGGCAGTTGCCAGACTGGAAAACGGCAAACGTGCGTGGGGCTGGTGCTTACGGGAGGTGGAGGGAGTAATCACCGTTCCCTCCTGGGAACTGGCTCCGGCGTGACTCATTCTGCTGCTTGTTTCTGGTCCTGACACTCCTGAGGAGTCATCTCCCTGGCCCGGGTTTTCATCAGGGAGCCTCCTCAAGCCGAGACGCAGGTCTGGGCAGGTGCCCTGTAACGCAGGCAGCAGCAACATGGAGCAGTGACGGTGGCTTTAAACTTGGGTTCCGTGGGAGAGCTCAGGATGGACTGGGATTCTCGATCCCTGGGCCTCCTGCTAGAGTTTTCTCTTCTGATTTTATTGGTTTAAGGTCCCCTGCTTGGAAGCAACAGAAATTAACTGTCTCACCCAGGCAAAGGGGGACTTGTTGGCAGAGACGAGCTGATGAGCTTCAGAAAGGACTGGAGCCAGAGCAGCGGCGGGCTCGGGGGCAGGAACCCCCTGGGGAGGAGTGAGGACCACCACGTCCAGTCCCTGCTTCCTTCGGGGCAGCATCAGAGGCCGGGGAGAGAGGCCCGGTGGCCTGGCGTGGCGCAGGGAGGGGCGGCTTGACTGAGCCCACAGAGAAGGGTGGTTCCCCCGAGCCACACCGGCTGCTGTTACTCAGAGGAGACAAACAGGAACAGTGAGGGCCCGATGCCTGCGAGCTCTCGGGGACCAGGAGCAGACACTTCCCCTTTACGCTGCCAGAGTGAGCTTCGTTTCACTCAGGGTCCCAGGCTTCTCGGTGTCTGCGTGTTGAGGGTTCGCGTGTTGAGGGTCACTCACCTGAACGTGCTTTATCAGTGAACCGCTGTGTAAGAATGTGTCTTTTGAGGGGTCAGTCCTGTGTAAAGCTTCGTCTCAAGGACTTCTCTCAACATGGCGTGTCTGCAGAGAAGGGTGGGGAGGGTGTCCTGAACACCCACTGGCAGAGAGCCGCTGAAGGTGATATCTGTCACACACATGTGCTTTTCTGTGCCACGTGTGAGAAAAATGCCCTCTCTGGAGAGTGGCCTGTCAGAAGAAGCCCATGGGGGAGAGGGTCGAGCGTTTGATACCAGAGCTAGGGGGGCAGTTTTTTGGCTTCTTTGGTTAGACTGGCCTGGGAACCACCATGGTCACCAGGAGTGACCGAGGTCGTGTGATCGGTGTCTCCACACCTCACCCAGAGGCATCTGAGCTGCTTCCTGCCCCCAGCGCTGCTACCTCCCCAGCAGCTCAGTGTGCAGAGCCAGGCGCTCCTTGCTAATTGGCTTTCCCCGCTTTCTTGCCAGGTGCTGCAGATGGTGTCCGTGGTCAGTGCCGTCCAGGGTCTGCCAGGCTGATCCATGGTCACTTTCCGGGATGGCAGCAAGGTGACTTCAGCTGAGGATGACCCTGACTGACAGGCTGCGTGAGAAGATATCTCAGGCCTTCTACAACCATGGGCTGCTCTGCGCATCCTACCCCATCCCCATCATCCTCTTCACGGGGCTCTGCATCTTAGCCTGCTGGTATGTGTCTGAGTCGCACTGGGTACGGTGGGCCTGTGTCTTGGGGCAGCGGGTTTCCCCACCCTGGCTGCTCTGTAGCCCTCAGACTGTGTAAGCTTCTTACACAATAGAACTCGAGGCTCCTTGGAGCTGCTGAGTGTAGGGCCCTGTCCGGGGTGTTTAGCCACTGAACCGAAGCAGTCCCTGACTTAGTCACCAGATCGGTTTATGTCACTGGTAAACCATCTCAAAATAATGTTTAGACATTTCTAAGAAAGGCATGATTTTTAAAACTGTCCTCGGCACTGGCAGTTTCTTGCTGGTAGCCTTGGAGCATTGCAAGGCAAAGTCTGTTTTAACAATTCGTTGGACTCCCTCTTGCAGGCTAACTGCAGAGACGGGGTTCTCTGCTCTCTGGTCATCTTCTCTGTGCCCTTGGAGCCTCCTTCTGACCTCTCGTTTATCCTTGGGACCTTCTGTGCACAGCAAGGACTGTTGTGAGAGCTGTAGCTGACCTCATGCACGTCTGTCTTGCTGTCACAGTGCCCCAAAGAATGATGACAAGGAGAGGCTTGACGTAAGATATCTGATGGCCCTTTGGCTCTAAAACACTGACAGCCATGAAAAGAGCCCACCTTATTGTCCTTGCCTCTGGAAAGAATCCTGGTTTCCGGTCTCATTGCACATTGCGTGTTTGTAGATATTTTCAGTGCTGAGCTGGAAGGAGGATGCTTAGGCCTGAACTTGCTGTTCAGGTCAGTCGTTAATGATCCCAAGTTCTTCCCTAATTAGGACTAAAAAGATGAACACCATTTCTTGAGAATTTCCTGCTGGTGCTTCGGGTATATGATTAAATGTCTCATCAGTCCTCATAACAACCTTGGGAATTGGTCCAGTTAAATTTTCTTTTAGCCAAGGGGAGATAGAAGGTTATAAACTGTTGGTCTTTACAGTAGATGAGTAGGGAAACAGGTTCAAATCCAGGCCTAGGAATACTGGTGCCTGCAGCCATGGTGGCCTGTCACCCAGACTCTCCTCTCTCTGGGTCAGTGTATTTGTACTGAATGTTTAAACTTGCTTAAATTGCGTTCTACAAGATAAGACACTTGTGGCTATGTCCTGTACCGATGAATCAGGAGTGCTCTGAGAACCCAGCTCTTAGGTTTGTTTTCTCTAAGATAATTCACCCATCTCTCTCTTTAAAAACCATACTTTTGTAGGCCTGGCCTATACGTGGAGGCAGTGGTTCTCAAACCTGGGCTGGCATCAGAGTCACCCGGAGGGCACAGCAAATGCAAACTGCTGGGCCCCCCTCTGAGCTCCTCATTAATCGAGTCTGGGATGAGCCTGAGAATTGGCGTCTCTAACAAGCTTCCAGTCCTGGGTACTGCATCCCGAGAACCCCTTGGCTGTTTCTTTCTTGAAAATTGCTCCGAAGTTCTACCATGTCTCAGTTAAAAATATCTTCTCTTGCATTCTAATTTCCGGAGCAGCAGTTTGTGGTGGCACTCAAGGTTGTTATCATTTTTATTGCCTTTTATTGAGGGAGTAGGATCCAGCTCCCCCTCCACTAAATTCTCAGTTCCTCGATGGCCTCTTTGTGCTTTTGCACAGGGGAAGGTGGCGAGGTAAATATGTGGTGGACGGATACCTTGAGTTCAGCTCGTGGTCTGCAAGGCAGTTTGGGCTGAAGAAGTAGTTGTTGGGATTCCCCATCCACAAAGACAGCTCCAGCTACGGGAAGGAGAGGATGTTTCCTCTTTGCCATCCTTCTTCTGGGTGTCGCCAGCTGGCACAGGCAGCTTTCTGGGTAAGGAATGCAGGATGTGCATAGCAGCGGCTTGGGCACAGTTGGCCTTATCTTTGAATGAATACTTTGATATGACACATGTGTTTCAAAACTGTCCTTGGATGTATGACGGGGAGCCTTGGTATAGAATCTTCATGAGATGGCCAAGGTTTCCAGGACGGAGGACACGGCCTCGACTCAGTGAATCAGAATGGGATGGAGGGTTGGGGAAGAGGCAGATGTGATGATAATAGCCAGCAGGGCAGCCCCAGCTGGCCTGAGACACACAGGCGCTCCAGGCGGGAAGGCTCATCCCCACGGACCGCCGGCCTCGCAGGTCCTCTGGTGCTCACACAGGGCACTTCATTTGCTTCCCGACATCCTTGGAGGTGCTCGTGACTCCCTAGATCTTTTAAAGATGATGAAACAGGCGTAGAGAGCTAGTAGGTGGTAAGTGCTGCTGCTGGCAGGGCCACGTGGCCCTTGAGTCTGTACCGTGTCCACTTAGCCTGTTGGTAGGAACTTTGCGAGGAGCACTGCATGGTGCTGATCCTGTTCACGTGCGGTGTGAGCTCCTGGAACAAGAAGTGGGAGAAAGGGTCACAGTAGGCCAAGTGCAGGGCTGGGCAGGATCTTCCAGCACAGAGCAGAGGGGCTTCGTGAGGCTGTGGCCCCATGGAACAGAAGTGAGGAGAGAGCGTCAAGCTGGATTTGAGAGCCACCGCGGTGAAGATGGCTAAAACGCGTGCCGAGCCCTGTGCCGTGCTGGCGATGCAGAGCACAGCCCTTCCCTCATACCCCTCAGTCTCAGCCCGAGACAGACGGTTGCTGTGCCATCGGATGTCATGCATGGCAGATGGGACGTAGCCTTGATGCAAAGGGACCAGTGTCAGGGAGGCTTCCTGTGGGGAGAACACCTGGGCGGGAAGAGTAAGTGGTGTCACCCTCACCTCCTTTCCTGGTCCTGGTCACAGTCATGGTCATTCAGCTCTCTGCTCCCACAACAAAAGGACAGGGAGGGTCACACCCTGGCCTGCCCCTCTGAGAACCGGCTGCCTCCTGTGGTCCCACCCTAATGGCACTATGCTTTCCTCTTGTCTTTGCAATCCTGTTTTTCTTTGAAGAAAAAAAATCCAGCCTGTACGATCACATTCTTAGTGCTGTGTACTTATTTTCCCAAACCAGTATTTTTGTCATTTGATCTTAAAGGAGTTTTTAAAAGCTTTCCTCAAAATCTGAATGGCTTAGGACAAGTTTTCCAAGGTAAGATGAAGTCTCCTGGCTTCCAGAGATGATAAAGGTTGTGTCAGAGCATCCTCGGATGCCAGGCCATCGTGGCCAGGAGACCAGGGGCGTGGACCCAGGGCACAGGCCTCGCCATCCCCTCCAGCCAGGGCGGCTCTTCTGTCCAGAGCAGCTCGCCCTCTGCAGGGCCTCAGGCCACCTGCAGCAGGCGGTGTGGGCAGCAGACAGCGCTGAGTTGTGTCATCAGCCCCCTGGATTCCACTTAATTGCTACTTTTTATTGTCTCAGGAATGAGACGCTTGTTCATCTTGAACCCAGGACTGTTGCCCTTGACCTCCTCGTTCAGACCTAGCAGCCGCCTGTGTGTAGACCCCGCCCATCACCACGGGAGCACCCTGGGAGCAGTGAATGCTCTTCCCTCTGGGAAAAGTTGATGAAATCGGTAGCAAGTAGGCATTGTGGCAAGAGGTGTCTGTGTACCTTTCCTAGAGGAGGGGCCGCCAGGCCCGAGGTGCGACCCAGCAGCTGCCCAGTGAGACAGGTGCTGTGGCTCCGGCCCTGCCCTGGCACGAAGGAAGCGTGCTGGGTGCCCAGCTAGCTGGACCCCCTGTGCAGGTCAGAGGTTAATGTGAGTGTCACTGAGTCACTTGTAATTCTGCAGCCTGCAGCTCGTGGTCACAGAGGTGGATTTTAACTCGGAGAGCAAGTTGGAGTCATGAGGCCATTCTAACCTCCTGAAGGTGATAATCGCGGCCTGTGTGGGTGTTCAACAGTGGCCCCTTTTCTCCTCCTCCTTTTCTGGAGGGGAGCAGCACCTTCAGGCAGAGGCGGGACCTCTCAGTTATAGTGACCACGCGTCTCAGCCTCTCTCCCTGTCTGCCCACCTCTCAGCTTCCCTGGGATCACCACGGGGCCATGGGGGGACATACACGTCAGGGACTGTGTAACAGTCCTCTTTCTGTGCCCACCTGGCCACTCCCTAGATGCATGTATATTCTCTTCTTTGTGAACGAGAAAGACATCTCAGTAACCGAAGCCTGCCCGTGCCTGTGCTGTGTAGATTCGGACTGGAGAGCTGAGAGGAAAGCAGAAAGCGAAAGCGCCATTGACCTCTGCCCGAAAGCCTAGCCTCAGAGCCCAGAGGACCTGTCCCAGGGCACTGCCCTCTGCAGCATTTCAGAGCCAGAGGCTCCCCCAGCACGTGTTACCCTTGGCCTCACAAACAAGCTCGGGAGAAGCTTGGGAAAGCCTGTAGGAGACCAGAGACTCCTTTACCAGCCCACATCTCCTGAACATAAAAGAGATCAGGAGACTTCAGAAGCGTCCCCTTCCAGGATTTCTCTACCCCACCCCTAGTCCTGGGTTGTTCTCTCCTGCAAGAGAAGACAGAACAGCCCCCACCCTGCTGTCTCCAGGGAGGGGTCTCGTGCAACGTCTCTGGTGTCATCTCAGTAGTTGCTTGCTATGTCTTCAGCGTCTCCTTAGCTCCTTATCACAGATGACTGGGAGTGAGAATGGGAGCTGATAGAGCTAAGACCATCCGCATAATGTGTACGACCCAGTGCGACATGAAAACACAGAGCTGCTTAGTCAGCGAGCAGGAGAGAAGTACTGTTAGAGGTACTAAAATACGCCTGGATGGGTGAAAGGCTTGCCCCTGCCAAATGCCCCCCAGATGTGCTGTGGTGCTGCCAGCCTGGGATAAGGGACACAGCTGGGCTATGCACATGTGACCCCAGCCTGCCTTGTTTTTGCATTTAGGCCCCTGCCAGGAGGTGGCAGCAATCCAGGTCCCAGGATGCAAGGTGGCAGGGAAGCTCATGGTCCAGCACCTGTCTCAGGGAGGAGGGACCATGTGTGAACCTGCATGTGTGAATCTGTACTCCAGACCCTCATCACGAGCTCCACTATGGATGGACTTCACTTCCAAAACACACGTGTAAAGAGAAATTTATTGTGAATTTCCACACAGCTGCTGTAGGACGTGAAACCTCACGTGCTGGTCCTGTCTGCACATGGGGTCCTGTGCAGTCACACAGGCCGCACACCCATAAAGCCGGCCTGGGTAGAGCGTCTAGCAGATAAATCCCGCTTTTTTTAACATCTTCCATGTGACTGGTATTGTGGATGCAGAAATTCAAATGGCATGTCCCCTTCCTACGTTTCTTATGCATTTCTTCTGTTAGTCAAGCAGACGAATAGGAGTCCGAGGGATCAGTGTTTGCTGGCCAGGCTGGGAGCACAGAGCGGTGCCTTGCTGCCTAGGGTGGAGGAGCAGAGAGGCAGTGTTGCCTTGAAGGATGAGCAGGAACTTGGCTAGACTTTGGGGGCAGAGAAGCGTTTTAGTTGCAACAAGGATTTGAGTACATGTGGCTTGTGTGTAAGATGAAATGAACACTGGCAGGGAGGAGGGGAAGCGAGATGGAAGGGGAGGCAGTCATCCAGTAAGTGGCCACCACGAGCAGCTGAGGATGATCCCGCTGGGGGACACTGACAGTGCAGGACGCTGCCTCAGAGCGCACCCCCTGAGGGTCTGTGCAGGGCACAGCAGACGCTTTCCTTAAAGCAAAGTGTGTGGGTGTGTGGAGGGGGCGGCTCGCAGTTCCACACCTCACTGGGAGATGAGGAAGTGATTTCGGGGAGAAGCAGGAAGCCTGGAGAGGCTGGCGTACCGCCCCAGATGAGAGCTGATGGGTGCTCAGTCTACGTGGCCGCCCTGGAGGTGCTGAGAGGTGGCTGAGTGTGGATGGACAGTTTACCCTTGAATAACACAGGGGTCGGGCGCCTTGCAGTCACAAATGCAGCTGGCCCTCCGTGTATGCGGATTCCCAGGGGTGGAGTTGAGCCTTGAACATGGGTTTGAACTGGATGGGTCAGCTGGAAAGGAATCGCAGCTAAGGGGACCTGTGCAGCTCAAACCCATGCTGTTCAAGGGTCAGCCGTATTTTGAAGGCGGAGCCCACAGGATTTTCTGAGGACCAGAGGTGGGGTGTGACGGAGATGTCGAGATCAAAGCGCTCCGCCCGGCAGCTGGATGGCGGAACTGAGACGGGAGAGGCAGGGGACGGCGTGCAGACCTGCTCGTGTCCTTGGCCCTCGTCAGATCAGGGGTAGCCAAGATCTGACCTGGTCATAGGCACGAGTTTTGCGGAAGCAATATGGGGGTGGGTGGTTGAAATCTCTAGGCAGCTGCTTTTTAAAAATGTCTAGTCTTTTTTCTAATCTTGGAAAAGCGAGTGTTTTCTGAGAATTCCTTGACTTTTCTTCCACGTGTGCTTTGTTGTCTAGAATTTGGTAGCCATGAATAGTGATTATTCCTCCACATTTTATATTTTCGTAGGAGCTTTTTCTTGGTTGCTCTTTTGACTATGTTAAAAGGAATATACGGCTTAAATTTTTAAACAGATCAGAAACGTAATACGAGGTAGTCCGGTGAGACATTAAGATCACGTGAACAGGCTCAGGAGCCAGACCTGTGTTCACATAGTGGTTCTGTCCCTTTCTAGTGGGGACACAGCTTCTGCTCGCCTCATTGGGGTGTGGTCAGTCTTCAGTGGGCAAGTAGATGGAGGGCACTGGATTGGTGCCTGGCATGTATCAGTGAGAGAAACCGTTGTCATCAATACAGAAACAGGCCCACTGTCGACGTTAGGAACCATGGTAGGGGGAGTATGGGACACTCTAGCAGCTCTTAGGAGGAGGGGCCCCAGCCCCAGCTTAGGGAGAGGGAAAGACTTCCAGTGGCAGGTGCTCTGACAGCTGAAGGCTGGGAGAGAGAGTCACCTAGGGGAACAATGGGCAAGGGCGTCTGGCGCGCGCAGAGCCCCCGAAGCAAGTCCCACACCTGCTGGGAGACAAGGAGTTGTGTGTGTGGGGGCCCTGGGGCAAGGCTGGAGAGGGACTGTGGACTTTTTCCTAAGAGACTTTATCCTAAGAAAGTGGATGCTCAGGAGTGTACTGCGCTGCTTCTCCTACCGGAATGTTTAGACGCCTGGAATTCACAGATGTTTTTAATATTTTAAATCTTGAGCCATAGGCTGCCTTTGGTTTAGTCAGTGTGTTTAAGTGGAACGTGAATGTGGATAAGGAAATCGTCCTGCCTGCCTTCATCTTATAGTGGAGCTGAAGGTCCCGCAGTCTTAGCTCTGGGTCCTGTTACTCCCCTCTGCGCTCAGCCTGGGGGTCAGCCCGTGCTTCGTGTGGCGCTTTCCCCAGCAGAACCTTTGCTAAGTCCAGAGACAGCCCTCACCTTCAAACGGCTGAACTTTGGCTTTGAAAAGCAGCAAGAGAGAAGCAACTCTTCACATACAAGGGATTCTCAAAAAGTTTACTAGCCGATTGCCTCTTAGGAACTGCTGAGGCCAGAAGGCAGCGGGATGACGTATTGAAAGTCTGAACGAAAAAAAACCTCAACAAAGAGTTCTGTATTCTACAATAGTATCCTTCAGTAATGAAGGAGAAATTAAGATATTTCCTGATAAACAAGAGCTGAGGGCATTTGTTACCAGTGGACCAGCTATACAGGAAACATTAAAGAAGTCCTCCAGGCTGAAATGAAGGACATTAGACAGTCATTTGCAACCATGAGGAAAAAAACAAACAAACACTAGTAAAGGTAACCAGTGTTATTGTGCTTTTTGTCTGGTATGTAACTTCTTTCTTTGTCTTTAGTGTTTTAAAAGGC
Source organism: Macroglossus sobrinus (assembly GCA_004027375.1). Lineage (NCBI taxonomy): Eukaryota > Metazoa > Chordata > Mammalia > Chiroptera > Pteropodidae > Macroglossus > Macroglossus sobrinus. The sequence continues at coordinate 278,213 of PVKZ01001266.1, forward strand.
AAATGCATTAAACAGTAGTTTGAAATCTGTGTTAATGGGCATACAGTATTTAAAGTATAATCTGTGACAATAACTATATAAGAGGAGAGAGGCAAAGATATATAGCAACAGAGCGTTTGTATGCTATTGAAACTTAGCTTCTCAGACTGGGTAATTTCAGTTGTCTTATTTTCAGGGTCGCTGTATCCTTTCTTCTGCTGTTGGGGGATGTCTCTATAACACTATTTGATCTAGGTTGTTGTGAGTTGTTAGTAATTGTAATATGCAAGCTAATCACTAAGGAAATAACTTACAAAATATGCAGAAAAGGATAGAAGAGGGCATTAAAGTGGCACGCTATGGGATACAACCAAATCAACCAAATACCAAAGAAAGGCAGCAGCGGAGGAATTGAGGACCAAACATCATACAGGACATACAGACATCAACTACATGGTCTTGGTAAATACTTCCTTATTAGCAACTATATTAAATATAGGTGGGTTAAACTCTCCTATTAAAAGACAGAGATTGACAGATTCGATTAAAAATGATGGAATTCATCTATATGCTGTCTACAGCCCATCTGTATGCTCTCTACTAGAAACTTTAGCTATACCCTGCACTTCAGATGTAAGAACACGAAGAGGTTGAAAATAAAACGATAGGAAAAGATATTTCATGCTAGACAGAAACCAAAAGAGAGCTGGAGTGGCTCTGTCATTATCAAACAACATTAAAAAGGTCATAAGAGACAAAGAAGGACATTGTATACTGACTGATAAATGCTTCAGTACAGCAAGGTGATATCACAATTATAAATGTACACGTCACAACAGAGCCCCGAAATACATGAAGCCAAACATGGGCAGATCGAAATGAGAAACAGAACTCAACAATAACAGTTGGAGACTTTAATATTCCACTTTTGATAATGGATGGGAGAACCAGACGTGATCGCTAGGGAGATGGAGGACTTGAGCAACACTGTAAACCAGTTGGACCTGACCTATGTGTAGACACTCCCGCCTGACAACGGCGAACGTATTTTTCTCAAGTGAACATGGAACATTCTCCAGGATAGACTATGCGGTAGGCCACAAGCAAGTCTTAATCAATTTTAAAAGACTGAAATCATACAGAGTATCTTTTCCAGTCATTGTGGAAGGAAAGTAAAAATCAATAATAGAAGGAAAATTCACAAATATATGGAAATTAGAAAATACCTTGAGATTCATAGAAATAACACAATATGCCATAACTTAGAGATACAGTGAAAGTCGTACTGAGAGGGAAATTTATAGCTGTGAAAAGAACTCAGGACTCATATCTACAGTGTGTGAAGAGCTATAAATGAACAAGAAAAAGACTGTTGACCTAATTTAAAAAATATTCAGAAGAGTTGGAGCTTCACAAAAGAGGATCTATCCAAATGCCCAATAAGAATATGAAAGAATTTTCAGCCTTATTTGTTATACATTGAAACCAGAGAGACATACCACTGCCTCTGGCTCTAAGTGAGTGCAGTTCATGGGACTGACCATATCAGCAGGTGGCCAGGATTTGGAGCAGCTGGAACTCCCGTCACACTGCTGGTGGGAACGTAAATTTGTACAGTTTCTTTGGAAAACTGGTATTCTCTACAAAAGCTAAGCATGTAGTTATTCTATAACCCAGAAATTTCATTCGAGGAATACACCTAACAGAAATGAGTGCTTATGGCCGACAAACGCCATGCGTAAAAACAGTCATAATAATAGCTCATACCGGCCTCAGCCACGTGTTCCTCAGGTGGAGAAATGCACCGTGATGTCGTCGTTTGGTGGAGGGTGCGTACCTGTGGGGAAGAACCACCCGCCACACGCGGCAGTGTGGCTGCGTCTGGCGGTGACAGGAGCGCAGTGGAGTCGGTGATTTCACTTGTGAGCCATTCACATGCGGGCAAAACTCTCTGTGTCAGAAGTTCTAACTGTGGTTTAGGGGGTGCTCTTCCCTGGGTGAGGGCGCACAGGCTGCCTTCAGAAGTTCCAGAAATCTTCTGTAATTTGATCTAGATAGTGGTTACACAGGTGTACGCATCTGTAAAAATTCACCGCTCTGTATACTTAAGATTTGTGCAGTGTGCTATCTAAAGTTAATTCTCAATTAAAAATGAAGGTTTTTGAAAACGAGACCTGAGACAAAGCGCACGTCCATCCCCAGCTGTTTTATGCAGGGCCAGGGCGGTTCCTTCGTGTGTGGCGGGGCTGCTGACGCTGTTCAGTGAGGTCTGGTGTGAACCCGGCCTCGGCGCGCTGACAGCTTTCACGGTCTGTCCCTTCCGATTGGAACAGTTGCTGCAGTTTTATGATCCTAACGTTTTTGTACATTTGTGCGGTCCTGGCGGCCACCGCATCTGCCATCTTGTCCTCACTCATCTCTCCTTCTCGTTCATCCCAGCTGCCCACTGCTGAAACTCCCCTTGCCGGGGACAGGACCCGTGGAGTTCACCACCCCAGTGAAGGACTACTCGCCCCCGCCTGTGGCCTCCGACCACAGACCAGGAGACCCTACTGAGCAGCCGGAGTGGGTAGGTGCCCAGCGTGTCCCTGAGGCTCTGTGAGTGACGGGTGGTCAGCTCTTGATGGTTGAATACATGTACTTGAACAGCTTTACAGAGACACCAGAAATATTGAGTTGTACATTTAATGAATAATCTGTTTTGAAAGAAACACCAAGTGACTAAGAAGTGTGAGTGTCCTAGAAAAACAGGGGTCTGAGGTGGTCATAGCTGTGGCCAGCTGGGTCTGGGTTCCTACCCTGGCGGCCCCCGCACAGCAGAGAGGTGCTGGGCAGCGCCCTGCCAACAGGCCATGGCCTGCTTGCCCCGTGTGATCATGAGAACCAGTGAACAACCCTCAAGAATGTTCTGTCACCAGAGTCCCTCCACCATCTGGTATTTGCAGTGCACACCTACTTTCTTCAGGTCTGTTGGGTCCTGTTTTATTCTTACAACCAGGTGAAAAGCACAGGGTTGCTGTTTTTTTAAAATGTCTTACAGTCTAGGGAGCTGGCATCCAGAGTGACGAAGTGCCTCAGTTACTAGGTTTACGTGGGGTCAGCACTGGATTAGGACCCCAGGCCTGCTGACCCTGAGCCCACTGCTGCTTCTGAACCATACTGGTCTCAGTCGACTGTCACTCAGCTGAGCACTGGTGCAAATGAGGACAGAATGGGGGCCTCAAGTGCAGGCCCTAGCTCGCCGTAGCTCTGGACTCGGTATTTGGAAATCCTACAGGTGTGATTAGCTTGTCTGAAGCTTTTACCTGCCAGGTAACAGACCAAGTGCCTTCTTGCACATGTCATGCTTCTGTCCACCGGACTGGTGCCGGACGCGCCGAGTCTCTTGTTGGGGAGGAAAAGCAAAGCTCAGGGGATTGAGCTCTTCACTCCCTACACCTGGCACATCCCTTCCTGTTTCCTTTTCGGGTAAGGTGGCATGGCAGGCAGGTAACTTATCATCTTGGCTCTCCCGTTGCTGAAACAGAGACATAACCGGTGAGATAGGTACGTGTTAAATTACACGTGGTGTCTGTGGGAAGTACACAGTTGGGCTTAATGGGATTCTGTCCTTGAAGGCCAGAGGGAGCATGGTCGGATGCTGGCAGAGACCAGTTCTGTAACTTCATGTCCCAGCTTGACCTGGGCTCACCGTGGGATCTTGCTTCAAACCTTTTACCTTCATTAACCTCTTGAGGCAGTTTTTCCACATAATGGAAGTGATGGTTCCTGGTCACGACAAGGTCACCTCTGTGGGTGTTTTGTGACTAGGAGAGTTCACGGCCCGATGGTGCAGGATAGAGGTTTAATGATATGGCTCTTGGGGGTTACTCGTGTGTGAGCTCTTTAAACTTGCCTAGTGCCCTTTGTCTGGATGCGGATAGTACGTGGGTGTACAAGTTAACTTGAGGGCTCAGGAATCAGAGGAGGTCCATTTCCTCATGTTCTGATTGGAGCCCTCGTGACCTGTCGTCATGCAGCTCAGCAGTCACCTCACGTCCATTGACTGTCCGTGGTCGGTGATACAGGGATGTAAGGACCGCTTTAGTTTAAAGAACGGAAACTCAACCCAAACCAGTGTGAGCAAAACAGGAGTTTTTTGAGGTCGCATATCTCATAGCCAGGGTCAGGGCCGACTCCGGGACAACCTGGTTTGGGCCTCGAAGGAGTCCACCTGTCAGTTCCGGGTCAGCGCCCCCCTCGGTCTGCCTTACGATGGCTCCTGCAGCTTCAACTCCATGTTCCTGCGACATGCGGTCCAGTGGAGGACGGGAGAGTGCCCATTTGGCTCTGAATGGGGTCACCTGCCTGTCCCTGTGCCAGATCCATGGCTGAGAGGGGTGCCGTTGACTGGCTTCATCGCCAGGCGGAGAGTGAGAGGGTGGCCGTCAACGGACGGGCTGGCTCGGGCGCTGGGCAGCACCGCGCGGGCATCTCTGCCCACGAAGGGCCCAGCGTCCTTCCCCACGTGTTTATGGCACGTCGGCAGCAGTGTGTCTGGCAGCATGATGGGACACACAGCCTCACAGCTCCCAGGAGGTCCCAGTGTGGTCAGGAAGAAAATACAGTTCGTAACAAAACTAAGTAGTATTGATCACAACCCAAAGTGTAGAATAAATACGAGTCCATGTGATTGGATAAGTAAATGGGGAGTGAAAAATTCTAAGTAATTTATGTAGATGCTCTGCCCTCAAGGAGGTAGAATATGACGCCTTCTCCTTAAGTGTGAGCTGTGTGTCGTGACTTCCTTTCGAAGAGCACTGTGTGGGGGGCTAGGAAGGTCACTTTACGGTGGAGAGCCTGACACAGCTTTCCAGCAAGCCGGTCAGGGTCAACATCGACAGTGATCGCTCGGGTTGGTAGTGTATACCCGTGATGTGTGGCAGGAAGGGTGTTTCACTTCTGTGGTCTTTCTCCCTGACACCGAGAACCCCACTCTAATGAGAAACACACACGATGAATCGCAGCTGAGGGACTTTCTATATGGTAGCTGACCACACTGCTCAGCACGGCCCAGGTCACCAAAAACAGGGACAGGCTGGGAGACTGCCTGAGGAAAACTAAGGGGACCAGATTGCTTTCGTTTTTACCTACCCTCCTTTTTCTCTCCCAGGATCTCAGCCGGGCTAATACCGTGTATTTAGTGGGTGTGTGTCTTGAGGCTTCTCTTGGCTATGAGTTTCTCAGCCTGTCCGTGTTTTTGGTGACCGTGACAGCGTCGAGGAGTACTGGTCAGGTGTTTTGTAGAGTGACCCTCAGATGGGATCTGTCCCTTTCCCTAGCGTAGACGGCGTCATGGATCTTTGGAAGGAAGACTGTAGAGCTGAGCTGTCATTCTTTTCACATCCATCAATATCCTAAATGATTTTTAAAGTTTCCATACGCTAAAGTCCAGTCTTCTGTAAAGTTTCTGGTGCTGTCAGGTGTTTAAAAAGTCTTTCTAATAGATGAATAGAGAAGTCTCGTTGTGGTTGTAACTTGCACTTCCCAGATGACTGTGTGTGTGTGTGTCGTCCTGTGTGATGTCTGTGTTTAAATGTTTGCCCATTTTGAACTGAGTTTTGATTTTTTTTTTTTGAATCATAATTCTTTCTGCATGTTGGAGTTGACTCTTACTCTATATCTCTCCATCTCCCCATTTGCTGAGGTTTCCCACCAGTGGGATGACGGCTGCACCCTGTAGTTGCATTTTTATGTGTCCTCCAGGGAGGACTGAAGTCAGCTCTGCCAGGCCCTCACACCCTGTGTTGGGCCCATCCTGTGTTGGAGTCACTGTGGTCAGTGGCCTCATGGGCTTGGGGGAGGGCAGTTCCTTCTGGGGAGAGGAATGTTTTTACAAGAGGGAGAGAAGGACAGAGCAGAAATGATAGACCTCCCATTTCCCAGGTACGTGACCTTGGCATGTTGCTTAACACCTTTGCGCCTTAGTTTGGGGATAATAATTATGCCTGCGTTATACATTGTTTTATATGTAGGATTAAGCGAAAGAATCAAAGGTTCCTTTAGTGCAGGGCTTAGACCATCATTTGCATTCCACGAATGCTTGTGGTCATCACCATTGTCATTGTTGTCATCAATCAGGTCTGCCAGAGCAGAGAGGAGGGGAACAGAGGTTATGCTTGCACTGCCCTTGGATGCGCACCAGGCATGCACTCCTTGTCCTTCACCCCTCGGCTCAGACGTCACTCTCTCCAGGAAGCCTTCCCCAGCTCTGCTGCAAGTGTGTACCCAGCTTCTCCTCTGTGCTCTGTATTGTGACCCAGTGGAAGTCATGTTTTATTCAGATGTGTATAGTCTGATGTTTTGCACACAGATACTCAGGGATGAATAAAGGAACAGCACAGTTTATTCAGGAGACGGGGAGTCTGAAGCGAGGCCCTTATCTTGGTAGGTGATGAGGTAGAGGTGGGACCAGGTTGAATCCTGGACGGTGGAGTTGGAACGTTAATTCTGCGGGCGGTGAGAAGCTGTTCGATGAACGTGGTGGTAAGAAGATCCGTCTTATTGAACTTGGAGGCTGAGATGATCAGGCCCAGGAGAAGCGGGTGGTGTCTGAACAGGGGCGGAGATTAATCTTAAGGAGATGCCAAATCCAGCTTTAATAGTTTCAAGACCAAACGATGCAACTAGAGATAGCTGAGATGTGTTTGGCCAGACGCTTCCCTGGATGGCCACACGTGTTGTTTTGTTGGGTCCCCCCCGTGGTCTGTTGAGGTCGGAGGTTCTTCCCCTGCACCCCCACCCCACTCACAGTGAGTAAGAGAGGCCTGGAGAGTGCCGAGACCCTTGACCAAGGCACACAGCCAGGCGTGGAGCTGGAAGTTGAGCCCGGGTGGGTGCCCTGAGCCTGCCCGTCCCAGCACACCACACCCCCTGGCCTGCCCAGGGCTAGAGGACAAGGAGCAGGAGCCCTCTCTTCCCGGGGTCCTCTGCATCTTGCTCTGAAGGCCGCCCCAGTGTGTATGGGTGGAAAGGTAAAATACCTAGGGCTCTAGGTAGCTCTATCTAAATGTGAAGGAAGGATTATGATTTTTAAGAAAACAAGCCCAAGTTCTGGCCAACCTACCCTGGACAAGTCACCCCGAAACCTGAAGCTCACACCCAGCCCCAGCTTGCATATCCTCAGAGGCGGCTGGGCTTCCAGGGCCAGCATCGCAGTGCTCGCGTTGGCTGTCTGCCTGGACGCGGGGTGTCCAAGGGGCCTTGTGTGAACGCCGATGGCCAGAGACCCCAGGGGTCCCCACGACCTCAGCTTCCCCCCGCACTTGTTCTGGGCCTTTCCATGGTGTCCTGTTTTCCATGGGAACTCACATGGTTTAGAAAGACCCAGGTAGGTTGGCTGTAGAGAAAAAAAATCAGGCTTGGGCTTTGGGCAGCTCTGGCCTTTAATCCTGGCCCTGCTGCCTGTCAGCTGTGTGTCCTTGGACACCGCCTTTTATCTCTCTAAGCCTTGGGCTTTTATCTGGGTCCCTCGTTCAGGGTCTGTATCAGGCTGAATGAAGGTGTCAGCCAAGGCTGCAGTCATCCCAGCGACTGGGAGGCTTTGTGGCGAAGCTCCCTCGGGGGCCGGCGGCCGCAGGCTCCTTCCAGGCCGCTCCTCTGGGGCGCGGCTCCTCACCAGTTGCTGGCCGCAGGTCCCCTCCATTCATTGCCACGTAGAACTTTCTGGAGCAGGTCACGGTAGTGCCGACTTCATCAAAATTTCCTCCAAATTTTTTTTATTGTGGCAAAATACCTGCAGCGTAAAATTGATCACCTTGACCATGTTTACGTGGACCCTCAGTGCTATCAACGATACTCATACGCTGTTGCGTAGCCATCACCAGCGTCCGTCCCCACAGCTCTCCTCACCTTGGAAAACGGAAACCCTGTCCCCGTTTCCCCTCCCCGACCCCTGGCAGCCGCCATTCTGCTTTCTGTCTCTGTGCACGCACACACGTGGAATCGTGCAGTAGCTGTTTATTTGTGACTGGCTTATTTCACTTAGCGTGATGTCCTCACTGATTACAGTCTTTCGTAACCTAATCTCAGAACTGACATCTCAACCTTTTGTCGTATTGACTGTCAGAAGCAAGTCGCCCATCCCGCCCCCTCTCAAGGAGGAGTTACAAGGGCGTGATCACCAGGAGGTAGGGAGCACGGGGGCCCCATTAGGAGACTGCCTGTCACAGTGAGGGGTCTTCCTTCTGTGCCCAGGGGCATCTGGGCTCCACTGGCCCTGACGCTTCCTCCGTCACCCCCTTCAGACACCACGTGTCGTCTCCGATGCCATGTCTGTGTCTCGAATATCAGGAGGGGTCATGATAGGGCCCAGCACAGTGAGGGGTGGCCCCACCCACGTCCCTGGCTACCGTTTAGTGCCCGCCCGCCTGCTTTCCAGCCTCCAGTATCTGCGTCTCCTTTGTCAGGATTTCTGGCACAGAAGGCCTGAGAGTCGCGCCCCGTAGGAGCGGCCCTCGCCCAGTAACTGCAGGAGTTGGTATGTAACGCCTCAGCTCTGAGCCACAGGTGGGGTGACTTAGCTAACCCCAGCTAGCCACAGAGGACATTCGCTCAGTAACGCACCTTCACCAGCTGCCTTCTCTTCCCTGCTTCTGTCCCTCCTCTCCTCCTCGTGTTTCCAGCACCTCCAGATAAACCACGTGTTTTCAGGCCTGGTGCTGGGGAAACCCAAATGAGGATAGAATGACAAGCGTTAGGCCAGTGCCTGTTGAGAAAATCACCGTAAGGGGGTTTTGATGCCTAGAAGAAGCATGTCTGTTGGATATGACTTCGATAGTCATGTCAGAAGATGGCACCAGGATCTTGAAAGAGCTGGAAAATGTGGGACAGCTGCCTGGAAAGTTCCATTGGGACCCAGGGTGAACAGAGCCGGCCGGCAGAGGGAGGCCCGGCCAGGGCTGGGAGTGTGGCTGTGCAGGGGGCTCCTTTCTCCGAGGTGTTCGTCTGCGAAGGCTTTACCAGCTGGGCGTGATGACAAATGAGCAGTGGATTTCACCCAGGACTGGTGGCAGGTCACAGGACAAAGAGGTGTCAAGGGCTAAGTGGTTCCCTATTCCTTTGACAATCTGATGAAAGCCATGATCTTCTCCCCGAGACATGATGTGATAGTAACACAAGCCTTGCCAAGCAGAAGTCTGAACGGATGTGGGGAGCTGGGTGTTTCTAGAACTCTGGCGCTGTTCCTAGAGCCCAGAAAGAGGCTCTCATGCTGAAGTCCGTCTGGTAGTACTTCGCTGAGATTGTGGCCGAGGCCGAATGGCCCTGGCCAGGGAGCGGGACCTGGGAGGAAAGGGGCCTGGGGGTGGACTGGAGGACCAAGGCGTGTCCTGCCTGGAAACTAAGGGCTCGGTCGCACATGCCCAGTGGGCCTGAGGGCGGAGGTGGAGGGTCCAGACGAGCGCTGGATGCAGAAGCTGGCATGTCCAGTCACAGCCTTGTGCTCAGTGGGAGCCAGACTGGGGCTGGAGGCTCCACAGTGCCATGCTGTTCCTGGGTGACATGCTGTGTCCTTCACAGGCTTTGAGGGTGACCGCCTGGGAATGGCTCTCACTGTAGAGCCATTGGTCCCTGGACAGCCCCTCCCCAGCTCAGGCCTTTGTGATGAGCCGTTGTTCAGGTCAGAGCTTGTGGCGGCCAGCTCCGCCCAGGTGCTACCTCTGGGCCTCCTGGCGCAAAAGACAGAGTGAGTGAGGCCTCTGTCCCCAGAGCCTTCGCTAGGACATGGCTTTGTCAACCTGAGCTGCACAAAGGCTCACCTGGTTGCTTCAGGTCGTTCCTTTGTGTCCAGGGGACCAGGAGGCCCTCACTTGCTGTGTGTCCAGACTCTTGACCCTGGCTCTGCAATAACCTGGAGCAGGGCATCACCGAGTGGCTAAACGGCCTGCTTTTCGTTCCTTTTGTCTACACACCTGCCCTCGGAGTTCCTGACTGTGGCACAGGCATGGAGACAGCCCCCCTTCCCTCAGCCAGGCCAGGCTCTCTCCAGCCTGCACCTCACGGCCTGTCCCGGCTGTGGGCAGTCTTTCTCTGTCTCCATTCGGATGACACTAACTCCAGGGTTGTCTTCTAGAACAGGGGTCCCCAACCCCCGGTCCACAACCCGGTACGGGTCGCTGGCCTGTTAGGCCACACAGCAGGAGGTGAGCGGTGGGCGAGTGAGTGAAGCTTCACCTGTGTCTGCAGCCGCTTTCCGCACTAGCATCACCGCCTCAGCTCCGCCTCAGATCACCTTGGGCATTAGATGCTCATAGGAGCACCAGTTCCTCATGCCACAAAGGTTGGGGACCGCTGCTCTAGAGCACTGCTTTTGTCAGGTCGTCCCCCTCCATCTCAGAGACACTCAGAGGCTTTTCTTTGTCAGCTGGGTAAAGTCCAGACAGGTCAGCCAGATGTCGTCCTAGCCGCCTCTCATTTTAGCTGTGATTTCTGTTGACGTGTGAGGGGACGCCTGTGTGCCATCCAGCTGGGTGTGCGCTCAGCGTCCCCTGCTCCTCAGAGGCCCTCCCTTCTCTGCTCCCACCACTTCCTCCCCCCTCGTGGCTCCACTCCGCACTGCTCCTGGTCCTAACCGTGCCGTGCTAATCTCGTGCCTTGTTTTGGGGGCGCTCTGTGACACGCCCCCTGTTACACATGTGAGCACTTTGGTCTCTGGAGTGCCCGTTGTTTGCTCTCTGAGGGCAAATGGCAGGTTCTGGTGGGGAAAGTGTGGACGTGCAGTGAGGAGACCTGGGTTTACGTCCCCACACAACCCCGCTCAAGTGAGGAAACCCTAGACGTCACCTCGCTGCTTGTAGGAGAGTCACGGGTCAGTGAAGTGATGTGCCACGACTGTCTGCTGCTGCTGTTTCCATTACTACTTCATCTCCGCGTGCACTGTTTATATACACGTGTGGGGGTATGTCCGTGTGGCGTGTGTGTCGTGTGTCCACCTTCCTGATGCTGCAGGGGAAATGGCATCATCCCCCTTTCACAATGAGGACACTGAGACTCGGAAGTCACAGACGTTTCCAAGGCCGTGCAGTTGGAGAGCAGGGCTTTCCAACTGGGCCTTTCGGTCTTTAAACCCACTGACCTGCAAGTGGCAAAACCAGGGTCGGTCAGACCGGCACGTGCCCTTTTGGGAGCTTATGTTCTTCTGTGGGGTCAGCAGGTGTTTTCCGTAAGGGGCTAGATGGCAGATGCTTTAGGCTCTGTGGGTCACACAGTCTCTGTCATGAGCAGTCACCTCGGTCACACTCAAAGGTGCCAGCAGGGGATGAGAGCTGCCATGGACAGTACAGAGTGGAGTGGGCGTGGCCGTGTTCCAGGGAGGCGTCATCCAGAAGAGCAGGTGCCAGGCTCAAGGTGGCCTGTGGGCCATACTTTGCTGACCCTGGTCTATTGGGACATGGTTAGGAAAGTGGTCTTAAACGGAGGGGAAAGCCCCTTGTGCACCTTCACTTCTGAAGGCCTGTCCTCTGGGCCACACGGCGCCCGCATAGATGCTCAGTGTGGACGTGGGCCCATGCTCTGCCCCCCGCTGACCTTCCGCCCCTCGCCCCTCCTTCTGCAGTATGTGGGTGCCCCGGTGGCTTACATCCAGCAAATATTCGTGAAGACCTCGGTGTCCCCCTGGCACAAGAACCTCCTGGCAGTGGATGTGTTCCGCTCACCGCTGTCCCGGGCCTTCCAGCTGGTGGAGGAGATCCGGAACCATGTGCTGAGAGACAGGTACCCCGCTGAGGGCCCCCGGCCTCCCTGAGCCCTGCTCTGTGCTGGAGGGAGGTGCGGTCCTCAGCGGACCCCACTGAGCCAGCCAGCTGTGCAGAAGTCGAATAAGCCAGAAGGACGGTGGGTGAGCTGGCTTGGCGTCCATCAGCACCCTGCAGGTCCCCGCTGCCTGCTTTCCCCCTGGACCTGTGCACATGGCACAAGGAGCACTCTGAGCTTCGTCCTCAGGTGTCAGACAGAGCTGTCCCCTGGGCTGACCCTGGGACCGGCTGACTGAGAGCCAGTTGACTTGAGTCTCAGTTGACTTGTGTCTCAGATGGCTCCCTGCGGAGCGGTTATATGAGAACGTCACGGTGGTGGCCGGGCTGGTGAAAGGCAGGCTTTGCCTGGGGATGCGCTGCTGAGGCCCCAGGCGGTGCTGCCCCAGCCCCAGTGGACGTGTGGACATGCCAGCTCCACAGGCTGCTGTGCCACTGGGCGTTAGCTAGTGAAGGGCTTTGAAAGGTACTTTGGTGAATGAAATGGAAGCCCTTAATTTTCACCCTGACTGCTCTGCCCCGTGAATTGGCCAGGGTGTTTTAGCGTGCGGGGCTGTGCGTGCTTCCAGAACTGGCCTCTCTCTGGAGATGACTGGCCTTTGGGCCCAGGATGCACTTTAAAGGTCAGATGACCTCTTGGTGGCTGTCGACCACCTGGAGGAACTTTTCCTGACTTCCCTAATCCTCGGGCTCTTTGCCAGATGATGGGAACTGGATGACGGAGGGTACCCCATCCGCGCTGTGGGCCTGCCTTGTGCTGGCAGACAGAGAGATGCCTCACCCTGTCTCCTGCACAGCTCCGGGACCAGGAGCCTGGAGGACGTGTGCCTGCAGGTGACCGACCTGCTGCCAGGCCTCAGGAAACTCCGGAACCTGCTCCCCGAGCATGGCTGCCTGCTGCTGTCCCCTGCCAACTTCTGGCAGAATGACCGGGAGCGCTTCCATGCCGACCCCGACATCATCCGGACCATCCACCAGCACGAGCCCAAAACCCTGCAGACCTCAGCCACGCTCAAAGGTACCCTCAGGGCAGGTCCCCGAGGACCCGCGAGGGTGCCCGTCGCCGTGTGCCCTTCGATGGGTGCTGTGGCATCGGGGGTCGCCCGTTTCCCTGGTGGGAGTGGGGCGGGGCCCTTGTGCCCTGCAGTACCTGCTGCTTCTGCCTGCAGACCTGCTGTTTGGCGTGCCCGGGAAGTACAGCGGGGTGAGCCTCTACGCCAGGAAGAGGATGGTCTCCTACACCATCACCCTGGTCTTCCAGCGCTACCACGCCAAGTAAGGCCGTCGGCGCGGCTCCTGCCGGGCTGTGGGGGGCCCTGGGGCTCTGCGGAGTGAAGTGTCTCTGCCCCTCAGACCGAAAAACACTGTCCACATTCGAGTGGGGTTAAGAGCGAGGGACTGAGGCAGGGCTGGCAGATAGTGTCCTGCTGCCCCCACTGCTCTCTCCGGAGCCTGGGGCTGGGGTCCCCAGCTGGGTACTACTGAGTCTCGTGTGGCCTCAGAGTTCTTCCCAGCAGAGTGCCACGGGCCGCTCCCCAGCAAGGGCAGGGACACTCGAGACACTCCAGGTGGCTGTCCCGGAGGAGTGGCGTGCTCCGTCAGGAAGGGGCAGGGGAGTGTCCGAGATGGCGCTGCGATTCTTCCAGTGCCCCTGGAGGCTAGGGACGCTGCCCAGCTCAGAGAAGCTCCCTCCAGTGTCGGGGGAGGGGAGCCCTGAGGGACGCCCTTCCAGGGATGGTCTTCGTCCCTGGGCCGCGGGACACTCCATCTTCCCCTCCCTGCTCTGCAACCAGGTTCCTGGGCAGCCTGCGGGCCCGCCTGCTGCTCCTGCACCCCAGCCCCAACTGCAGCCTCCGGGCGGAGAGCCTGGTCCATGTGCACTTCAAGGAGGAGATCGGCGTCGCCGAGCTCGTGCCCCTGGTGACCACCTACATCATCCTCTTCGCCTACATCTACTTCTCCACGCGTACGTGCCGGGGAGGCCGGGGCCCTCGGGCGTTTCCAGATCACGGGCGCCGCTGCCTCTGGAGGCGGCTTGAGCCAGAGGCGGAGTACGCCCTGGGCTCACGAAAGCCGGGGTTTCGTCCCCCAGCTGTCTCGGGAACTTGGGTGGGTCCAGGGTGCCTCAGGATCCTCAGGAAAAGACCCCTCCTGGGGTAGGGTTTCCAAAGGCACACCGTGTCCCCGAGACTGGGAAGTGGCCGTCCTTTTCTTTGGTTGAAAAGAAAGGCCTTCCCCTGCTCGATTGTCGGGGCCCGCTGTCCCCCGGCAGCTCGGTTGAGGGCTTATGTGCCAGGGTCTGGGGAGGGGCTGCCCTGACGTGCCCTCTCTGCCCTCCAGGCAAGATCGACATGGTCAAGTCCAAGTGGGGGCTCGCTCTGGCTGCCGTGGTCACGGTGCTCAGCTCACTGCTCATGTCTGTGGGGCTCTGCACGCTCTTCGGCCTGACACCCACCCTCAACGGCGGGTAGGTCCCAGCGGGCTCCAGTGGGCCACAGGGTGGGCCCCAGAGAGCCTCACACCTCTAGGCCCACCCTGGACTGGACGCTTGCTGTTACCATGTCTTCATAATGTTGTTTTGACATTTAAGAGAGATTTTCTTTTTTTTTTAAGTTACCTGGCTTGTTTTCATATTATGTTTATAAAATATATTGATATGTAAAATACCTATGTGGTATGGGTGCATATGTACACGTGTGTGTGTTAGTGTGTGTACGGGGTATGTACGTGTGTACAAACTTGTGCTTATGCATGGATATATATGGTGATGTCTCGCATGTGTGCGTCTATATAAGTGTGTATATAGATGTGTGTCTTTGCTCGTTACATATATACGTACGTACTGCTCCATGATGGCATACGCTGCAGATGGTATGAGATAGAAGATACATTTCTTCATTTTTTACTATTAAAACATTTAAATGCCTAATTAAATAGGTCATTTTTTGAGTCCGCTTTATATGGGATACAGGCACCCTCTGTAATCTGTAATCTTCCCGTTGCTGTTGGCTCCCCGTGCTGTGTCCCTTTGAGTCCTGGCTGGAAGCCTTTCCCCAGGTTTGCCTTCGGGCCCTGGGCCCCTCGGCTCTGGGGGGGCTGTGCCCGCACCAACCAGTTGGCCTGTCCCCTGCCTTGGCTTGTCATGCTGGGTACAGAAACAGCGGTTTTGTGTTTCATGCTACTTTCCTTGCTCCTCGGACACGGGCTTCCTTTCTCAAACCTAAGCACGCCCTCCCGCATAGCCGTCTGCGCGCCTCCTCGGAGCCTCACCTGTGGCAGCCCTCACTGCCACAGCAGAGCCCGCCGGGCGCCCCTCGGCCAGTCCTGTGCGCAGAGTCCCCGTTACCTGTGGTGCGGCCTGCGGGCGGCACCGCCCTCCCGGAGAACAGGGACTGTTCTCCACAGAGGCGAGTCAGGCCTCAGGCTGGTCTCACCCCCCTCAGTCGGTCCGGTGGCTCGGCCTGGAGTGCTGCCCAGGGTCTCGGCCACGGTCATTCCTTCTGGCGGGCAGCGTCTGATGTGGGAAGGACGGAGGCGTGCGCCCTGGCAGCTGGGCGGCAGGGGCGTCCTCTGGCCCTCCTCCCGCTGTGCTGGATGTGGGGAGGTGGGGACAGCTGCCGGCCACGTGGCCTGAACGCTGAGCCTGTGTAGAGAGGCCCCGTTGGGCGTGGGCAGGGAGGGTGCATGTCCGCCTGTGCTCGTGGGGGTCGCTCAGCAGCCTCCACTGCGGGCTGCGGACCCCACAGCCTCCCCCTGCCCCTCTGTCCCCAGCGAAATCTTCCCTTACCTGGTGGTGGTGATCGGCTTAGAGAACGTGCTGGTGCTCACCAGGTCGGTGGTCTCCACCCCCGTGGACCTCGAGGTGAAGCTGCGCATCGCCCAAGGTAAGCGATGGGGAGCGGGCGTGCCCGGGGCGGGCTATGGCAGGCTTCCCCAGGGAGCCCCAGGAACCCCCCCTTGCTCTGGCCTCTAGCATAATGGGGGGTCCGCTGCCAGGTTGTGGCAGCTCTTGAGCATGTGCCCTGTGGGGTTGTGGTCGCGGGACTGGACTTTGTCCTGGTTCACGTGTCAGTAAGAAAGCACACCTGACTGCTGCGGGGCCTAGGTGTTCGGTGGCCCCTGGTCCAGGCTGGCACCTGGTGATTTCGTCCCGCCTCGCTCCACCACAGTGGGCCTGGGGCTGGTCACTAGGCACTTAGACTCTTACACTGCGACCATGTGATAGTGGGGGACCCAGGGGCTTGCCATGGGGGGCTGAGGAAGAACATGGCTAGCTCTTCTGTCCCTTGAGCTGTGTGACAGGCGGGCATGCTCAGGCCAGGTGTGTGCGCACCACACAGGAACAGCACATGGAGGCCGGATGTGCTGAAACAGACAGCACTGGGGTGCTCCTCTCATCACCCCGCCCCTCCTCGCGCTGATGGTTCTCGCTCTGCCCTGTACCCTTCCAGGCCCCCTCGCTGTAGCCGCTGTGCAGTGATGGCAGGGTCCTGAGTGTCGGGGCACTTTGGGGAAATGGCAGCCTCAGAAGGCTGGCTGCCGTCTCTGTGTCTGCACCCTCCGGGGATCACGAGGTTCTGTGCAGACGTGGCAGACAGATGGCCCCGTGGCCCCGTTGTCTTCCGCAGGCCTAAGCAGTGAGAGCTGGTCCATAATGAAGAATATGGCCACAGAGCTGGGCATCATTCTCATCGGCTACTTCACGCTTGTGCCCGCTATCCAGGTAAGGCCATGAGGCCCGCCGCTTGGCTGAGTGTGGAACCAGCTGCTGGGTTCCCAGCTGGGTAGCCAGCACAGGGTGCACCCCTCAACGCAGGCACCCTCAGCTATGTGATGAGGCCTCTTTACGACAGTCGTTACCATGCTGCCTGTTCAGAAGTACTCAGCGAGCCCTGGCGGGGTTATGGGATGGTGCTGCCAGCCAGGCAGGCTCTGCCCTCAACCCTGTCGTCTCATACTTATTCAGCCATGTGGTAGACGGGGGCCTGTGGGTAGCTGTGCATTTCCAGCCATCTGGTTACCCATGTCTCAGGCAAAACACTGGGGCCCCTGAACCGGTTCCCCCCCAATAGAAGGGCCACCACTCGTTGCCCAGCGTGTCCCCTGCTCCTGCAAAGTGCCCTCACTCAGCTGTGGGACTAGTGGCGGTCGGCCTGCCCTGCGTTGGAAGCCCAGGTCGCCGCTGACCGTCGGAGGAGTCGCCCAGAGGGAGTGGCTGAGGCCTCATCTCCCGGTCCTCCTCCAGGGCTGGCTGGGCGAGGGGGCAGTGAGCAGAGGGCACAGGGCTCCAGGTTCTTCCCCAGGCGGCCCAGAGGGCATCTGCAGGACAAGATGCAGGCTTGAGACATTAGAGCTGACGTGGCTTGGGATATGCCACTGTGCCATCGTGTCCCTCATCGTACCCCAGACCTGAGTGAGGCCGTGGTGATGTGCCAGAGGTCTCAAGCAAGGGCGGGGGTGGGGGTGGGGGGAAGAACGTGAATCTGTACAGATCTCATCCTCCGATAGAACTTGGGAAGCAGGGACTTAACCTTGTTTCTCCTGGCCTCCCTCCCTCCCTCCATGGTCCATTGTGTTGTTGGCCGGGAACCTTTCTGAGACCCCCAATACGGGGTCAGGCCTGGGCTCTAGGGAGGTGGTGGTCCACTGCACAGCAGGGCCACAGGCTCAGAGGGGAAAGGCCTGTCGGGTAGCAGGCTGGTGGGGCTCAGTTTTCCAACCTGTAGAGAGCACCTGCCGCCTGGTCTGGATAAAGGGGGCGAGGGAGGCTCTGCTGCCCCCTGGTGGGGAGGAAGGGAGCTGCTGGCGCTGCTCCTCCTCGGCCATTCCCAGATTCAGGATGAGTCTTTCATCTCTTGTGCCCTGCCTACCACCACCCTGCAGATACGGAGGCGCCTGCAGGCACAGAACAGCTGCTCTGGGGTGCGGAGCCATGAGGTCATGGTACCCCCTTGTCTGTTCTGATCCCAGGAGTTCTGTCTCTTTGCCGTCGTGGGCCTGGTGTCTGACTTCTTCCTGCAGATGCTGTTCTTCACCACTGTCCTGTCCATTGACATTCGTCGGATGGAGGTAGGAGTGGGCCAAACCCTGCCCCGCCTTCCTCCCCAGCCCTGGCTGTGCCGGGGGGTCTCTGGGCCCTGACCCCTGTGCCTCCACAGCTGGCGGACCTGAACAAGCGGCTGCCCCCTGAAGCCTGCCTGCCCCCAGCCAAGCCAGTGGGGCGGCCAGCACGCTTCGAGCGGCCGCTGGCGGTGCGGCCGTCCACGCCCCACACCGTCACGCTGCAGCCGTCCTCCTTCCGAAACCTGCGGCTCCCCAAGAGGCTGCGTGTCGTCTACTTCCTGGCCCGCACGCGCCTGGCACAGCGCCTCATCATGGTACCTCCAGCCCCTGCCCTGCCCTCCTTCGAGGGCGAGCGCTCAGTTCCCGCCCGAGTTTTATGCTTTGCCTCAGAGACCGGTGGGAGTGGGGGGGTTGGCGGGGAAGGGGGCGCGCTCCGCAGGCCCTCGTGGCCCGTGAGGCCCGACCGTGGGAAGCCGCCTGCCACGCCGTCCTGCCTAGACCATGGTGGTTTCTGAGGTGATGAGCCTTTCTCTGGGAGAAGCAGCCCCGGGTCATCAGATAGGGGTCATCGTCCCCCCAGAGTGACCCAGGACAGGAACCTGCTAGATGCGGTGCTCTGGGATGGAGCCAGCACTGTTCCCCGGTGGCTTACTGGCTGTGACATAGTGAGCAGGCATCAGAGGATGCTGGGCAGAACAGTTCACCTGCTGGTCTGGGCCGAAGGGAGGAGGAGCAGGGCTGGCCGCTGCCCCACAGTGCCTGCCCCAGGGGGAAAGCGAGAGTGGAGCAAGGCTGGGCCCCGCGGTGTCTGGAGCAGCCCAGGCAGCCAGTTCCTCTGGCCATGCTGACCATGGGACTGGCAGCAGCTTTCTGTCCCGGCTGGGGTGGGGGCTGGGGGCGGCCAGGTCCTCTGTCAAACAAGGGTGCTCCTGTTGCTACGCCCGGAAACCCAAACCCTGACTGCAGAGGGAAGCCGGTCCCGCCAAAGGCAGTCAGCCCCAGGTCAAAGCGGGAGGACTTGGGGAGGCGGAGGGGAGGACATACCGGGGCCTGTGTCCTCTCCCGCCCCCAGGCCTGCGGTCCCTGTGCTGCCCCCTGGTGTGAGGGCCAAAGCTGCGGGGGGTTGGGGCTGTCCCTTCCTCCCAGAGGCCCCACTGAGCACCCAATGCCCCACCGCAGGCCGGCACCGTTGTCTGGATCGGCATTCTGGTGTACACAGACCCAGCCGGGCTGCGCGTCTACCTCACAGCCCAGGTGACAGAGCAGAGCCCCCTGGGCGAGGGCGCCCTGACTGCCATGCCTGTGCCCAGTGGCGTGCTGCCTGCCAGCCACCCAGACCCCGCCTTCTCCATCTTCCCACCTGATATTCCTAAGTTACCCGAGAACCGTACGTTGCCAGGGGAGACGCCCGAGTCTGGGGGTCCAGTAGAGGGCGCCCATGACAGCCCCGTCCCAGAAATCACCTGGGGGCCCGAGGATGAGGAGCTTTGGAGGAAGTTGTCCTTTCGCCACTGGCCGACACTCTTCAGCTACTACAATATTACACTGGCCAAGAGGTGAGTGAGCTGTGCCAGTCGCCATCCCCCCGGTGGTGTCAGCTCACGTCCCCAGAGCACCCCCTTCACCCTCAGAGGGGAACCCACGGGTTTGAATTCGGTGTTTCGTAGCCCCTACTGGAGTGATGATGGCTGCTGGGGTGCTGGTGTCTGTGACAGAGCAAGGTTGGGGTGCCAGAGCCGGGCTGGGAAGGAGCCTCCTGCGCCCCACCCCCGTTTGGGGAAGCCTGCCCGAGAGGGTGGTCTTGCCGTTGGGCAGGTTGAACAGTCCCGTGTGGAGAGTAGGGAGGGGACGGAGTGGGCCGGCAGCAGCCTCCTGGCTGAGGCTGCCCACTGCCCGGTCCCAGGTACGTCAGCCTGCTGCCTGTCATCCCGGTGACACTCCGCCTGAACCCGAGGGAGGCCCTGGAGGGGCGGCACCCTCAGGACGGCCACAGCGCCTGGCCCCCCGCGCAGCCCCAGCCTGACGGGCTCTGGGAGGCCGGTCCCAAGGGACCAGGCATGGCACAGGCCCACAGAGACGTCACTCTGTACAAGTAAGGCCCGCGAGGAAGGGGCGGCCAGCGGGGGTGGGCGGGGTCCGGGCCCGCCTGACCGCGTCCTGTCCGGCGCAGGGTGGCGGCGCTCGGCCTGGCCGCGGGCATCGTCCTCGTGCTGCTGCTGCTCTGCCTCTACCGCGTGCTCTGTCCCCGCAACTACGGGCAACCTGGCGGGGGCCCCGGCCGGCGGCGCCGTGGGGACCTGCCCTGTGACGACTACGGCTACGCGCCGCCCGAGACGGAGATCGTGCCCCTGGTGCTGCGCGGGCACCTCATGGTGAGGGCGGTGGGGCCGGCAGGGGTGCTGGGGCCCGGGCTGCGCCCACCCCGTGCCCGTGCCCATGGCCCACTGCGCCCCGCAGGACATTGAGTGCCTGGCCAGCGATGGCATGCTGCTGGTGAGCTGCTGCCTGGCGGGCCACGTGTGCGTGTGGGACGCACAGACTGGGGACTGCCTGACGCGCATCCCCCGCCCTGGGTAGGTGTCGCACTGGCCCCCGCCCCAGCCCCCGTCCGTCGGGCTGTAGCCTGCCGTCCTCATGCTGCCCTCCGGGCCCCCGCAGGCAGCGCCGGGACAGCGGCAGCGGCAGTGGGTTCGAGGCCCAGGAGAGCTGGGAGCGGCTGTCTGACGGCGGGAAGGGCGGCCCAGAGGAGCCTGGGGACAGCCCTCCCCTGCGGCATCGAGCCCAGGGCCCGCTGCCGCCTTCCCTCTTCGGAGACCAGCCGGACCTCACCTGCTTGATCGACACGAACTTCTCCGTGCAGCCGCGGCTCTCGGAGCCCACGCAGCCGGAGCCCCGGCACCGGGCGGGCTGCGGCCGCGCTCGGGGCAGCCCGGGCTACGACTTCAGCCGCCTGGTGCAGCGGGTGTACCAGCAAGAGGGGCTGGCTCCCGTCCGCACGCCGGCCCTGCGCCCTCCCTCGCCTGGGCCCACGCTGCCCCAGGCCCCCGAGGACGAGGGCTGCTCCCCGGAGAAGGGCTCCCTGGCCCTCTCCTGGGCCCCCAGTGCGGACGGCTCCATTTGGAGCCTGGAGCTGCAGGGCAGCCTCATCGTGGTGGGCCGGAGCAGTGGCCGGCTGGAGGTGGGCAGCAGGGCCAGAGGCGGGGGGCTGTGGGCTTCTCCAGCCCGCACGAGCTCACGCCTCTGGGCTTGCAGGTGTGGGATGCCATCGAGGGCACGCTGTGCTGCAGCAGCGAGGAGGTCTCCTCGGGCATCACGGCCCTCGTCTTCCTGGACAAAAGGTGAGTGTGCCGGGCTGCTGCCTCAGCCCCGACAGCCAGCCCTTCCTGGCCAGGCCGCACCGAGGTTTGAGTCCTAGCTCGCTTTCACCGGGGTGTGACTCCACGCCCCTTCTCGGTGCCCCCCATGTGTGAGCAGCAGGTCGTCCACCTCGGTGGGAGGGGCGGTTGACAGGAAGTTCTTAGCATCCGACCTGACACAGTGAGCTCCCAGGACCCTTAACCACCACGGCCCTGGGGAGCGAGCCGCCCGTTTCCTTTCCTACCCTTCTGAAGTCAGAGTTCTCTAATTAGCCTATCAGCACTGACCTTTCTGAGTTTCTTGGCTGTTCTCGGTTACAGAAAAATGCATTTTCACAAGCTTCTTGTTAAAACTTTTCTTTCCTTTTGGTGCTGGACACTGCTTGCCTCCCTCAGCACGGCCCCTGGCGGTGGGCGTTCCCCGGGCTCCATCTGCACACACCCCCCAAGTGGTCTCCCACCCGTCCCAGGCTGCCTCTTCCTTCCAGGACCCACGACCGCTTGTGGCACCATCTAAAGCAGAGCTGATGCCTTTTTTCTCATCTTCTGCTGGTGGCTCCTGTCACTCCTGCCACCGCCAGGCTTCTTGGCCAGCATGCTGCCCTCCAGCCTGGTCCGGTTCATTGGTTCCCCACACTTGGAAATATTTTTTTTTAGTGAGCAGGGTCTGTGCTCACCCGCCACCTTCCTCAGCTCTGCCACAGGCCCTTCAAATCCGTGGGCAGAGGCAGTAAACACGCACTGCCTTTTTTTGGAGTCAGATTTTGACCCCTACTCACTTCGAGGCTTTAGGGCCACTGCCTGTCAATCTGTGCCTAGAATTCTTAGATCCTTATTTCTTTATAGAAAAAGGAAATGGGGTAGGTGGCACTTGGGCCAAAGCTGCTTTTATGTGGAGACAGCAGCCCCCCCCTCCGCCTCCTCAGAGGCCATTCTTTCGGTCCTTTTGCTGCAGACTGGAGGGGCCCTCCACATGCTTTTCTAATTTCCGGTTTCACCATGATATTCCCCGTGATAAATTGACACGTTTATCTCGTTTACTCCTCACGACCACCAGGGCTCAGGGAGAGCCACCTGGCTGTGTTCTCTTCCAGGATTGTGGCTGCCCGGCTCAACGGTTCCCTCGATTTCTTCTCCTTGGAGACCCACACTGCCCTCGGCCCCCTGCAGTTCCGAGGTCAGAGGGTCTGGGCTCGGCAGGTGCCTGCACCTGGTGGGTAGACTGTAGGGGCCGTCTGCAAGGTGTCTCTCAGAGAGCCCTCACTTGGCCTGTTATCCCCAGGGCAGAGAAATTCCCCCACCGCCCCAATGTACAGCAGCAGTGACACGGTGGCCTGTCGCCTGACCCACACAGTGCCCTGTGCACATCAGAAACCCATCACAGCCCTGAAGGCTGCTGCCGGGCGCCTCGTGACCGGGAGCCAAGACCACACACTGAGAGTAAGTGTTGGCTGTGTCTCCTAGGCGCTGGCACAGGGGATGGGGAGCATTTGGGGACAGTCAGGGTGAGGCTGGAGGTGTCCCAGATGAACTATGGGAGGGATTCCCTGGCCAAAATGGAATCAGAAAATGTCAGGCCAGAACCTGATGCTCATTCCTGCCCCAGGTGTTCCGCCTGGAGGACTCGTGCTGTCTCTTCACCCTGCAGGGCCACTCAGGGGCCATCACGACTGTGTACATTGACCAGGTGAGGGGCCCATGGAGGCGGGCTCTGGGGGCGATGAAGGAGTACCAAGCCAGGCCATGGCCCCACTCACCAGGGCCCTAGGACACCCATGCAGAGGGAGGTGTCAGCCACAGCGCCCCTGGCCTCTTCCCCCAGACCATGGTGCTGGCCAGCGGAGGACAAGATGGGGCCATCTGCCTGTGGGATGTGTTGACTGGCAGCCGGGTCAGCCACATGTTCGCTCACCGTGGGGACGTCACCTCCCTCACCTGTACCACCTCCTGCGTCATCAGCAGTGGCCTGGATGACCTCATCAGCATCTGGGACCGCAGCACAGGCATCAAGCTCTACTCCATTCAGCAGGTAGGCAGGCTGGAGCCGCAGGACTCGCGGGTGTTTCGTGGAAGGACTCAGGACACACACAGCCTGTCATGTTCTTGCCTCTAGGACCTGGGCTGTGGTGCAAGCTTGGGTGTCATCTCAGACAACCTGCTGGTGACCGGTGGCCAGGGCTGTGTGTCTTTTTGGGACCTAAACTACGGGGACCTGTTACAGACAGTCTACCTGGGTAAGAACAGTGAGGGCCAGCCCGCTCGCCAGATCCTGGTGCTGGACAATGCCGCCGTCGTCTGCAACTTTGGCAGCGAGCTCAGCCTGGTTTACGTGCCCTCCGTGCTGGAGAAGCTGGACTGAGATGCTCTGTGGAGCCAGTGCACTGGACCTAGCCTGGGGGGGAGTGGCCTCAGGACTGCAACATTAAACTTTTTAAAAAACCACAGCTGCCCAGGGCCTTGTGCACCACTTGTGTCTTCCCCCGGAGTTGCTCAACCTCCAGCACCTGGTTAGACCCTTCTCTGCTCCGAGCTGCTGTAGGCAGGAGCCATACAAGAACAGTGTGGGGACAAGGGAGGCCTTCCTAACCATCTCAGAGCTGTGGAAGCCAAGGGTGGCCCCAAGGTCATCTTAGCATCCATCCAAGCTCACCCAAGGCTTCATTCAGGTGGTGCTGCTGGGGCTCGGGCTCCCTCCGAGGCAGCAGTGAGCAGACAATGGCCATAGAACAGGTTGGTTTATTACTTCAACAGCAAAGAGCTGAAAAATGTCGGGTCCCACAAAGGAGCAGAACCTGACCTAAAGCCTGCAATACATCTCCACCCCACAGGGGTACAGGCTGGACCAGGCAGGGCTAAAGGCAGCAGGAATGGGAAGAAGAGACCGGGCCCACCTGGGCACGAAAGAGATGATGTAGTGTTAAGGACCAGGCAGGCAAAGCCCGTTCAGGTCTTGTTGAGTGTCCAGAGCGGATCCAGAAGGCTGAGGGGGTCATCAGTGGGCCCGGCAGCCCGCAGCCCCTGCCCATTGTGGGCCTGCAGAAAGTTCTGCTTGCTCATCCGCTGTTTTCCCCGCAAGGAGCTGTCCAGGGAGAAGGCCTCAGGGGTTAGAGACGCCAGCAGCTCCAGAGAGGAGGAGGGGGGCTCCACGCTAGGGACCTCAGAGACTGGCTGTTCCTCCTCAGGCTGGGGGGCCTCAGGCAGGGGTGAAGAGGAGGGGGGTGGGGAAGAGGATGGGAGCTGGATAGACTCCGGGAGGCCGGCTGGCGGCAGGCCCGGGGGCTCTACGGGGCCTGGCAGGCAGGCAGCTGTTGAATCCAAGCCCCCAGGAGGCCGGATGCTGAGCTTGGCAATAGTGGCCTGGATAGAGCTGATGGGCACGTCCCCACCAAGGACCAGGTCCTGGGAGTCCTGAGGAAGGTGATTCTGAAAAGGAAGGAGTGAAAACCAGGGTCCACAGGGCTGTGGCTGTCCCGGCAGCCCCCAGGGTTTCCATCCTCACCTTCTGGCTGACGTTCGTGCCAGCCGAGGGTCTGCACGGCGGGGGCACGCCGTGGCGCTGCAGGACCTGCTCCACGTGCCTCACCACTGCCTCGTGGCAGAACCGGAGGTGCAGCTGCAGAGACATGGCCTGGTCAGCTGGGCGAGGCCCGTCGCCATGGGGCAGGCGCCCGTCCCAGCCCCCCCGAGCCTCACCTTCTCCTGCAGCATGTGCTTCCTCTGCTGCCGCATGCGCCGCACCAGCTGTGACAGCTCGGGGAGCCTGTTCCCGGCCTCCACCTCCTGCACAGCCGCGTAAAGCAGAGCGAAGGCTCCCGTGCGCCCCACCCCGGAGCTGGGGCAGGAAGGGGGTGTCAAGACCAAGAGCCCTCAGAGAAAGAGCCCTCTGGCAGCCACCCCTCCCCCGCACCTACCTGCAGTGCACCACGATGGGCGTGTGCAGGGGTCGCTGGTGCAAGTAGTGTGCGTGCACCTCCTGGATGAAGCGCAGCAGGTTGCCGGGGCTGTCAGGCAGGCCTCTGCAGGGCAGGGGCGGAGTCAGACCGGCCCGGGGGCCATCGCCACCCCTCCCAGGCACCCCCCCCACCTCCCAGGGCAGCGGACGCACAGCTCCGGCCACGTGGGGAAGTGCAGATGCACCAGCGAGCGCTTGAGGCTCTGGTCCCGGAACTGCAGGCTCAGCACCCGCTCCATGTGGGTCTCCGTGGTGCGCACACTGCTCAGCGTCAGGCTCAGGGCGCCGTGCACCACGGGCTGGCCTCGCTCGGTGGGGAAGTAGCGTGCCATCTTTTGCTGAGGAGCGAACAAGGCAGTTAGGGCCGCTTCTCCAGGATCGCCCCCCCCACCCCCCGCGCCCTGGCAACCTCTCCCCCTCACCTTCTCCATCTCAGCCTCAGACACCAGCATGACGATGACTGACACTTTCTGCTCATGCACCATGAGCCAGAAGTCAGCGGCGGTGCCGGGCAGAGGGGCCTGGGTGGCCACCAGCGGCGGGCAGTACGGCGAGAGCCCCTCCACGCGGCTGGCGTTGATGTAGTCGTCCTTGCCCGAGCGCAGCACCACGCGGTTGCTGTCGTAGGGCATGACGTCCTGGTGCCGGTTCTTCAGCGAGTAGCAGCGGGCGATGGCGATGGAGCGGCCGCGGGCGTCGTGCTCCTGGGCCTCCTGCAGCTCCCGCCAAACAGCATCCAGCGCCCCGGCATCGCCCAGCTGGCCCCGAAAGGCCTCCAGCTCCTGCTGCAACTGCTGCAGCCTCTCGGGGTGCTCATAGGGGTCCCGCTCAATGAGCCGCAGCGCCTGTGGCCGCCGGCCCTCAGCTGCGTCCACCTTAGTAGGCTGCAGCAGGGGCTGCCCACCCCCAGGAGGCTGAGTGCCACCATGCTGGCTCTCCGGGCTAGAGGACAGCAGGTCCGCGGCTGCAGTGCCTCGGCGCAGGCACGGGGGTGGCTCCGCTGCAGGGGGCCGAGGAGGTACTGGGCCAGGCCCTGGTGATGGGGCAGGTGAAGGCACCAGGTGGGGACTGGGGGTGGCCTGGCCGGCAGGTGAGGGTCCTCGAATGGCGAGCGGGGCTACCTGGGGGCCCAGGGGCCTGGGGGAAGGGGCAGGACCATATGCCAGGGCGGGATGAGGAGGCTGGGGAGGCCCAGGGCTAGGGAAAGGCAGCGCCCCCGAGTGGGGGGGCAGGGGATCCTGAGAGGAGGCTGGGTAGAGCTGAGTGTGTAGGGGTGCTGGCTGCCCCAGGACACCAGGCTGCGGGGGGAAGGAGTAGGAGGGTTGGGGAGGTACAATTCCCGCTGTCTGGGGTGGGAAGAGGTGCGGATGCTGGAGTGGAAGGGGCGGCTGCGGGGGCTGGGGCCCGAACGCTGCTTGTGTGGGATGAAGCTGGGGCCCCATCCTCGGGGCTGGAAAACCTGTGGGGATCCCAGGAGGAAAGTGGGGCTGGGCTGGGGGCACTGTGAGTGGTGGCTTGGGCCCGAGAGGATAGGTGTAGGGTGCGGGCACTGGCTGTGATGGAGGCACTGGAAAGCAGGAGTGGGGGGCAGCAGGGGTGGGGTTTGGCCGTGGCGCTGTGTGGCTCGAGATAGGAGCCTGGATGCTATCCACTGTGGTGGTGGCTGGCCGGATGCCCAAAGCCAACTCGGGGCTCGAGAACTGGGGAGGTGGGGCCGACGGCAAACCTGCCATGGGTGGGGGTGGCCCTACCCCCCCATAGGGACTGCTCACCACGCCATGCTGTGGGGACGATCGGGACACACGGCCCAGCTCTGGTGCGTAGGCGGGGGGAGGGAAGACAGCAGGTCCTGGCGCCATGGCCACTGCAGGGTGCCCTGGGGCCTGTGGGGCCCTGGGCTGCAACATCTGGGTGGGGCCCGGGTAGGCACCAGGGGGTAAGGGGCCTGAGAGATAGTGGGGTCCTGGGCCTGTGGAGGTGGAGAAAGGGCCAGCGGGAAAGTGGGGCGCAGCGGCTGTTCCCAGGAAGGCGTCGGGGGGCAGGCTGCGCAGCTCCTCAGGTGGGTCTGCGTCCGCCACCTCCCCCTCCTCCCTGCGGGGCAGCAGAGGCTTGGGGGCCGTGGGCCGTGGTGGCGGCTTCTTCTTCAGCTCTCTGCGGGACAAGATGAGGAAGACGAGCCAGATCCCCATCAGCCCAGCCCGGGTCTGGGCTACAGCCGCACCGGGGCCCGGGCACCACACCCACCTGTCCAGGAGCTGCTGGCGGGCGGCCTCTCGGGCCTGGCAGGCGGACTGCGCCCGTGCCAGGAGAGCGGCCACCTTGCTCTCCAGGTCTGCATAGAAGTCCTTGCCCTCTTGGGACTTCTTCATCAGATCCTCATAGGCTTCAAACGAGGCCACCAGGGTCTGGAGCGTGGAGTTCCACCTGGCGGGCAGAAGGGCCGGCAGGAGGTGAGCAGCGGTGGCCGGGCTCCGGTGGGACGCGGGGCAAGAGCACAGGGCCAGGCACTCACTTCTGGTCCAGGTCGCCGAGCACGCGCCGCACGGCTGCGTACTGCACGTTGGCCTCCGTCAGCGCCCGGAGGACGTTGTCCTGGGCCGCCAGGTTCTGCTCCAGGTAGACCCTCAGCTGGTCGTACTTCTTCAGCTGCTCCTCGAACAGCTTCTGAGGGCGCGTCGGGGGTAGAGGGCAGACACTCAGGGCCTCACCACCGAAGCGGGAGCTGGGTCAGAGCCCCCGCATCCTGCTCACCCACCCACCTTCATCTCTGAGTGGTCCGTAGTCACGAGCGACGCGGTGATGTCATCCTTCTGGATGAGCTCACGCAGCTGCTGTTCCAGAGACAAACGCTGGTCCCGCATCTCCTGCACCTTGGCCAGGATGCGCTTCAGGTTCTGCAGCACGGCCTTGTCCTCTGGGGGCGGCAGTGGTCAGTGAGGCCGGAGGGACCCCCAGCGCTGCGTTTCAGCGCAGGGGCACAGGATGGGCGGGGCTCACCTGGGGTGAGGGCTGGCGTGGGCAGGGCAGCCCGGACCTGGTCCAGAGGCCCGCTGAGCAGGCGCAGGTTGCCGACGTGCAGATTCATGGCGCGGTGCAGCTCGCTGTTGGTGAAGGAGGCCTTCTCGTGGACCTCCATGTACTTGGCCCATTCTCGCCTCACCTCTGCCAGCTCAGCCTTGGACACTGCCATGTTGGCCCCCGCCTGACCCACCGCCTCCTGGAACTTCTGGTCTAGCAGCTCCTCCTCCTCCAGCAGGTCCCTGATGTCCTTCAGGGAGGCTTCCACATCCGTGAACACACCGGACAGCACTAGGGCGTGCAAGGGCGGAGGGGAACAGCTCCTGAAGCAGGTAGGCCAGGAACCCACTCCGGCCCATCCCCCAAGAGACACAACCGCCCCCTTAGTCAAGGGCTGGTGTGCAGGCACGGGGCGCACAGGGTGCAGCAATCCACGGAGGCTTGTGCCAAGTGCCTGGAGAGGTACAACCTCCGACCTTGGTGAACAGGGGACGTGGAGAATGTGGCAGGTGACTTGCACGTTCCCGTCCTCCACCTGCCCGCTACGCACGCACGCACTCACCCTGCATGGACTGGACGAGGTTCCTGACAGTGTCGGGCCGAACGCTGAGAGCTGCGCACTTCTCCATGAGCTGGGGTGGGATGTGGTTGTACGCATCGAGGTTGTCCACTGTCTCAGGGTCCAGCTGCAGTGAATCCATGAACTGGCTGTGGGGGCAACAGGACTAGGTGGGTGCTGACCCCAGTTCTTACATGTAAAAGCCGCTAGGGTGAGCCCCCCACAGCTGAAGCCGGACCTGAGATCCTAGCAGAGAACAAGTCAGCGTCCTGAACTCCACCGCCCAGCCTGACCCACAGAACGTGCCACAGAAGGGACATCCTCATCCCCAAACACGTGACTCTTCCCTCACAAATCTAGCACACAAGAGCTTGGGTGGGGAGGCAGAGCTAGAGGTGACATTTCACTATTCTCCCTGTTTGCAGGCGGCACTGGGGACCCTACGGAGGTCTGGTGTGTGTAACCCCCATACCTTCCACCCCCAGTCCCATACTCACTCAAGGACTTCATTCTTGTCCTCAATCTTGGCCATCATCTCTCGAAGCAGCTTGGCCTTCTCTTCACTGCAGGAGAAGTGACAGCAGTTGCTGGAAGCCTACTTTTTAACTACCAATTTGTATTTCTTAATCCTTTCCTTTTTCACCGATCCCCCTTAACTCCCTTTTTGCCTGTCAACCCTCAAAATGTTCTCTGTATCTTATGAGTTTGCTTCTGTTTGTTTGTTCTTTAATTTCCACATATATGTGCAATCATATGGCCTATGTCTCTTGAGACATCCCAAGCCCACCTGTGCTAAGGACAGGGCCAGCCCCTCCCACCCACCTGTACAGCGACGAGGCTTCGTGGGCAGCCATAGGGACCAGTTTGGCAAAGATGTCAGGGCCTGTAACAGCTGGGTCTGTGGGGTTCACCGGCAAGGGCTTCACCAAGGGGGCGCCTGAGACGGGGAGGCACATGGTAGAGACCAGGCCCATGCAGACCTCATGGGCCTCTGTTCTAGCCCTGCAGCCCCTACCCCGATCCTCAGCCTCCCCTCTGCGTCAGACCTTTTACAGGCTGGAGGGTGTCCAGTGCTGGGACAGCCTCATGGTAAATGAAGTCATTGTCCTTCTTGGCAGAATTGTACCTGGGGGTCCAGAAAAGGGAGGGAATGAGGATTCTTGGGTGATCGGCAGGGATCCAGAACTGGCCTCCCACGTGGGCCACTGCTCTCTGGCACTGGTGGCTTCCTCCCAAGGACGCAGGTGGAGGGCCGAGACCCTTCCTAGCGAGAAAGAACCAGGGCCACCCCACTCAACAGACTCACTTTCCCCCGATGATGTCCATAGTGAAGCGAAGTGCATCCTGCACAGTGTCGGGCTGGCCCTGTGGGGAAGGGGTGCGGGGGGGTCAGCAACGACCAAGGCCAGTGTAGGACACCCCTCGGCCCTGCCACGCTTGCTCCCTGTACTCTGGGCACTGAGGAGCAGCCAGGCCCCTCCTCAGCTTTACCTTGGCCAACTTGATGGCTTCATTGAGCTTGTCCAGGGCACTCTGGAAGTACGCAACCTGTGGGGACAGCAGGCAGAGCCTGGTCAGTCCTGCTTGGACTCTCCTGCCACCCCACTGAGCCCTGCCTGGCCGTGAGGTGACCCATTAGAAGGCAAGAAACTGAGGTGGGAGCTGGGTGCCAGCCAAGCCAGCAGCACTGTGCTCCACCTCCACCCGGTCAGCCCCTTGGGAGTCCGCTATGTCCCCTCCGTCCCCAGAAACGAGGGCTGCACGTGGGACACACCAGGCCTGTAGCGAGAGGTGTCCGGGGATGTAGGGGTGACAAGCAGAGAGACCACCTCCCCTATTTTGTAAGAGAAGGGACCCCACTAGCATCTCCTAACAAGGCTGGAACCAGTCCTGAGTCTCCTCACCTCAACTCACTCACCTGCTCCCCATATTTCTGTTGCTCCTCAGCCTGCTTCCCCATGTGCAGCTGAGAAGAAAGAACAGACGTCACTACGTATTCCCCGAGCCGGGGCAACTCAGCCAGCCCAGCCCAGAGCCGGAGGCCACGGCGCCCTCACATGAGCCACAGCTGCAAAGTAGTAGATCTTCATCTGCACCAGCTTCTTCCAGTCCTTCTGGATCCGGCCCAGCAGCGAGGCGGTGTCGGGGTTCTCCAAGGCCCGGCAGGCCTCCTTGTAGTAATCCACCACCTGGGAGCCCGGACGAGGGCATCCGTGGGGTGTCAGCAGTCAAGCAAAGGCCTGCCCTCCGTCCTCTGAGGGCCAGCATCTCCCCCGTCCCTACCTGTGCGCTGATGCGGGCCACCAGAAAGCTCTTCCTGTTGTCCAGCATCGACTTCTCCAGAAGGCACTCCTGAGCCTGGCCCTAGGCAACAAGTGCACGCCCGCCCGCGCTCACCCGGAGGCCGGCCGTGCCCTCCCAGCGGGCAGACCACAGGGGTCCCCTCTCCACTGTCCTCCCTCCTCCAACCCCCCAACTCCCAGCAGCACAGTCCTGCTCCTGATCCACCTGGAGCTCTAAGATCACAGCCAAGGCCCCTGATGTCCCATGACACCATCTCCGCAGGGCCTGGTCCAGGGTCCAGCCTGAACCGTCCACTGCCCTGGATTCGACTCACCAGCATGAGGTTGACGTTGAGAGTGAGGATCTGGCGACTCATGTCGACGCTGTAGGCCTGAGGAAAGTGCTCGCGGAGGTAGGCGAAGGCGCCCGCTGCACACTGGAAGTGAGTGCAGGAGACCTTCATGCCCTGGGCGGGGAGACAGGGGGATGGGCGGGGTCAGTCCAACTCCCGAGTCCGAGTGAGTCCGAGAACAGGCAGCGGCCCTCCCCAGCTGTCCCACCGCTGCCCCGCCCTGCTCCTCACCTCCTCAGACACCCGCTTGTCCATGGCCCCCAGCATGGAGTGCAGAGCCCCTGGGGAGGCAGAGGACACGGTGTCAGGACTAGTCTGGGGCTGCTCCCCAGGCTGCCTGCACCTGTGTCGATGGCAAGGCAGAGGGGGCAATGTGGTCACCCACGACCAGAAAAACAAGGGTCTGAGAACTGGGGCAGTTGGTCCACGGACGCCAAAGTTTGAGCAAACAGGGAAACTCAGAAGTCCAACCAAGGCCCTAAGTCTCCTGCTCAGTCCCAGGCAGGGGGGCAGGGAGAGGAAGCGGGGCTCCAGTGTTGAAGCTTAGGGACGCCTACACAGGGCTCTAGGGCTCTCCAAAGCTTCTCCCTTGGACCAAGCTGAGGCTGAGTCACCAAGGTTGACGGCAGGGATGGCTGAGGCCAACCATGTTCCCCTGCCTGAAGCAGCCCAAAGTCAAAAGTG
The DNA here is from genome assembly GCA_004027375.1 of Macroglossus sobrinus. NCBI lineage: Eukaryota > Metazoa > Chordata > Mammalia > Chiroptera > Pteropodidae > Macroglossus > Macroglossus sobrinus. The sequence continues at coordinate 310,248 of PVKZ01001266.1, forward strand.
GGGGTTGGGGGTACGGGCTGTTCAGTCAAAGAGAGGCCGTCCTGGCCACCTCCCCCAGCTGGAGCACAGAGCAGAAACACCGCGTGGCAGCCGGCCCAGTAGAGCCTCCCCGCAGCAGGGTGGCCCTGCCATGGCCCAGGAACGAGGTGCTGGCAGAGCTGTGGGGAAGGCCAGTAGGGGGCTCAGAATCCCCGGTCTTCCCTGCACTGGCCCGCTGCCTTTGTGACCTGCTGCTGAGCTGAGATCCTGGGTTGGCAGGGCTGGGAGGCAAGGCCATGGGGAAGGGTTCAGGCAGCTCACCAAGGTTGTAGAGAATGCAAGCCTGCTCATACTTGATGTCCTCATGGGCCACAGACTTGCCTGAGAAGATCTCGGTCCTGCAGACATGCCACAACAGTCATCTTAAAAGGAGCTGGCCAGGGCCCTGAAGGGACCAGCCATCCCTGTATAGGGTTGGGGTGGGGCTAGGGAGACCACTCCACGCCACTCCCCATCCTGAGCAGCTAGGAGAAGAAAGGAGAGGGCAGGGAAGGCGCATACCCAGGACCCAGACACCCCGGGGCTCCCACCAGCCCCGCCTGCCAGCTCTCACCAGGTGACAGGAACAGCAGCCTCCTGGCCTGAGCCCATTGGAACCCGACTCTGCAAGTAGTGGAGTTGGCCTAGGTACTTGCGGAGGACGCTGCAGCCCTCAAAGTCCCGTGGGACACGGACAGCATTCTGGGGGGAGGATGGGAGAAGCAGGCCTGCATCACTTGGGGTAGAGGGCAGGCAGGTCTGTCCGCCCACAAATGTCCAGAAAACGTGCATCAGAGTTGGTACGCTGCACACTTCAAGGGATCCAAAGAAAGCCCGCTGCTACATCTGTAGTCATTCAACAAACTGTCCCACTGGCCAGTGCTGGTGGACACAACCAGCCCCACCAGTTTACAACATGCATTAAGATTTTAACATACTTAAATTGTGACCCGCAGTGCTACGTTATGTCACGGCTACCCACACACGAGAATGCAGCCACAGAAACTGAAGACAAGGCTCTCTAGTCACTGATATGTTAAGATGTCCATTACCTATTTATTGTTGGGCAAAAAATGTTTTTAACAGATGAACGGTGTGATTTCATTTATGTAAAATCCTTATAGAAACTGATATCTATGTATACAGGCAAATATTTTAAAAATCTAGAAGGTTATACACCAAAATGTTAAGTGATGATCCCTGGGCAATGGTGTTTAAGTAATTTATCATATCCTATACATACATGCAGAGAGAGAGAGATGTATATTTAATTCTTTACATTATATATTCTTTATATTGAACATTTTCAACTTTTATTAGCAATAAAGCTATTCCCATTTGAGGAAAAATACAAAACCAAGCAAATGATGCCTTTGCTCAAACAGAAGATCAGACAGTATACCTCCCAGAGGCAGGTATGCAGAGGGGGTGGGGCAGAACCGCGTGCATTCCCACCGCACCTGCGGGCGGGCGGGGACCAGGGCCCCGCCAGGACCCCAGCAGAGAGCGGGCCGTAACTGGATAGAACTCCAGGACACTACCATAGGGAATCCAAGCCGTCAGTCTGGGATGCTCACAGACGGGACGTGCACGCCCCGTGGGACCCCAAGCAGGAAGGGCCCAGCACTTGTCCAACCTGCCAGCTGTGTTTTCGGAGACCCTCTCCCGTCTAGGTCTCGGCCTCCTCTGAACAGAAATTGAACAGAAATGAAGAGCTCCCTGTGGTAAGGCCAGTGCAAGGATAAGGTGTGTCACAGCCAAACTGCTGAGGTGCCACCCTAAGGGGCCCTGCCCCACAGGCCAGAACGGCTAGATTCTCGTCTTTCTTATCACCCCCTCCCATCAGAACCTCTGCTTTAATCAAACACCACTTGCACTTAACATTTTCCTTTAAGCCATTTTTAAAACTGACGCCACATCCTAGGAAGAAACATCTCTAAAATAACAGGTTTGATGTGCCAGCCACATGGTTTTAAATACTGAGGCATACACAAAAAGATTGAAATAAAAAATATTTGTCTTTGTACTTCCTAAAAACATCTTGGGGACATAATGGAAGCAATTTTCCCTCCAGGACATACAGATTCACCTTCACCCTTTAATCCAACCAAGAACACAGCCCTTCTTGTCCCACTCTGGCCTGTCACACTGATGAGCTGCATGGAGTAGGAGCAGAACAGGGGGTCTTAAAGCTTTGACACACACCTTACCCACTTCCTCCCTCACCCTCCAACCACCCCCGACACCTGTCGGTTTTATTCCCTATAATCACAGAGCCAAGATTTATTCCAGCCCAACTGTCCTTCAAAACCAAGGGAAAAATTAAGATGGTCCCAGTCGGTCAGAGTTTTGTACACAGCAGAGCAGCTCCCTTCCCTCTCTGCAGTCTATTGAAAGTCAGCCCTCGACACAAGGGTTTAGAAACAAACATTCCCAGACAGACAAAAGCTGAGGAAATTTGTTACCACTAGGTTTTTCCCTGTAAGAAATGCTAAAAGGAGTCCTGTAGATTGAAATAAAAGGACACTCGATAGCAACCTGAAGACGTGGAAATAAAAACCTCAGTAAAGGTACACACGTAGGCAATTATAAAAGGCAATTTTATTGTAACAATGGTGTGTGACTTCACTTTTTGTTTTCTTTATAAGAGACTAATAATATTAAAAAAGGAAATTTCAACTTATATAGCTTTTAAAGAATATCTCTAATATATACAAACATACCAATTAATAATCTCTGCTTAGGGTAGAAAAATACAATCTCTTACTTACACTTTAAAATCCTCAATAAAAATTTTAATTAAACCTTTTTAAAAGTAGTAAGAGTTGTTTTTAGCTACTTTAAAACAGAGTGGCAAGTAATATGATTCACATTTTAACAATTTTCTTCTCTTTAAGAACGGTGTCACCTTCTTTAACACAATAAAAGTGACATGAAAAGCCCTCTGCTCACATCATATTGATTGGTAAAAAACTGAATGCATTTCCTCTAAGACGAGGAACAAGACAAGGATGTGTCCTTTCACTACTTCTGTTAACATAATACCGAAGTCCCAGCCAGAGCAATCAGGCATGAAAAAGAAATAAAAGGAATCAAAATTGGAAAGGAGGAAGCAAAATTATCTCCGTTCAAAGGTATCTGATATGTACAAAGCCCTGAAGATTCCACACATAAAAAATACGTTGTAACTAAGAAATAAATTCAACAAAGTTGCCAGATAGAAATAAGTATACAAAAATCATTTTTCTATACATTCACAATGAAAAAAATTTTTAAGAACCATTTACAATAGAATCAAAAAGAAATAAACCAAGTAGGCAAAAGACTTGTGTCCTAAAACTTTAAAATGCTGCTGAAGGAAATTAAAGACATTAAATGTCTTTTTATTTGTCATTAAAGACATTATAAAAATGGAAAGATATCTTTTGTATTGATGTATTACAAGACTTATTATTGTTAAGGCAGCAAAACTCCCAAAATTATCTACATTTTTAGTTTTACCTTTTAGAGATTCAGTACAATCCACATCAAAATCCCAATAGCATTCTTCTGCAGAAAAATAAAAATCCATTCTAAAATACATATGGAATCTCAAAGGACCCCAAGTAGCCAAAACAATCTTGAAAAAAAAAAAATGTTGGAGATCTCACAATTCCTGATTTCAAAACTTATTATAAAGCTACAGTAATCAAAACAGTGTGGTACTGGCATAAAGACATACAGACCAATGGGATCGAAGAGAGCCCAGAAATAACCCCTAACATATATGGTATTATAGGCCTGACTGTCACAGTCAGTTAGCCTGAGGGTCAACCCCCACCCACTAACGTGCCAGCAGCAATTGAGGCCCAACTATAATGAGAGGACACACACAACCCATACAGGGGACACCTCTGGAACACTTGGCTCAGGTCATCAGGGAGACTGCCACAGGGCCCCAGAGGACACCTTCTACATAAGACCACTCTGTCACAACTAGAAGACACAGAAAATATACCTAATACATAGAAACGAAACAGGAAGGCAGCTAAAATGAGGAGACAAAGAAACCTATCTCAAGTGAAAGAACAGGACTAAATGAAACGGAGACAAGCAATCTACTGGATATAGAGTTTAAAAAACTGGTTATAATGAATTTGAGCAAATAGATGAACTCAGTGAGAACTTCAAAAGAGATAGGAAACAAAAAAGGAGATATAAAACAAACAAACAAAAAATCAGAACTGAAGACTACAATAACTGAAATGAAGAATACACTAGAGGGGATCAACAGAGTAAATGAAGCAGATTGAACTAGCAATCTGGAAAACAAGGTAGCAGAAAACACCCAATCAGAAAAGCAAAAAGAATAAAAAAGAAATGAGAATAGTTTAAGGGACCTCTGGAACATCAAGTGTAGTCACATCATAGGGGTACAAGGAGAAGAGAGAAAGGGACTGAAAACCTATCTGAAGAAATAATGACTGAAACCTTTCCCAGCATGGAGAAGGAAACAGACACACAAGTCCATGAAGGGCAGAGTCCCAAACAGGGTGAACCCAAAGAGGCCCCACCAAGACACATCATAATTAAAATGTCAAAGGTTAAAGACAAGAGACTCTTAAAAATAGTGACAGAAAAGCAGAAAGTTACCTACAAGGGAGCACCCATAAGACTGTCAGCTGATTTCTCAGCAGAAACTCTGCAGGCCAGAGGGACTGGCACAAAATATTCAAAGTGGTGAAAAGGAAAGATCTACAACCAAGACTGCTCTAGCCAGCAAAGCTATCATTTATCATCAAAGGAGAGAGAAAGAGTTTCCCAGACAAGAAAAAGCTAAAGCAATTCATCACCACTAAACCAGTGTTACAAGAAATGTTAAAGGGGCTTCTTTACGTAGGAAAGATAACAAATATGAATAAGAAAATATAGAAAAGAAAAAAATTGTCACTGACAAAAGCAGTGAATCAAACCAACTATAAAGCTTGTACAAAGGTTAAAAGGCAAAAGATCATGTGTAATTACAATAACCTGAGGAATATACACAAACAAAAATAAAAATAGTGACAAAAACATAAATGTGGAGAGGGTTTAAATTGCAGTGATTTTAGACTGTGTCCAAACTTAAAATAAACTGCTATATATGAAACACATGGTAACCACAAACCAAAAATCTGTAAGAAATATATAAGAAATAAAGAGAAAGGGATTCAAATATAACTCTATAGAAAGTCATCAGCACCCAAGAGAGCAAGAGACTAAAGAGAACTATAAAAACAATAAATACAAAAATCAATATTCAGTAACTGGTGGCATCTTTTTACACACCCCTACGTTCATGACAGCATTATTTACAATAGCCAAGATATAGAAGCAACGTGAATGTCCATCGACAGATGAATGTATAAAGATGTGGTATATACACACAGGCGTGCGTGGGAGCATGAGTGCATGCACGCACACTGGATATTATTCAGCCAAGTGAAAGAAGTTGGAGAAAGACAAATACCATGTGATTTCACTTATATGTAGAATTTAACACATAAAATAAACAAGAGATATATAGCACCATGTTTCCCTTTGTGCTTTTGTTATGAGTCTGGGGGTGTGAAGTCTACACGGGCTTAGCAGGATACAGCTTGAGCCCCAGTATGTAAATACATGCTATAGAAATCAGTAGCTGTGTTTCCTTGTCTATCACTGACTACACAGCCATCAGCCATCCTTGGCAATAAGCCAGCAGTATTGGTGACTGTTTTTGGTATACTATGGACCTGTTACTTTCAGATACATTTTCAATCAGGCTGTCAACCTGTTCTCCATCAGCTACTCAGAAATGAGTACCAGGAACGACTGGTAACTTCGACCTAATCCAGAAATATATGGCTGATATACCCATCCAAAAGAAAAGCAATAAATTCCTATGCTGCTCCCTTAATTGGAGCCTTCCACTATTTAAACTCAGGCAAATTTTTCAAAAGTGAAATTAGCAATTGGTACTTGGTCTTGATAACGTTTCCAACTCTTTCACAATGTACTGAGCAGCAGAACAGTTTCTTGCTTGAGACTAGAGCCTACATCAAATCTAGGTCTGGAGTCACTATGATGAACCACAGCATGGATGACTGGGGCAGGACCACCCACCTCAGGAGGCTGAGGGAGGCATTCAATAAGCCACATGGAAACGGAAAAATGGGACCTCACTCGAAAGACTGCCAAGGGAGAGCACTACTCCAGCATCACACTCTCTGGATCCCTCGTGAAGCCACTCATTCACTGGGCAGCATCTTTTTTCAGAATCTGACTCTCCCGTCCCCTTCTGTACCCCGGGAGACTTGGCCTAATGCCGATGTGCCTCACTAGTGCCTTTCAGAGAAGTTCACCGAACTCCCAAGAACTTTTTTTTGTTCATTGCTGACCCCACAGTGCCTAGAAGAGTGCCTGAGATGAAGAAAGGGTTAATAAACATTTGTTAACGGAATGAATAATGCATGATGGGAACTCCAGGATATAAAGAGGAGAAATGAAGAGCTCCTCTTAGTTCTCTTATTTGGGGATCAAGCTCTGCCCTCAACTTGGGGCAAAGAAGAGTTGAGGCTGAAATTACTCAGTACTATGTAATTTTTATTTAAAAAATAGAAAAAAAATTGGATCATAATATTCATACAAAAACAACCTTTGATTATTGCTTATTGTTTACTGCTAAGGGGAGCAGGTTAAAAAAAGGTTGAAAACACATAATAAAATTTTAAGAAACTCTTTCATCAATTAAAATGATTTCATCTACTGGTGCTTTAACATTGTTAGTTTAACTTCTGGCTTTTTAAATAAAAATGAAATATGTACAATCACCATGGCTGTCTCCAGGAATGGTTGTTTTGTTCTTTTTCTCTTATTTTCCAAGTTTTCTACAGTGTGCGACTGTGCAGACACTCCCGCCCCCTATGAGAGGACAACTGCTAAGAGGACTGTGGTGCCACTGCCACTGCACCCCCAAAATGCACAACTGGTCTTCTCAGACCAGCACAACTGCCAGCACTGTGCTCCACGCTGACCTCTCGGACACCAGAATCAAGTCATGCATTCTCACAGTCATCACTATTGTCCTGGAAATGCCTGCCAAGTGCAAGAAAATAAGGACTCCTGGAGAGAAGGCAAAACCATTACGTGTACACGCTATAACTCGTGTACTTGGAAAACCCAAGAGAATGAGCTCAAACACTATCAGAAAAAATAAAATTAACAAAATAAATTGCTCCACTGCTTTTCTCTACACCAACCATAACAAGTAGAAAATATAACGGGACGGGGGGAGGACACTCCATAATAGCGACCACAAAAAAAATCCAGAAATAAATTGAACCAGATATATGTAAAACCTACATAAAGAAACCTGTAGCTATACTGAGAAGGCTCAAAAAAAAAAAAAAAACTAAAGAAATGCGGAGAAAAGCAACCTCATAAAAATGAAGATCAGTGACTGATTACACCTTATCTGGGTGACGAAGGTTTTCTAACTGCGTATCAAAGGCAGATTATGTAAAGGGAAAGATGAACCTGATGTATAAATATTTAAAAGTTTATATGTAAAATTTGAAAAGCTTGTATATAAAACACAATAAACAAACACAATAAACTGAGAAAAATATTTGCATAACACAAAAGAGCAATACCACTAACATATGAATCTTATAAACTAATAAAAAATAAGGTATAACACTAATAAAAAAAGGACAAAAGACATTGACAATTCCTAAAAGAAGATATGTAACAAACACATTAACAACTATAAAACCTTACTATTAACCAAACAACTGAAAATAAAAATTAAATACCCTTTTCACCTATCAGACTGCCAAAACTGAAAGTAACAGCAGGGGCAAGCTCATGCCCTGCTGGGTATAAATGGAAACAAAAAAAACATCCTGTTCACCTAATTCCTACAGAAATAATCCTATAAAGGCCCAAGTAAGCACAGACACGGGGCATATTTACAAAGGCAAAAAACGAAAATGATCTAATGTTCTCCAAGAGGAGACTGATTATAGTGCGATATAATGATCGCAGGCCATTAAAAATACTCTTGTATGTTCACTGAAACAGAAACATGTCCACAATATGTTACGTGCAAATAGTAGTATAGGTGGTATATGATATTACTCTGGTTTTATACAGTATATATATTACATATAAATAAAAATTTAAAATATATTTAAATATATTTTAAGGTTGTGAAAAGGATTTTTGGGATTGGTTTTTCTTTTGCTTTGTAGTATTTTCAAATTTTTCTGTCCTTAATTTCACTTTTACAGAGGGAAAAATACTAAATTAAAATAAGAACACAGTTCCAGATGGTTTCTTTTTTTCTTTTTCTTTTTTAGGCGAGGCAACCCTTGGTTGACCTCACAAATTGCAAGGACCTTGTCAGCTTGCAATCCCTTATTTTTTTTATTGTTTACGCCTACAGCACCTAGTCTTCCCAGGTGGTCTCCCATCCAAGTACTAACCAGGCCCGACCCTGCTTAGCTTCTGAGATCAGACGTGCTAGGGCTTGTTCATGGTGGCATGGACATAGACCAGATGGTTTCTTTATCTCCCTATCAAACCAGTCCTCTTCACACCTGCACAGAAAGACCATCCTACCTGTCTGAGCAACTCCAGCTTCTTCAGTTCCTCGTTGTAGGCTTCTGGGTTCTCTCCATAATTCTTCAGGACAAACTAGATAGAGAGAAGAATGTAAACTCGGAACAGAGGAGACTCCCCTGCTCCTGCCCCCCCACCCCGAGTCCTCGCAATCACCAGCCACGGCTCAGGATGGAGACCAGACCCCCAAAGCTCACCTCCTGGACCACTGTGGACTCAATACAGGGCAGCACCAAGATGCTGACTGTGCAGACTTCTTTGAGCAAAATGGAAATAAGACTGGACGACACTACGTGAACCCCTGGCTGGTCCTCACTGTGCTGCGACCCTCTCTACAAAGCCCAGTCAGAACCCTGCCAGCTCAGGAAGCCAGGGAACCTGGCTAGCCGAAACAAGACCTTACTGAGCACCCCTAAACAGGTCACAAACTCAAGCCTCCCTCAAGGACTGGACCCTGCTGTGTTCTGGGGTCACAACCATAACCCTAACCTGACAGCAGATGTAGGCAAGAGGCACCAAACAAGAGTGGGAGTGCAAAGCCTCCTTCAGAAGCCCACGCTCCTGGCTGGGAAAGGCAAAGGGCACCACAGACAGAAGTGATCTGCAGTGTCCTGTAAAGAAAGACCCAGAGATGTGTGACAGGAAGGACCCACACAGAAGAAGGGGCAAAGGGACGGTCACTGCCCACACCACAGAGGGGGCCTGGCATGCCTCCAGAGCTGAGTGCCTTGGACAGTGAGCACACTCACCAACCTGGAGGCACAGCCAGGACCAAAGGGCCCCTAGTTCATCTAAGATCAACAGACTAGGGCAGCTGCGAACTATCCCTGTTGCAGTGCCTGGTGTCTGGGATGGCCATTTGGAAGGGCCAGGTCCACTCATTCCAACACCCAGGGCACTGATGCCCAGCTCTTGAGGCATGCCAGGCTGTCCAGCAGCACACTTGCACCATGTCTGCAGTCCATCCATCATTCCCGGGGTCCCCTCCCAGGACCTATGACATGTGGCTAAGGAATTAGCCACATGAGAACCTGGAAGGCTAAGTCATAGCCCCTAGCTGCCCTGGAAGAGAAAGGATGAAGGACAGGGAGAAGGGAGGCTATTTCTGAGCTTATCACAGCACCGTCTGGCCCTGTTCCCAAACCTCTGACCGTGACCCCTCTTCTTTTGGTTTAACCTCCTGAAAATCTTGTTTCCTTACTTAGTGGCCAGAACTGTCCTTCTAACACAACTCCAATGTCGCCCCTAACTTTAAACCCTTCTGAAACACACACACCCTGGGGAAAAAAATAAAACGTGTTTTTCTTAGGATAGTGATATTATGGGCAATAAGTTGTACTCTAAAGAGAAAAACTGTAACCTGAAAAGAAGGTGCAACAGTGGCTCTCCAAAGCCTCGAGGACCAAAGCTAATCTCCTCAGCACAGAGTTCAAGACTCTTCGCAACCTGCTCCCAACGGCCTCCGATGGCTGTCCTCTGGCACCTCCCAGGGACGCCCAGCCAACAGTATTTTGAAATTACTGCTCTTAGGCTCAAAGCCTGTCCACATGCTCGTCTGCCTTCTCTACTAAGACACAGTTGAAATGTCACTTCTTTGTTCACCATTTACATGGTTTTTCCTCCACTTGTAGGGTTGAATCAAATATGGGGTGTTCCCTGGCTGTTCCACAGAAACACACACAAAATCGAGTCCCACATATAGTATTGTTAATACAATATATGCTCTGGTACTGGATTTCAAATGAGATTCATTTTATTCAGAGACGGGAGTATTACTGCCATGGGAAATCTTTAGCCCCTTAGTGTCAGTGAGCCTAAGGCCAAATGACAGGCCAAGTCCACCGGGAATGGAAACAGACCTTCATCCTCACCTAGTCTACCCCACCTAGCACTCAAGGCCTCTCTCCCGCATCTCTTCTGAATGGCCCCACACCACCAGTGAGGACGACTCAAGTTACATCCCTGGAGGGTGCTAGAACTAGACTAGGTCATTCCACCAACCCCTGTCAGGCACTCTCTACACAGAAGCATTTATTACTTCCTGAGTAAAGGAAAGAATCTGTTGTGAAATGGATACAGGTCTTTGATGTATGAGATTAAAGTCACAGAAGAATGACCTGGACAATCCAGGCCATCTGTGCCTGGAGCCATTCCGCCATAAAACGCAAGTGGGCAGGCGGGCTCAGGCAGACTGCTTGGTGACTCCAAATCCGTGATAAGAGGGAAGACAAATCACCATCACAGGTAGCTGGCACTGCTGAAGGCCAAGGCCTTCTTAGGCCTCTGCTTATCTCCCTTTCTCTGTGTGGGGCAAGTTTTTCAAGACTCAGCTATCCCATGGGAAATCTGGAAGGGGTGGGGGAGGGTGGATTTCACAAGCCTAAAAACCAGGCTCTACATACATGTAAGAAGAGACAATAAGAGTGAGCATTCTGGTGGTCAGCTGAGTGACAGGAGCAAGAAGACCTGTCTGAATGTGGAGAGTGTACAACTGCCAGGCAGTTAAAGGAACCCTGAGGAGGTACGGTTCAACCTGGAAGGAATTCCAGTAAGGACAAAAAAAGGACAATGACCAGATGTGAAAGTGCCTGTAAGAGGCCTGGGGAAGTGAAGTGAGAGCAGGCTGACGGGAAGTGGTGGCCGACCATGAACAGTAGGCAGTTCCTTCAAAGGAATCTGGTGGGAAAGTGGAGATTTAGAGAGAGCAGTGCAGTCAGAGTGGGAGGAGGGGACAGGCCAAGAAGCCACCTGGTTGGCAGGGTGATTACCACATGGTAATCGGGCCTTGAGGATGGGTTACTATGTGGATCACTAGAAGGTAAGCTCTATGAAGACAGGAATTTTTGTCATCACATATAGTCCTGAATTCACAGGGCTAGCACATAACAGTCACTCGTAAAACTATTTGTTCAATGAATGGCTTAGGGATGGATATAACACCTCAATCCAAGCGAGCTTGACTTGAGCTTAAGTGCAGTTAAGGGCAGGTGTTTGAGACCAGAAGAGTAAAGAACTTCAGATACTAACACCTATGGCCAAATCACTCCCTGATGAAGAGCAGGAGTCACCTCTCTCATCAGTGTCCAGTGAGTCAGCACTTGGGCTCCAAGGCAGTTAAGAAGGTGCAGGGCCAGCAGCATCCCCCCACTAAAAAATTATGTGGGTCCAGGCCTCCCAACCTAAAGCTGGGCACTGCAGTTCAAAACCAGCTTGCTATTCTCCTAGTACTTATCTCATATTTCATAATTGAGGGCACATCCATTAGGAATGAAAATCAATACTAACTATTATGAAAGTTTTTTTCAAAGGCCCAAACCTCACATAAAAAGAAACCCTTGATCTATCTGGAAAACCATTAATCCTTCAAAACCTACCTCCTTGGCCAGCCCTCCCTGACAGCCCCTCCTTAGTCTGGTACTTCTGTCTACTGCACATACTTCTCTTCCACTGATGTCATCCATGAAAAAAAGGGCTGTCTGTGACTCATCTGTATCATCAGGGTTCAGCATAGTGCTCAATAGGTTGACCTTAACAAAACCAATTTTTACCCTACTATCCTAAAGAAAATTCTACCACTCAGCTCCAAGTCACTGGTGAATGTTCCCGCAGCTCGGAGCAAGGGGAGAAAAGGACAAGGGTACCGGCGGCAGAAGGGAGAGTGGGGGCTCTAGGGTTGGGGAGAGGAGCCCAGGGCAGGAAGCACTCCCAGGCTGCAGCAGCTTCTGAGGTCTCTGCAGTGGATTCATGCAAATACACACCACAATCTTAACCTAGCAAATAAAGGGTGGTATCTTTCCCAATCCCCTAAAAAGAGAAAACTAAGAAAAAGCTGATAGCTAGGAAATTGTTTCTATAGCAGCTGATACTCCCACCTCAGGCTAAATGCCTCACAAGCAACTCTCAGGTTGCTAAGTTCAAACAAAACCATCTCCCAGGAGCTTCTGAGCTAACATTTTATCCATCAGATTTCCAGAAAGTCACGGTCACCATCTCTGAATTCCCTCCCAATTGTCAGTCATTTGAGAAACATTTTCCTGAGGGTCAGCTACGTAGAGAGGGCCCTGCTAGGCTGTGAGGAACATGGAGATAGATGCCTTTCAGGTCCCTTAACAACTGAACAGGGGGTGAAAACATAGCACACATAACTGTCACCAAGAATTAGGGATTCAAAGAAAGGAAAGATGGATCCAGATGAAAGCATTAAAGAAGGCTTGTGGAAAAGACAGAGCTTAAACTAGAAAGATGGACAAAACCAATATGTAAAGATTACAGAAGGGCCCAACCCCAGCCCACTGGGCAAAGATAAGACCTGGGTGGGAGGAATTCCACAACCAAAGGCAGGGAATGTCCACAGAACAGCAAGTGCCTGGCTGCGAACCAAATCTGAGATACTTGTATCAGAAACACAATTTAAGCACATGCTGGGCCCTCAAAAAATGCTGAAAGACCTGGGGTAGGTCAGGAAGAACTGAATAGCTTAGAGTTGGAAAAAAAAAAGGAGTTTTGTTAAGCTTTAGAGAAATTCATCTCATTGTACTTGTATGAAAGAGCAGATGGAGAAGAGACCGAAGTATGGGGAAGACGTGACAAAACTTTGTAATTTTAGATCAATTAATCTAACTTTCTGGTTTTATAAATGAGGAAAAAGAGGTCCACGGAGGTTAAATGATTGACTCAACAGAATACAAATTATTAGTGTCTGAACTGTGGCAGTGGCGGTATAAAGAGAAATAGCTTCTTAGGAAACTGCTTCCAAATCCATCTTCTTTCTCCTATTTCTTTTCTCAAGCACCCTGCTGAGATTATCTGGCACTTACTTTGGCAGCTTCTGTGCTAAATATTTTGTAGTTACAAGGATGCCAACCTACAACAACAGCCTCCTGGTTGTTCCTTTTCACTCCTGCTGACCCTCAATGCGACCACGTGGCCCGTTCCCAAGGAAGACGTCTCAGAAGGCACCTGATGCCCATCAACACACCTGGCCCCTCTTCCTACCAGCCGCACCTGGTCTCGCCACGGAGGTAGGTCCCTTTGCCCTCGTCAACGTCAAACCTGCCTGTCTCCTCCGTCCAAGCGAAGATTCAACACAATGACTTGCTAAGGTCTGTCCCGGAGCTACAACACTGTTTAGCCCCTCTGAGCAGTTAGGAAAAGCAGTAACCCTCCCCAAAATGACATGGAACTCTGTATTTTGGTCCAAAGACCTCCCGAATAGGAGTCTTCTTCTGGGGAAACCAGATAGAAGTGCACCAAGGGTTTGAAAGGCCCCGATCTCAGGGGTGAGGCATTCCTCTTAGTCGCCGGGGCTCCCGTCTTAAAACACCTATCCTGAGCCATCTCGGCGTCGGTCCCAATCCAGTCGTGGACTGACCGCCCACCGAGCCGGGCAGAGCCGTTCAACCCAGACCAACAGGGCCGCCCACCGCTCCCCGAGGGGCGGTTCTGGAGCGAGGAGGGGCGGAGCAGAAGTAGGTCCAGAGCGTCACACCGAGGAAGTGTGGTGCCACGGTGGGAACGGTGGATGACCCGGGACATTAGTCGGGGAGCGGCTTTCGACGAGACTGCGGTACCAGTCCCGGGTGGGCGAGAACGGTCTGCGGGGGTGGGGGTGGGGTGGGCAAGGCTGAGGAAATCCGGCGGAGGCCCCTCCTGGCCTCACCCGACCCTGCGACAGGGCCTCGGGAGATGATGGACGCGCAGGGGGCGTCACGCGCTGGCAGACGGCGGAGATACGCGGAAGAAGTGGGGGTGGGGGAAGGCGCTCTCACCTTCTTCACGGCTGGCTGGAAGTGGAAGTCCCCGGCCTCCTTCAGGTCCAGCCAGATCATGGGCATGCGGGGCACGGCCTCCATGGTGGCAGGCGCCCGCGGCCACTCGGCCGCTCCCCTCGCTGCTCCAGCTGCTGCCTCAGCCGCACGCCCCGCCCCGCCCCTCCGCGCCGTATGGCCCTCGTCACGCGGGGACGAAGGCGCATGCCTGCTGGGAGATGCAGTCCCCGCCCGCGCAGCTGTTTGCACATGCGCAATTCCGTTACTTCCGCGAGGCGAGCGCAGAGGGCGAATCTCCAGCCCCAGGCGAAAGGGATTCTGGGAGCTGTAGTCTTCCTCCGCTGAGCTGAGAGGCGCGGCGCTCGCTGGTTCCTGCCCCAATCCAAACGCATCTTCCGGGCCTGGCTTCGGGTTTGACTACAGCGCTCTTCTCTCGAGGGACGGGCATTGGAGAACGCACCTACGAACTTGTAGTCCCAAGTAGTGACGAGGGCCATGGAGGATGCGGGGAGGTGCTATGGTAGAGATAACGAGGTGGACGGGTAGCCCAGAACAGATGACGTGGAAACTGAGCCCTAAGTCGCTTTACTTAAGCTCCTAGGTGTGTGAGACATGAGGGGAGGCTAGGAGAACAGCTGTTGAAGTAAGTAGAGGGCATCATGAGGGCCTTGCTTTAAAAAAAGAAAAGGAAAAAGAAAACAGCCCTAAGAGTGGAGCTGCTTGGCAAGGAGGGCCTAAGAGAAGAGAAGAGCAAGGGGTTTTGTCTCAAGTGTCTGAGCTTTTGAACAA
Source organism: Macroglossus sobrinus (assembly GCA_004027375.1). Lineage (NCBI taxonomy): Eukaryota > Metazoa > Chordata > Mammalia > Chiroptera > Pteropodidae > Macroglossus > Macroglossus sobrinus. The sequence continues at coordinate 325,445 of PVKZ01001266.1, forward strand.
AGGAGTAATGGAGACTGGCACACGTGGTCCAGCCTGGGAGGCCCAGTACTGCCTATGAGACAGAGGTGTCCACTTGTGATGATGGGGAAAGAGCACCCAGATGGGGAGCAAATAAAAAAAAGGAGGCTCATATGGGTAGATGAGGGTGAATATGTATGCCCCGAGGGTATCTAGGACACTCAGACTAAATGAAAGGGGACCAAGCAACAGAGAACAGTTGTCGCCTCTGGAGCGATGACCAGTTAACAGGAATTTTTAAATCATGTTATCCATCTTTAGAAATAAGATGGAGGATGGTTTGGAGATAGGGCAAAAGTAGAAGTAGGAAAACCAGCAAGGACCCTTTTGTAGTCTTCCAGGGGACTTGATGTTGCATTGGAGCAGAGGGAGGTGAAAACTGATTAGATTTTAGAAATGTTTTAGAAAAAATAAGTGTCAGAACTTGGGGTGAATGAATAACAATGGCAAAGATGATTTCCAGGTTTTCAGCTGGTATAGCTGGGTGGCAGCAGGGCTGTTTACTGACATGGGAAAAGGGAAGGAACCGGGTTTGGAGGGGACGAGCAAAGGTTCAGGTCTATGTTAAGCTGTATATAGATGCCTTTGAGTCATTCACAAGAAGATGTGGAAGAGACCATAGAATGTGGGATCTGGGCTCAGAAAAGCGGCTTCACCTACTATGTAGGGCCCAGGCCCCCTTAGCAGAGACACCCCAAACCTTGTTTCAAGACTCAGTCAAAGGCCTACCTTTATACCAGTTGGAATCAGAGCAAAGGAAAATGCAAATACAACCTGTGATTGTAGCAGGATTATTCACAGTACCCAGAAAGTGGAAACAAACCAAATGTCCATAATTGGATATAGACATACAATAGACTATTTTTCAGCTTTAAAAAGGAAGGAAATCCTGACGCATGCTACAATGTAAATGATGTTGAAGACATTATGCTGAGTGAAATAACCCAGTCACAAAAGGACAAATATTGTATGATTTCACTTATATATGATATCTAGTGTATCAGGGACTGGGGGCAGTGATAATGAGGAGTTATTATTTAATGGGTAGAATTTCAGTTTGGAATAATGAGAAAGTTCTAGAAAGAGATGGTGGTAATCGTAGCATGACCATACTTAATGCCATTGAACTGTGCACTTTAAAAAATGGTTAAAATGGTAAACTTTTTTTTTTACCACAATAAAAATATTTTTAAGAAAATGTGACATCTTGCAGATAATTTTTTTTTAAGAAAACAAAAATTTTACTAGCAAGTTGAAAGAGTTTGTTTCTGGAGGACTATCTGGGGGTTATCTGGTCAGAGGTGGAGGAATTGAGAATAAGGTCCGTGCCTTGAAAAATCCCAACTGTGAGGGAGGCGAGAAAGTTGGCCCAACACAATTTATAGTAAATGCGATGCAGGAGCAAGGAGCAGCCCATCCTGGGGTTCTCAGATGATGAGGTAGTGGTCAGCCACAGGGGAGTCTCTAGACGTAGCAGCGGCAGCTGGAACCCAAGCAGGCTAGAGGTTGAGATACTATAACATAGCACTGCTGAGCAAGGAAAGGCAAGATATGGGATGTGGGGTCAGGAAAGCAGGCAGCTACAGGAAGCACATGGTCACAGGACACAGGCAGCCCAGGCCTCAAGCAGGAAGCCAGCAAGCGGTCAGGATTAAGCAGTTGCAGGTCAGCCAGGAAGGAAGGGACGGGAGGAATAGGAAGCCCGAAGTTGGGCCTTATGGAACGGGGAGAACCTATGGAGGCAAGCATTCCATGTGTATGGAACTGTAGGGAGTTCTGGCTAGGCTCCAGGAGTCAGAGGAGCCAGGCAGGTGGGTCCCTCCCTCATGAGCTTCTTAGAGCAAATGTCTTTCCCTCCCCTAACCTCACTCTCCTCCTCTGTAGAATGGGACCACCTTGGCCCCCACAGGGTACTTCTGAGTTTGAACTATGACAACAGACATACCCCAGAAGCGTCATGGCATGTTCATTCACTGGGACTGCCAGAACAAAGCATCACAGACAGAGGGGATTGAACAACAGCAATAATTTCCTCACTATTCTGAGGGCCGCAGTCTGAGATCAAGGTGTCAGCGGGTTGGTGTCTTGAGGTCTCACTCCTTGATTTGTAGATGGATGTTTTATACCTGTGTCTTCACATGGCTTTCCTTCTGTGCATGTCTGTGTCCTAATGTCTTGTAAGGATGCCAGTCATATTGGACTAGGGCCCACCAATAGGGAGTCAGTTCTACATGTGAATTGCAGGGGGTGGAGACACAATTCAGTCCATAACACAGGGTCTCAGGGACATGAAGGGCAATTGGTGTGAGGCATCAAAGGCCAAGAGGCCCTGGAGGGGTCATTGAATGCTATGGCAACGGAGTTTGATGGGCCATGGAGGGGAGACAGCGGAAGGGATATCTCTGGGGTCAGGGGTGCCTTCCTAGTGCACATTTTTTCTCAAGGAGACGGCAGAGTTGAGAATTTAGAGAGGCATAGACGTGACAGTACTAGGAAGAGCAGGCCCCATCACAAAGAGGCAGTGAAAGCCCCATCCAGCCAGCTCAGCTCACTTCTTTCTCCAGACAAACACCCATCACACTCAGCAGAGCCAGAAGAGCCTCAGTGACACACAGACATCCTGCCCCGTTTTACTGATGAGGAAACTGAGGTCTGGGCGAGGGCGTGGACCACTCAAGTCTCCCAGCACGTAAATGGAAAAGTCCAGATTGGGCCTGGGTCTTCTCCCTCCCAGTTGATTTAGATGACATTTGTATTTATTCAGCACTCACTGTGCCCTATCCACCATTCTAGGAGCTGTTAAATCAAACAGGCAAAGATCTCTGCCCTCATGAGGTCATGATTCGTGAGGAGAGAGAGATGTTTCCACAATAAAGACTACATGGTATATTGAATGGCAATAACAGCTGTGGTAAGAAGGAGGCGGGTGGGAATATGGGGAGGGGGACATTTGCAATTTTATATCTTTTGTATCAGGTGGCCATGGAAGGCTTTACTGAGAGAGGACTATTTGAGCAGAGATATAAAGGAGCAAACCAGGGTCGTAGTTAGAGGAAGAATGTTCTAGAAAGAGAGAATAACAAATACGAAGGCCTGGAGCCAGGGCTGCTTGGCATGCCTAAGAACGGCAAGGAGGCAGGGTGGCTGAGGCCGAGTGCATGAGTGCAGAGAGCAGCAGGAGATGGGCTCAAAGAGGCCATGGGCAGGGGTGAGGCAGGAGGGGATGATAAGTGTGTGTGTTTTATATATAATTTTACACACACACACACACACACATATAGAGAGAGAAGATGCAAATATGGTGAACTGTTAACATTTGGAGAATTCGGGTAAAGGGTATGAAGGGATTCTTTGTCCTACTTTGCCACTTTTCTGTGTACGTCTGACATTATGTCAAAATAAAAAAGTTAAAAGTTAAACAGGACACCATAAAGAAAGTGGAAAGACAAGACCAAACTGGGAGGAGATATTTGTGAGACATAACCAACAAAGGATCGCCATCCAGAGTACGTAAAGGACTTTCATGAGTTCTCGAGAAAGACAAACAGCCCAATAGAAAAATGGACACACGTCTCATATGGAACTTACGAGAACAGCCCAAAACATACGGTGAGGTGTCCAGCCTCATCCGTAAGCGACGAGTGTACATCAGGCAAAGATAAGCGCTGCTGAGCATGTGGACAGCGGATGGGGCTGTAAACTGCTGCCCCCACTTTGGAAAGTGCTGGGAAGTATCTAATTAGGTTGATCCTACATGTCCCTGGTACCCCAGTAATTCTGGGTGTCTGTGCACCCTGGAAAGACCACTGTCCACAAGAGCTAGGAGGTGTGTCCAGGCAGAATGGTCATAGCCACCTAAACAGGATCCACAAAGTCCACCTGTGTGCCACCTTGCTTGGTTGAGAATTCAGAATCATTGCATTACAGGTGGGGAAACTGAGGCCTGGAGCGGAAAAGAAGCTGCTCGAAACACTAGGTGGGCTCTGAGGGAGGGTCAGAGGTCTGCATGACAGGGAAGCGGGGAGAGGGGAAGAGAGAAATGGGAAGAGAGGAGGGGAGAGGAGGAAAAAGGAGAAGTGGAGAGAGGGAAGGAAGCTCTCCTGGTCTCACCTGGCAGACTGGAAGCCAGAGCAGAAGGGTCCCCAAAGTATCTCTTTTCTCCCAGCCCCCATCCAGGCTCCTGGAGCTTCGGGAGGGGATTCTGAGGTACCTGCCCCAACCTTTGTCCCAGAAAGAGGCTCCCACAAGAGCAGCAAAGAAGAAGCTGCTCGGTGACTCAGCATCCCTCCTCCCTCCGGGGTGTCCCGGGCCCTCCGGCAACCCTGGCAGCACTGGGTACTTTCTCTCTAGGAGAGGGTCCAGCACGACAGGTCTGCAAATATGCAAGCAGGTCACGGGCCTCTGGGCCTGTTTCATGAGAGCAGAACCCCTCCCTAGCTCCCGAAGGCCACTCAGCCAGCAGGTGGCGCCAAGGCCATAGTGCTGTGACAACAGGGCCCAGCAGATTGGAAATGTTTTGGGGGTTTTTTTGCTATTTTTTTTTTTTTCTCAGGACCAGGTTTAATTCTTGGGTGAGTGTCTGTGAATGGAAAGGGAACAACAGAGGATTTAGCACATGCACCCCACCCCACCTTAGGACAAACTGCCTGGTTCAGGCCGCTGAAAAGGGAGGGCGTCCAGGCCACATGGGGCCTCCTGAATTGCATGGTGCCAGGCAGTGAGTATCGGCACAGCCAAACATGGCAGAACTTTGAGACACCCTGGCCTTTACAGTGAGAGCCTGCAGATAGGGTAGCCCCCTGGGCCGGGGGGTAGGTACCAAACCTACCCCTGGGTCAAGGCCGAGGTCACCTGTGGAATGCTGGGATGCCAGGGCCTTCCTAGCCCAAATCTCTATGGCTAGTGGGGCAACTTGTGTCCACATTGCTGGTTCTGTAACATTGGGCGTGTGTCCCAATTAGACCAGTGAGGTCACGGTCTTTCTCCACGCTACTTGACTTGCATAGGCCACTTGGGCAAGGGCTGTGTGTTCCTGGAGTATTGTGCCCCCCTCGTGACCACCCCATTACAGCAAGGGGTAGGTAAGCTGGGGCCTCAGAGGGGCAGAGGCTTGCTCAAGGGCCCACCAGGTTTCTTCTTCACCATTCTCTGGCCCTTATGAAAGTTTTCTGCTTCAGCCATCTTCTCAGAGAAGTGCGGAAGCCATGGGGACATTCAGAAGGAGCTGCAGGTGGCAGCTGCCTGTGGTGCTGTGGGTGGACCACGGTGGAGCAGAACCGCTTAGCTGAGTGGGCTCTCTTGCCTTCTGTGGGTGGATGTCACCTCTTGCTCCCTGCATCCTCCAGGTGCCCTCCAGAGCCTCACCTACCTCCCTGCACCACCCTTAGGCCCCAAGGTCTAGTCACATGCTGTGTGGGTGCTGGAGAAAGTCCCCACTGGACTCCTGGGATGGGGATGCTGCCCTTGTCCTCTGAGGCTCAGCTCCTGCAGGCCGAGAGCAGAAGGCAGAGCAGCACGGTGGATGCCATTGCCCTGGGCTGGGATCCCAGCACCTGCCAGCACCTCTAGTTATCATCTCTGTGCCTGGGCCCAGTTCTTAACCTTCTAAGGCCTGAGTTTCTCACCTGCAACATAAGATTTAAGGGAGTCCCCTGGTCAAAACCCAGAAGGGTGTGAGCTCCGTATTTGCTAACAGTCTCAGCTGTATATTTTGAACCATCTCTGCTCTAAAAGCTATTATGCCTGAGGCTTCCTCTGCATCAGTGCTGGCCCAGGTCCTCCACCCGCCTTAGCTCTGATCCTCTCCCCACCCTTACAAGGTAAGAGTTGTTATCTCTACGTTAGGACACAGGGTCCCAGAGAGACTGACTAAAACCCAGTGGGGAAGTGGCGCAAGTGGGATTTGAACCCAAGTGTATGGTGAAACCGAGGTGGGGTTCACATGACCCCAGAGCTGCTCTGGGTCAAGGATCAAGTGCAAGTTATTGAAGGATTTTTATTTAGCTATAACAGAGCTTGACCATTCGAACTTGCACTCTGTAAAGTCTACCTGTCAAAAAAACCTCACTTCACCTTTTTTTTCACTTGAGAGCCCCCCACCTGAGTTCCCAGGCCTGATTATTCCTTTCCAGCCTCAAACCTTCAGATGTGTCAGAGAGTCTTACGATGTGATGGAATCACAAAGGCTACGTGTCCTCACCTCTCTCTCTTGGATGCCAGAATCTTACATCGGTTGCAACATTATGTCGCAGGTAACAGAAAAGTCCACTCAAACAGTGACCTCCAGAGGCCCTCCGCTTGCAGGCAAGGTGTGCCCCGGCAGCTCAGTGATGTCATAAGGATCACGCTCTCCACTCTGCCTTCTGTGGTGCTGATCTAAGTAAGGGGCCTGCCTCGCATCCCAAGATGCCTTCTCTGTCAGATCTAGTCACGCTTCCTTGTTCATTTCCAGGAGGAGAGAGAGTGCCTGACATTCCCACCCAGAGTTCGGAGATGTGTGCTAAGTGGACCAGCTCTGTCACATACGCACCCTGGATGATCACCGGTGAGGAAACGGAAGGCTCCAGTTGACTTGAGTCGAATGTCCCTCCCCCAGATCCTCAAAGGGAAATTGAGGCCTGATTGGGAGGCAGAGGGGGGAGGGCAAATGAATGCTGGAGAGGCCAGGCATCAGATGGCCCCTGCGGCTTGGTCTCCTGCAATTTCCCTGCCAAGTGGTTGTCCAGACTCAGTTCAGTGTCTCCTAGGCCACCTCCAGCCATCGTCAGGAGGCCTTTCTTGTTGACATGTCTCCCCCAGGACTCCTATCTTTGGTCCCGGCTTCATCTGCTGAGGCCCCAAGAACAACGTGGTTCTCTTGTTTGTGGCAGGCTTTTGGAGTCAGAGTAGGGAATCAAGGTCCCCTTGTCACAATTCCCCTCCAGGTAAAGCTCCCTAGCTCCTCATTGTTCTACATAGGATTCAGCTTCATTGTCCTCATCTGCCAAAGCTAGGGACAAGCTGAGCCTCTCAAACTGGTGGGGAGCCATGTAATGGGTATCTACAACATCCCCAAAGAAACATTCCACAGCATTTAAAGTCTTGATTTTAGTGGAGGTTTTACCCCTGATGGATATTTGAAATATTTTACTGTTAAAACAGTTGTAGACAACTCAACAATACAAGGACAAATAACCCAATTTAAAAATGCACAAAGGACCTGAATTGACATTTCTCCAAAGAAAATATGCAAATAGACAACAAGCACATGAAAAGATACTCAATAGGGAAATCCAAATCAAAACCACAATGGATTAGCACTTCACACCCACTGGAATGGCTATAATAAAAAAGAGAGACAATCGTAAATGATGGCAAGGATGTGGAAGTGTTGGAACCCTCACAGATCACTGGTGGAAATGTTATAGACTTTTTTCAAAATAGTTTGGCAAGTCCTCAAAACCTTAAATATAATTACCATATGACCCAGAAATTCCATTTCTAGGTATATATATATCTATACGTGTATTGTCTGTCTGTCTGTCCGTCTATCTATCTATCTATCTATCATCTATCTATCATCATTATCTATCAATCATCTATCTATCATCAGTCATCTATCATGTATCTATCATCATCATTATTAGTCATCTATCAATCAATCTATTTATATATCCAAGATAACCGAAAACATGTTTCCACAAAAACTTGTATATGGTTATTCATAGTGACACTTTTCCTAACAGCAAAAATGTGAAAACAACTCATTTTTGTCTATCAGCTGATGAATGGATAAATAAAATATGGTCTCTCTATACAATGGAATATTATTCCGCCATAAAAAGAATGGATGTTGATACATGCCACAACATTGATGAACTTTGAAAATACGCTAAGTGAATGAAGCCAGGCACAAAGTGACACATAGTACATGATTCCATTCATATAAAATGTCCAGAATAAGCAAATTCATAAAGACAGAAAGTAGATTAGTTGTTGTTGGGGGCAAAGAGGAGGGAAAAATGAGAGTGACGGCTAATGAGCACTAGATGTCTTTTTAGGATGATAAAAATGTTCTGATTTGTACACTTTAAAAAAGTGAATTTTGTCTATAGCCATGCCACCCTGAATGTGCCTGATCTTATCTGATCTTGGAAGCTAAGCAGAGTCTGGCCTGATTAGTACTTGGATGGGAGACCACCTAGGAAGACCAGGTGCTGTAGGCGTTAAAAAAAAAAAAAAAAAGTGGATTTCATAAAATCGCCCCAGTTGAGAACCATTGCTTAACTGCTGCCTAGAATTTGCACGGTGTACACCCATCATTCCGTGTGATGGACACACAACCAGTGGCAGCAGAACCCTCGTAATTGGCTGAGAACCTGTAATGAACATAATTACCCAGCAATAAATGGATGTGTACTCCCGTGAGCAGTAGCAGTATTCTACTAGTTCTCTAAACGACAGCCTCTGGAAACATATTTAGGTTGTGTTTGGTTTTTCACCATTAAGCATCATGCCTGTGCGGATTTGAAGATGAGACTTGGGCTTTGAAGACGTGTTGGACTTAAGGAGGACTGCTCTGTCCTCTGCCCCCTTGCTCCACTTGTGACTGACCTCCGCTTGGGGAGGAAGTGTCGTGAGCTGCTCTGGGCCTGGGTTTCCCCACTGGTGGGCTTCAGTGGGAACACCCTTCATTGCTCTCTTTCATTTGCCCAGTTTATGAGTCTCCTTTAGGAGGACATGAGCCCCACAGTGAAGTGAACAGGCAGATCCCAGTAATGAGGAAACGGGAGCCCTCGAGAGAAGGATGGTCCCCCTCCAAGCTGCTGCTTGGGCTGCCTTGCCCATAACCGAGAATCCTCACCCCATCCTGTCCTGGACAGCATCCCAGCCTTGCCTGTAGGGACCAGCCAGGGGGAGGCGGACGGTGAGGCTCTCCTGGAGAGGCTGCTGCCATCCCAGCCATGAGGGACTGTGAGCCATGAATTGTCAGATCTTATGAGGTTTTTGAAGTCAGGCATTCAGATTTTTAAAGGGTGACAACCAATTTTTTTAAATGTATGTGACACTGTGAATGTCAACCTGAGCATGGCCTCAGACTGGACTAACGCTTTGTGCACTTGGCTAAGGAACTGCCATGTTTTACAGAATTTACATCCTGGGCAGTTGTTTTGGGGTCAAACCAGAACAGCCAGGCAGAGACAGCACAGAGTCCTGGCCTATCAGAGCTGGAGGCGGCCTCCTTGGGGCACAGGTGGGGACGCTGAGGACCGGAGTGAAGGAACTTGCCCAACATCACATAGGCCTCCTGCCTCACTCCAAGGCCCTGGCCTGTTGCCCAAACATCCTTGCCTCTTAGCCAATGGTATTTCGGAATGTTGGCCGACACTGGGTGTCTGGCCAGGAAAGGAGAGGCCCCTTTCAGGAAGGCACCAGCCCTGCATGTCGCCAGAAGCCCTTGGGCAAGGCAGCCTGAGCAGCATCTAAAAGGGACTGCAAGTGGCAGTGGATCAGAGGAAGGACAATGGCACGGGTCTGGGTGGCACTCATGCTGGTGGGAGTCTTGGCGGCAACGGTCTGTGTGGCCCGTCGCCGTCCAAGCTATGAGGATATTGTCGCCAAGGCCTTGCGGATCTTCAATCAGAGGCGACAGGGACAGTCCCTCTTCGGCCTGGTGGAAGCCACCCCACCGGCAAATTCGGTGAGTGTCCACGGACCCCGGCCAGGGAAGTGGGTGACAGCTCTGAGGGTGGCATCTGGGAGAGAACCCCGGGCACAGGCCCACAGGATTTGGTTAACATTAGCTGTTGTTATTGTTCTAATGCTCTTCCCGCCAGCAGGTAAGAAAAGGTCGCAACCCAGGGCCTGACAGCTGGCTAGCTGGTAACTCTGGGGTTTCACCTGGGCATGAAATAGGGGTTCTGGAGAATCAGCCCGCACTCAGACCCTGGGCCTGAAGGAATATGCAGAACTGTTTCAAAGGGCAGACAGGAGAGGGGCTGGTCCCACCAGACCCTCCCCTGGGGCTTCCGGTGTCCCCTTCCCGCCCTATTTCCTCTCTCCTGGTAAGTTGGTATACTTGTTCCTTGAAGGGCAAAGATGAGACGTGACCCCTCCAGGTCAGACAGCTAGGAAGCAGTATCCTTCGGCTAGTTTCCAAAAGCCCCGTACACCCTAAATCTCTGCCGAGGCCACTGAAGAGCAGACCTCAGTTCCGCCCCTTCCAGCTCGTCACTGTGACCGCGCCACACCTTGGTTCCCTCATCTATAAAAGGGAGACAGGCGATCAGGGGTTTTCTCTCGCTTCAGTAGAGCTCCACCGCCAAGACGAAGCTCAACTTCAGAATTAAAGAGACGGTGTGCATTTCAGGGAGGCGGAGAGAACCCCAAGAATGCACATTCAAGGAGGACGGGGTGAGTCTCCCAGCCTGTGGGTGCCTGTGTCTTCCTCCACCCACCTCACCTGGCCATGCGGGTCTCACTGTGGAAAGCTTTATAAAAATCGTTTTTTTCCTTATTGCTTTTTCTTACTATAAATTATTATTAATCCTTTTTTTAGCAACTCATGCTAAAAAAAAAAATCCTCAATAGAAAAAAAAAAAAAGCAGGACCATAATCCGCCTAGAGATAACTGCTTTTATAAAATAAGAAAAATAACGTTTGTGATAGCATATTAACGAAATGTGGAGAAGCAAAATAAACTAAGGTAAATATTGGCTACAAACAACCCCAGGACCCAGGGACAGATATCATGAGCTGTGGGTGTGTCACCTTCCGTCTTTTTTATGTGCACACACGTTTTAAACCAACACGGCTCCTCTGATGCTAACGTAAAGATGCTTATTCCCACTGAGCAACTAACACGAACGTCCTTTATCTTGACGGGCTCCCATCTGGTCCACCAGGGTCCTCTCCATCAGTGGCCTCTGCTCGGCCCCAGGGAGAATCCTCGGCTTGCATCTCGGTGTGGGAGGGTGAGGGACAGACGTGCCGGAGGGGGTGGTGGGGCGGCTGTGTTTGGCCGGGGGCCGGGGATGCGAGGATGCTCCCAGCCCCGTGCTTGCTGCCCCGCAGGAGGAGCGGACCTGCACTGTTGTCTTTGTGGGGCGTGGCCACATCCTGCTGGTCGACTGCAGCGCGGGCCCCCTGAGCCAGCCTGAGGTGAGCCAGTGACTTGGGCATCTGGGGTCTCAGTTTCCTCATCTGGAGAACGGAGCTGATCAAGCCCTTCTCGTGCAAGTTGTCAGGAGAGATCCTGAGGATGGCTAGTCATTCGGCGGGAGGGACCGGTGGTTGGGGCTGGGAGGGCACTGGGACAGGGACTCGGCATTCTCAGGGCACTGGCTCTGCTCTGGGCCCAAGAGACTCCTTGGAACCAGACCCTCCTCCCCACCCCACATTTGGGTAAACTGAAACCAGGGCTGGAGCCCGCTGACTGGTGAGTGGAACAGCCAGGGTGGGAGTGAGTCCCAGAGTCCAGGCCATGCTCAGACCCTTAGGGCTTCAAGGGGAAGGGCCGAGGGGACCACCTCCAGCCCCATCACCAGCGTAGCTTGCTGGGCCTCTTCATCCTTGCCTGAGGAAAGGGGCCATAGTCAGGACAGGAATGGGGGTCGACCAGTGAGAATGATGGGAGTGACCACCCAGCATCGCTCCTACAGCTGTCCCGAGAGAAGCGTTCCACCGGGTCCACTGAGACAGCCTCTGCGGGCGTTGACACCTCCAAGCTGCCACCTGCGGTCAGGGACGTGTATGAGAGAGCCAAGTACGACATCATCACCAATATCCTGAGTAATTTCTAGGGCTGGAGAAAGGAAGGGAGGTCCGACATCCCCACTGAGACCTCCTCTATCCACCTATCCACCCCTCTGCTGCCCTCAACACCCCCCTCCTACATGGTCTGAACCTGTCCACACACCTCTGCCTTTGCACGCCTCCTTCCCTCTGCCTAGAATTCCTGCCCATCCTGTGTCTGTATATCCCACTTATCCTTCGAAGCACGGCTCCAAAGTCACCTCCTCCAAGAAGCCTCCCTGCTCTCCCCCGGGCGCAAATGTCCGTCCCTCATCTGAGCATTCACGAGCCTAAAACCACGCGGCACTGCCTGCCGTGCCCCATCCAGACGGCACTGTGTCTGCTCGTAGCTGGGTCCTCCTGAGCCAGCTGCAGGTAGCTGTGGAATGATTCCCTCAATCAGGTGTCCCCCGAGCACCCCTGCCCCCTGCCCAGTCATGGTGACAATATGTCCCTTCACATATCAAGGCACCTCCAAGGGGGGTCAGTCTGCTCTCTGGAGAGAACCATAAGAGAGAAGCTCAATAAAATGTTTCTGCAATAAATGACTAAGCGAGTAAGTAGGTGAACAAAATGTTAGAGCTGGACTGGCTGGAGTCGGGGTGAGGAGACCGATGAGGCAGGCCCCGTGGGCGGTTCTACTGCGCCTCACGGAACCCAGCATCCCTGAGGTCAGGGCAGGGACGATGGAGGGAAACACGGGATCAGGGTGGAGGGGGGCCATTCGAGGGCCGCCCGTAGGGGAGGCAGATTCATGTGTCCCCGGCCTCCTCGACTGCCTTTAGTTCCTTCATGCCTCCTCCTTTATCATAAAGCTCGTTAGAACCTCTCCCTGGACCCCACACTTGCGTATCAGACTGCCTCCTGGACACCTCTCATGGATGTCCAAAGGGTGTCACACACTCAGCAGCTTCCCTCCAAACCGGCCCTTCCTCCAGCCCACCTAATGGCAACTTCATCCCCCCTACCCCCCAAACCTGCTGTCATCCCTGGCTCCTCACGCTCTCTCACAACAAGCATCTCTGGTCCACCAGCCAACCTCGGTCTTGATCGCTGAGGCATCCGGCCCTGAGAACAGTGCCGGGCTCACAGGGTGGCTCAGCGAGTACTTGTCAGTGGGTGACTGCCCCTTTCTTCTCCCTGGCATGCTCCTCCTTCAGGAGTCTGTGACGCAGAAATATAAAAAAGTATCTGATACAGAAATATCTGTCTCTCATGTGAGGGGCCATGGTGGAGAATCCTTTGGGGTAATGGGCTTTTTAGTCACAGAGGGAGGCCTAGGACAATGTCATTTATGAAGGCCACTTCCCAGACAGCCTCAGCTCTCAGGACGGCCTTGCAGGCGGCACGTGTCATCTGCAACATTTAGTGAGGAAACTGTCTATGGGGAATTGGTTGATTTGCCTACAAGGCACACACACTGTAGCCCCCTGGCCACCTGAAACCAGGACAGCGCCCTCTGGTGGCAGAGAAGGGTAGAGGATGCTGCTGGGAGTGACCCTGGGGTGGGGCTGGGAAATGGGCAGGTTTGAGCTGAGCAGGATAAACTGTGACCCTCACACCCTCTCCCTAGGAAGTGAAGTTTGGCTGGAGAAGGCCACGTCTGAACCCTGTAGCCCCCAGAATGTAGCAGCACCTCATTCACACCATGTGCCACGCCCTCACCTGACCCCCACTCCTGATAAAGGGTACTTCCAGGCCTCACCAGGTCCCCTGGGGGCATCAGGCTCAGCCCCTTGGGCCCTGGACACTGTGACATTGGGCTGAGCAATGATGCTATGACACTTCCTTCTCCCAGGAAGCTCAAGGCCCAACTGTGGTGGTCAATACACACGGCCTGGGGACACTGGCCCATCAATCATGCTGTCCCCTGCAAGAGAGGCGGGCCTAGGGGACTGGCCGCCAGGCCCTGATGGGGGCCACACTGCTGCCTTCTCACAGCCACCCCGAGAGAGCCCCCAGGCTCCAAATACTGCGCAGTCTCTGGGCCTCGGCAGCTTCTGCACACCTTCAGGGCCACCGAGAACAGGACTGAGAAGGGAGACTTTGCTGGGGATGGGGGTGGAAACACACAGATGAGCAGGACTCTAGGACAACGTTCACAGGGCTGCAGAAATCAAATCCTCACACCTCACATCTACAAATACACACACGCAAAAGTGAATTTGATTTTTGAGACAAAAATGACCTCAAGGCATACGTTCCATTCTATAATCAGCTTCTTCTCATTTAACATATGGGCTAAATTTAACCTATCACACTCCTCACGTCACCACAGAATTTTTTCTCTCTGCCTAATGCTCCATTGGGCGGCAAGGCCTCCGTTTATTTAAGTCGCTCTTGCTGGTGAACACCAAAGTTGTTTCCGTCTTCCTCTTTGTTTTGTTTTGAAATTGCCATAACAACGCTGAGATGAAAATTAATCCGTAGAATGGAAGTGTCCTCGAAGTGTGGGACCACCTGAAGAATTCCACGTGCTGCTACGCTACCATCTAGGATGGGGGTAGAGGTCTCTGGGCAGTTTTATCTATGCAACTGGAAATAGGGAATTGCCTAATCGCAAAGTAGGGGAATGATGGCATCATTCGTTATAGCCAGTGGGTGGACCATTGTGCAGCCTTTATAATAAAACGGAAGATAATGTCACATCAAGGAAGATGCTTGTGTCAGAATGCATAAGCCTCTGTAAGCGAGATTAAACAGGCAGAAGGCAAAAAGAGTTCCGGTCACATGCAAGGGGGATAACTATAGATATAGTAGTGACAGGATTTAAGCATTTACGACTACTTATATGAGAATAGGAGAACCTGCAGGAAATGATTTTCTAGATAACTATGAATTATCATCCTGGACCCAGGACCAAAAGGAGAAAATCTGAAAAGGCCAATTTTCTCAGAAGACCGTGGAGAGGTGTTTCGAGGGCCAGGACCGCATGGTCCACAGGTGAGATTTATCTAGTTTTGAAGACAGGGGCTTCCCAATCTGTGCAAGGATCACTGGAGGCATCTCATTAAAACACAGATTCTGGCCTGGTAGGCCTGGGGTGGCCCCAGGGATCTGCCTTTGTAAGTAGCTTCCAGATGCGGCTGCTGCTGGTGGTCCATGGACCACGCTTGGAGTGGCAAGGCTCTAAAGGACATATCATTCCAAAGTTATTTAAACTTTGTTAATGGTTTTTATAAACTACATGTAAATGTGTAATAGTTTTTTTAATTCAAATCAAGGCGAAAGAGGAAAATCTCTTAATTTTTTTAGTCTCAGAATACACTTAATTCTAAAATCTAAAGATAGTATAAAAAATAACATTATGAACCCATTCTCCATAGACTGTTGGCGGGTAATAATAAAAGCAAGGTTGGTCCTGATGTCTGCTGTCCTTCTTTCTCTGGGGTCTGGGATCCAGTGTCCCTTACTCACACCGTGTTACACAAGCACATAGGAAGCCAAATCTTTTCTGATCCTAAAACTTCCAGTTTTGGCTTCCTCTAGAATTTTTCAGATTGAGCTCAATCAAATTAGAGCCCAGTCTTATTAAAAGACACAATAGAAGACTCGAAATGGAAAGAGAAGCTGTCTTCTAATTTGAGCTCCAAGAGGCAGGACATTTGGTCAGTTTTGTTTATTGCTTTATCTACAACTAAACTAAAACTTGTTGCTTACAGATAAGTCTTGAACAAATGGAAAGATTTACTCTCACCAATAAGTTTAGTTTTCTCCAAATACATGAATTTTATGTATTGGAGTCCATTAAGATCCTAGCAGGGTTTGTATGCTTTTGAAGGGAAGAAAAAAATCTTAAAATTCACATGTCAGAATAAATGTCCATAGGTAGTCAAGAAAACTGTGAAAAAGACAGTGAGTTGGGACAGAGTGACTGTGGTCCAGGAATGGGGATGAAGGGTCTGGTGGAACAGACGAGAACCTGGAATCAGGTCGCCCTGTAGATGAAAATGGACTATACGATCACAGTGGTATTTCAGTTCCGTGGGGAAATGGTGGATCTTTAACAAACGAGGCATGCCTAATGGTTAGTGACCTGAAGAAAAAGAAAAATGTACCACCTGCTGTCATTCCAGCTGGATTAAAGACTCACGTGTAAAAAAAATAAATAAATAAAACAATAACATCTTTCACGAAAACCAAATGGCCCAAATGTGAGCTAAAGAGGAAACCAGCTGAGCAATGACTGAATACACGCTGGGACAAATACACCCTGGAACAAGACACGGCCTTTCAAAATGGACTAGAGCTCCAGCAGCTATGGGGAAAATAATGCTCAAAAAACTACATACAATAGAATCCATTTTCTGTAAAATGGACACAAATTCCCAAACGTGGACATGCAGATACATATAGATGGTTTATATGACTAGTGAGAACACTAGAAAATGCACAAGGGCGTTAACATGGCTTATTGTGGGGGCTGCTGGTACAAGTGGTAGGAGAATAGTCAGGCGGGGTGTGCGTCAAGCAGAAAAGGACAATGAAAACGTGGAACTGCACTTTAGCAAGGCATGACTTCTGCACTCATGTGAAATAGGAGGGTATATGGAGATGAACGTGTGCATAAAGGAATTAAAAATGTCAAAACACGGATAGTCTGAAGACCATGTACGATCGAGGAAAGTGTGTCGAATGGCAAAAGCAGGATCCTGAAGTTTATTCACGAGGAGGAGGACACGCCTGACTCCAGTACGAGAGCTGCTAAACTGGGCTGTTCCCTTGTGATGGGGACCATGATGCTCTTGGAGCCCACTGGTTGGTCCCCTTACCCTCCCAGCCTGAACCTCACCCCAGGATCCGGAGCTCCAGAGGAGAGAGCAGACTTTGAGAACTCAGAAGCTTCAGTGAGAATCACTATTTTACTGCTTTTCTTTATTTTAAACAGCCTTTTGAAGCTATACTTGGCATATGACAACTTGCACACAAAGTATACCTTTTGATAAGTTTGACGTAGTACACCATCGCTACAATCAAGATAGTCCATACATCCACCATCCCCAAAAGTTTTCTCACACCCCTTTATAATCCCTGCCTTTTCCCCAGAACCTCCTCCCCAATCCTGCTGTCCTCAGGCAACCTGATCTGCTGTCTGTCACGAAACATTAGTTTGTATTTTCCAGAGGTTTATGTAAATGGAATCTGCTGTAGACTGAATGTTTGTGTCCCCCTTGAAATT
This sequence comes from Macroglossus sobrinus, assembly GCA_004027375.1. Taxonomy (NCBI): domain Eukaryota; kingdom Metazoa; phylum Chordata; class Mammalia; order Chiroptera; family Pteropodidae; genus Macroglossus; species Macroglossus sobrinus. The sequence goes on from PVKZ01001266.1 coordinate 342,414, forward strand.
CATATGTTAAAATCCTAACCTCTAAAGTTATGATACTTTGGAGGTAGAGCCTTTGGGAGGTGATTCGGTTATGAGGGTAGAACCCTCAAGAATGGGATTAGTGCCCTTATAAAAGGGACCTCTGATATCTCCCTTGCCACTCCTGCCATTTAAAGATACATACAGTAAAAAGACAGCTGTCTGTGAGCCAGGAGGCAGGGCCTTCCTGGACAGCGAATCTGCCAGTCCCTTGATCTTGGACTTCCTGGCCTATAGAATTGTGAGAAATAAATTTCTGTTGCTTATGAGCCACTGAGTCTACTCTGTCTTGTTATAGTGGCCCAGACAAACTAAGACAGAATCATACGGCACATACTCTTTTGTATTTGGCTTCTTTCCCTAAGTATTATTTAGTGATGCATTCACATTGCATCAATAGTTCATTCCTTTTATTGCTGAGTATGGATGTATTATAATTTATTTATTTACCTGCTGATTGTTTTTGTCTGCCATTTATTATTGAGTGACCTTGAGGGAGTCTCCTCCACTCTCTTAGGCTTAGTTTGTTCATCTAGAAAATAGGATATCCTTGCTATCTTTTCAGCCAGAGAGTATCTGACAAAACTTGAGGTACAAATGCTCCATAAAGAACCAAGGAGAGTTCTGCTTGGGATGCGGGGGCTAAATGCTCCAGACCATCCATCCCTGGATGCCACACATTTTATGTTAGGGGAGCTGTGTCTGAATCGCCCCTAAACCATCTCAACAGAAGATGGCCTGAGGCCCTGGGGAGCTGCTGGAGGGGCCAGAACAGGGCAATGACGTGATTTGATTTACAGCTTTGCAATTTCACTCTGGTTGCACTGTTGTCTATAGATAATTGGATTGGAAGTAGAATCCATGGAACCAGGTTATGGCTTGGCTGGTGGAGAAGATGAATGACTCTCGTCTGTTTTTGCCTCCAAAACCCACCACTGGTCTCCTGACTGAGCAACTGGGAAGACAAAAGAGGTGCAACATGAGGATGGGGAAAACGAGAGGGTGACCAGGTTTGAGGTTCCACTTTGAGGATGGTTATGTCGGGACATATCCAAGTGAACGTGTGAATCTGTGCTGGTCCAGAGATGAAATTAGACTCAGGGATGAGCGCTGAGGCCTCTTGTATGTGGAGGTTAGAAAGAGGTGGAGGTGGGCACTACAAGAGTAGATAATACAGATGATCTTTGAGACAAGGAGAGGTGAACATCCATAGAAGAGGGAAGAGAGGAAAAATGAAGGGCTTGTAAGGACACAGATCAGGCTCACTTGGGTAATCTCAAGTTCTGCTCATGGGGCAAGAATTTCTTTAAACACAAGGGTCCAAACCCTAAGAGAAGCAGGTGCCCACCCTTTGGGGGCCTTAGGCAAGTAAAGAAATGGAGTTAGAAATTTAAAATCTTCCTTCAAATAAAAGGCCCAGATAGCTTCACTGGTGAATTCTATCAAATATCTAAAAATTAATATCAATCCTTCACATACACTTTCAGAAATAGAGTTAGAAACACTTTATTCATATAGAGGCCAGTATTACTGGTCAAAGACATCAAAAGAAAATTACTGAAAATATCTCCAGTAAACATGGATGCAAAAACACTTAGAATATCAGTGAACCACATCCACCAACATAAAAAGCATTATATACCATGACTGAGTTAAAATGATCCCAGATACACAATATTGGATTAACATTTGAAAAATCAATTAATGTCATATACCATATTAAAGGTTAAAGGACAAAAAATACACGATCATCTCAATAAATGTAGGAATAACATCTGATGAAATCTAATACCAGTTCATGACAAAAATTCAACAAGCTAAGGATAGAATGAAACTTTCTCAACTTGAAAAAGGTCACTGATGAAAAACCCATATCTTAACATATTTAATGGTGGAAGATTCAATGTTCTCCCTAATACCAAGAACAGGACAAGGATGTTACCACTTCTACACAACATTGTACTAGGGGTTCTAGTCATCACAATAAGGCAGGAAAAAAGTAAAGTCATCCAGATTGGAAAGGAAAAAGTACAACTGTCTTTGTTCAAAGAAAATCCCAAGGAATACACATTTTTTTAAAAAGATAAAAATAAATGAGTTTAGCAAGGTCATAGGATATAAGATCAATCTAAAAAAATGGCATTTCTGTATACCAGTACCAAAAATCTCTGAAAATAAAATCAAGCAAACAATTCCATCCACAATAGCATTTAAAAAAAAAATACTAGGAACATTTAAACAAAGAAATGCAAGACTCGTACACCAAAAATTACAAAATATTGCTGAGAAACCAAAAAACATTTAAACAAAAGATATTCTGTGTTTGTGAATTGGAAGATTTTATATTGTCAAGATGGCCATTCTCTCCAAATTGATCTAAAAATCCAACACAATATCCATTAACACCCTACAAGGTGCTACTGTATAAACAAGCTGATCATGAAAGTTATATGGAAATGCAAAATACTTAAAATAATCAAAAGATTTTGAAAAGGAACAAAGTTGGTAGACTTACATTAACCAGTTTGAAGACTTACTTCAGAGCTGGAGAAATACATACCAATCAGTGTGGTAGTGACTCACAGACAGGTATAGAAGATCGACGGAACAGAATTGAGAGTCTAGAAATAAACTTACATGTGGTCAAGTAGTGATTTCAACAAAGGTACCGAAGCAACTTGGTGGAGGAAGAGATAGTCTTTATAACAAACATGCTGAGAAGAATGGGTATCCATGCACAAAAAGATGAATTTAAAAAATTATCTCAAAATGGAACATACACCTACATAACAACTAAAACTATAAAACTTCTACTATTCCTTAATGCTCTTGGGTTGGTCAAAAAGTTATTAAGATATGACACCAAAAGCATGATCCATAGAAGAAATCATTGATGAACAAAACTTCATCAAAATTAAAAACCTCTACAATTCAAAAAATGCAGACTGGGAGAAAATATTTGCAAATCGTGTACTTGATAAAAGATTTATGTTCAGAATACTTACAACTCATTGATAAGATACGTGACCTGATTTTAAAATGGGCAAGAGTTTTGGATGTATCACTAAAGATACACAAATGGCTAACAAACACATAAAAGACACTCAAAATTACTAGTTGTTAGAGAAATGTAAATTAAAACCACAGTGAGAAGCCACTTCACATCCACTAGAATGGCTATAACCAAAAAGAGAGATAATTCCAAGAATTGGCAGGGATTTGGAGAACCTTGAAACCTCATACATGGCTGGCGGGAATGTAAAATGGCACACCTACTTTTAAAAAAGCTTACCAGTTTCTTAAAAAGTTAAACTTACTATATGATCCAGCAACTCTACTCCTAGGAGTCTACCGAAGATGAGCAAAAATGTATGTCCACAGAGACTTGTACATCACAGCAGTATTATTCATAATAGCCCCAAACTGGACACAATCTAAATATCCATTAATTAGTGGGGGAAAAAATAGATAAAATGTGGTATATCCATAAGGTGAAAGACTATTGAGGAACAATAGAATAAAAGAAACAAGCTACTGATACATTCTACAGCATGAACCTCAAAAACACTATTTGAAAGAAAGAAGCCAGACACAGAAGACCACATATTGTATGGTCCATTTACATGAGATGTCCAAAATAGGCGAATCTAGAGATGGACAGCAAAATAGTAGTTACCTGAGGATGGAAGAGAGAGAGCAGGGGTTAACTAACTAACTGCACACGAGCAGAAGGGAACTTTTCAGATGAAAATATTCTAAAAATGAGATAGTGGTAATGATCGCACAACTCTGTACATTTATTAAAAATCATTAACATTGCACACTTAAAATGGATGAGAAGGTATGTAAATTATAACTCAGAACAACTCTTTAAAAATCAGCGATGCAAAGCAGAAGACTAGGAAGCATGATTAAGCGCCCCTCGAATGTGGATTTACCTGATTGTCCTCAAGTTCAAGACGCGATCGTTGCGTCTCTTCTGTGTGCCTGGTGCTGGGTGCACAGTGATGGAGACTCCCGAGGAGCTCGCCATCTACTGGGCGGGACAAGCAGACAGGCCACGGCCCTGGCGGGAGAGTCAGGGACAAAGCATCAGACTTGTTTTCCTGCAGTGGTGACATCTAAACTGACACCCTACAGGGCTGTTTGAGGGAGGCTGAGTGGGAAGAAGGGCCAGATCAGGCCACCTTTTATGCCATGCTATGGGAGCTTGGGTTTTTATCCTGAACTGTAAACTGAGGAAAAGAAAATTAAATAGGGAACTGAGCTCCATTATAGAGAAAAACATCTCCCATGAGATGAAATTGGGAACAGATAAGTCTGGGATGTCTATTGAGAACTGCACGAGTCCCTTGTCACGTTTTGGTTGTGCTTGTCTTGGGGGTGAAGGGGAGTGGGCTTTGCAATAGTGTAAGGAGTCCAGAGGAAATGCATGCAGCCAGGCAGATGGTGCAGCCAAAACTCACCAGCCCCCTCTTCACCCATGGGCTCTTTGGAGCCGAGCGAGGGGTGTAGGTTATGTTATTGCTTTGCTGGCATTTGATCTTTCTCAGAGCCCGCAGCTCATCTGGCTTCCTGCGTCAACACAAAGGTGCCTGCTTCTATACTCTAAACATGGTTTTTTCTTTTCCTCTCTGCCCAGTCTGCTTCTCCAAAGTCCATCACAGCTCTGGGCAGCAGACCCCTACACACTGGGCCCAGAGGTTGGATGATTAGCTGCTTCAGAGGTCCAAGGCACTGCTCCCCTCCAGTGAATTGGACGGTGACTGTGGAGATTTGGTCTCTTGATGCGGCTACCAGGTCGTTGAATCAGGTCAGTATTCAGCCCTTCTGAGTTTGTTCAAGTGAACCTTGCTATCTACTCTGCAGGGATTCCCGGGTGGACATGTGAGAATCGAGTGTTTTATGCGAGAAACGTGCTGGTGGGGTGTATGTGGAGGGACGTACCCTCCTCAAAACGGAATCAAGTTGCCATCCGAGTAGAATCATTCCCCAAAGGCTGAGACTGACGGGAAGCTGACTTGGAGAGTGTGAGTGAAGAATTTTGTACCATCTACAACCCTGGTAACCAGGGTGTAATCTCAGGAAGGCAGCCCTGAGATGCAGCTGTTTGGAGAAGTGGAAACGAAACACAGGGTCTCACTCTCCCAGGAAACTTGCCTGCACCAGAGGGTCTGGGCCGCACCCCGGCCCCACGGAATCTGTCTCTGGGGAAGGATCTGCGAATGAATCTGGGGTTTAAGAATTTTCCAGTCATTTTTATGTGCACCAAAGTTAACTACCTCTGGCCTAGAGCATAAAAAAGGAGCTGGAGGTTTTGGTTCCAGGCAGTTAGTAGGTCAGCCATGTCCCACTTGGGGACTCTGGAGTTTTATGGCACTGAGTGAAGAAAAGGGGAAATCCATGACAAGTGGCGATCTGGACTGGAGCAAATATGCAACGTGGCTAACGAAATCTTTTGCATGTTTCTCGCAGAACCCATTCTTATTAAATAAAACACACACGTCTCTTCAAAGACTGCTTTTGCCATACTTGGCTTTTCTCTTATTTTCACAGGCATATTTTTACCTTGTCCAATATATTTTTTCACGGAATTACAATAAAAATAGGATTTACTTCTAATGTGTATTTAAAAAACAAATCAAGAAAGAGCAAGAAGATATTAGAATGGTATTCTTTATTTCTCTTTGGTCTCTTAACACAAAAGACATGCGTTCTATAAATAAAAGGAAATAAGATTTTCCGGGAAACAATAAATTGTGGGTGGGGGGAAGAGTAGAATTTTTCTCTACTCACATCTCTCTGGCCAAGTCAAAGGCTGGGCTCCAGCTCCCATCCTGGCTTTGCTCTCAGGTGAAACCCCAGAGGAGGCTGTGTGTTATCTGAGGTGGGCAAATGCCCCAGGACAGAGGCCAAGGTCCTCTGCTCAGAGCTGGGCTGGACCCCAAGGCCCGCTGAGCACAGCATCTGTCCTACCTCCTTGTCACACCCTTTCACGATGTCCCTGGGTGATGTCTCTTCTCTTCATGGTTATGGGAAAGACTGCACCACCAGAGGGCCAGACCAGCCATTTGCAAACACTCATATCACACCGAGGAACTGAATGGAAAGTGTGAGATGTTGGTGTTTGCACGCTTGTGTTCAAAGCCCACATCTAAGCACTGGCTGCATCTTACTTGGAAATGCTCTGAGGTGCAGCAGTGTACCTTCCACCCCAGGAGGTGGCAGTGGACCTAGGAAGGCCACTACAGGGGCAGCAGATCACGGGAAAATGATCTGTCGCCCCCCAATGGCAGAATCTGGGCCAGCATCCTAAGGACCTGGCGAGGCCCACTCATCAGCCCGCCCACTGGTTCTCAACACCTTCCCAATCCAGGCTCATCAGTGCTGCTTCAACTTTACAAAAGGGGCTTATTATAATAAGACGAGCACTGATACGCTCTTAACAGGAAACACAGCCCCCAGTGTCCTTCGAGGCCACCTCTGTAGGCCACCAGAGAGAGTGAAAAACGCCGGAGCTCCAGGAGCCCAGGCTAAACTGTATCAGATTGCTGAGTCACTGAAAAGAGACCCCATCATTTTCAAGTGCTTGGAGCAGAGGCCCAGTTCCTAAGTGGCAGGTAACAAGGGTACTTCCCTCTGGATACATGGCGATTGCACACACTGGTAAACCTCGCGGTCCTGGGGTGGGAGGAGCCTCGGGCTCCACTCTGGGCCTTTCTGAAGAGGCTCCCGGGCCACCCCAGGCAGGCATCGACGGACGGGAGACCAGCGAGGTGGGGATGCGGGACCCTAAGCCCCTGTCTTGCATTAAAGGAATTGTGCCCTCTCTCGGTCTCTACTGGAAGCATTTTAGAACACCAGATTTTGGCAGCAGCAGTTGAAGGACAGGTCCACTGCCCAGTGCACTGGGAACACAAAGTGTCCTCCTGGTCGGGTCCCGCTGTGCTACATCAAGGTCCCATCCAGGGAGGAGGAGGAAGGAGCATGAACGGTCCTCAAGAGGTCATTTGCTAAGATCAGAGGAAGAAATACAAAGTCTGTTCTTTGCAGCAGCAAGAATTCTTTCGGCCTTTAGTGCTTCGTATCGTAAAGCCAGCTTTGCTTCAACGTAAAGGTCCACCTTGCTGGTCAGTCCGCCAAGGGCTGGAGGGAGGCCAGACCCCTGGAATTGGCGAGCGGATGGAGGAACAGTGGACTGGCAGGGTAGACGGTTACTGGACCACGCCAGCCCACGGCTGGTGGAAGGACCACATCCCTGGTTAGGCTCTGACGTCCGGTCGACGTGACCCAGAAGCGTCACAATGAGGACGGCTATCCAAGAATGTCAGATGGGCGGGTGAGAATCCGGCCAGACCTGCGGTTTCCTGCTGGTTGAGTGAGGAAGGAATGAAAGTGAGGGTGGAGACTGTGAATGGAGCCATGGCAGTAGTGCGAGGTAACCACGGGGGCGCCCGGAGCTACCAGCAACGCGCTGGGAGCGCCAACCTAGAACAGCGGCAATAATTCAGCAGACTCGCTAAGCCTACGGTTAAAAAAGTCCTCTGATGATGGGTGTGAAGACAAACCCCATGAGCACCTTGCTACAGGACCAGTCGAGAGCACTGATTCCAGACACACGGGGCTCAGAGGGAACCCCAAGTGCTACGCGAGGCCTCAGGACCCTGGGATCCGAACGTGGGAGCGGATACCGCCCTTTTCATGTTGGGTGGTTTTCTATTTAAACACGTATTTCCTTTTAGTGTCTTTTTATTTGCGTTTTCTTCTTGCAAAAAAAAAAAAAGTCCACTTAAAAAAAAAGTACTTTTCTCTCCAGTTTCTTTCAAGTGTTTCTTAAAATTTCCTTCAGTTTCTTTCAAGTATCTTTTTTCTTTCTTCTGTTTCTCCTGAATACGGTGAAAAAGACCTCACTGAAATCCCAAAACCAGACACGGGAAAAGCTTCTGTTCTTCCCTGCTGACCCAGCAATGAGGACAAAATCCTCTGGCCCCCAAGATGGAAGGAGGAGGTGCTGGTGTACGGCCAGCACGTCGCTGTGGCTGCATTGTCGTGGGCAGTGAGAACACTTGGAGTGCGTCGTCCTCTCCCAGCCACAGGCTCGGCCACTGCAGCCACCGTATCACAAACTGGCCACGACATGACATGGCTGGAGAACAGCAGGCAAGGAGTGGCAGATGGAAGGCCTTCCGCCCACGGGCCGCCCAGAGCTACAGCAGGTGGGAGCTGGGCATGGATGGAGCTGTGGACATGTGGCCCAGCAAAGCAGTCCCACGTCACCAGCTGTGAGACCCAGAGGAGCTTCTGTCCCATGCTGTGCATCTTGATGACCTACACCTAAAGGTCACAAGGGCAGCGCAGCGAGAGAGAGGACTTCAGCACCTGGGAAACTATACCTCTGGCAAACTCCCATTGCACTGCATCTTCTGGTCCACCACCTCCCCGGGAGGGACTGTCCCGGGAAGGAAGTGCCTGTTTGTACCAGACCCCTACCCCACCACATCCCACCCTCCGCCTTAGATGGTGAGGAGAGGAATGCAGCCCACACCGACCCCTCCCTCGTGACATGCCATAGGGGCCATAAACGTCCAGCGGTCCGTCTCGGGGTCGTACATCTCCACCGAGCTCAGGTTCGACTGTCCGTCATAGCCCCCCACAGCGTAGAGACGCCCACAGCTGGCCACCAGGGAGACGCGACTCCGGCGCGTGTGCATGGGGACGATCAGGCACCACTGGTCTGCCACGGAGCTGTACATCTCGGCGATGCTGAGGAAGCCCGAGCCGTCGTAGCCCCCACAGACAAACATCTTGCTCCCCAGGGAGGCGGCTCCGTGCCGGCAACGCTTGTTCAGCATGCCAGCTGCCGGGTGCCAGGTGGCGGTGTGGTGGTTGTAGTGCTCCACCTGTAGCAGGGAGAGAGGCACAGGACAGTCAGAGCCAAAGCTCAGTCCACGGGGTGGCCTCAGGGGACACAATGGCCTGTACGGTGTCAGCGGGAAGCCTGGGGACGAGGAGCTGTACCAGCACGTGCTCTGGCTCCGATGCTGTCTCCTCACCTGCACACCTGCTCTCGGGCTTAGAGGGACAGGTGACAGCGCCTAATTTGACCCCCTCATTCACATCTAAAAAAACAAATGGAAGAGTTGCCCAGGGCTGTGCTGCTACGTAGTGACAGCTGGATGACAGCAGGTCTCTGGAAATCTGTCCAGAGTGTGTTCCGTCACAGCACTGATGGGCTCTAGGGAATGATACTAAATGGCTGTTGAGGTTTTTTTAGAGAATAAATGCAATTTCAAACAAATGGCCCAGAAGAACACACTGTTTGCAAAGTCGCACTCCACATGGAACCGAGCTCACTCCGGGCGGAACTCTCACTGGGTCTCACGCAGCGCTCAGTGGAGAGCTAAGCGGGTGGGGTGGGGTGGGGTGGGGTGGCTACACTCTACCCCCCGCCGGGCACACTGTCCCATTCTCGGAAGAACGTCAGAGCACGCAGCAGATGGCCCGAGACCTCACCACGTGATGCCTTCCCCAGCCATGGCAAGGCTGAAGTTTCTTCCAGAGAAGTGCCTTTCAACATAACTCTCAAAGATGGCAGGGGGCGGCGCCCTTCGCCCAGGAGGAGCCCACACTCACACTGTTGAAGATCTGCAGGCCGTCGTGGCCACCCGACACGTGTATCCTGCCCTCAAAGACTGTCACCCCGGCAGCGCTGCGATTCGAGCTCATCGGGGTCACCACCGTCCACCTTCGGGAAAGAGCCACAGGAGAAGGGGTGCCATGAGACCCGTGTCCCCTAGAGGAGTCTGGGCGCGCTGTGCTGTGCTCCCTCGCACCCTGGACAGTCTCTCCACCTCTGACCACCCCTCCCACCACCTGCCGACGGCCTTCTCTGCTGGCCGCCTCTCCCTCAGCTCAGATGCGCAGCGGGTCTTCTCTGCTCGTCGCTGCCGGTGTTCAAACTGGCACGTCCCAGCCCACCTCTTACAGACCTGCTCCTCCCCCGCACCCCGGGTCTTAATGGGACCAGCAGCTACCTAGGTGTAGTACTTGTAAACCCAGCATTTTTATGGCCCCTTCTCCCTCATGCTCAACGTTCTTGTGGTCACCAAGCCCCCGATGATTTGCCTCCTAGTCACTGCTCATCCCCACACCCTGGCTCTGGCCTCTAACCTGCACAATCACGACAGACCCTACAGGTAGACTGTGTTCAGACCACTGCCATGTGGACCCCGCATAGCACGTCCCTCCAGTGGCTCCCTACTGCTCCCTCTGAGGCAGAGTCCGAGTCCCCTCGTGTGGGACCTTGTCCACTTTCCGGCTTCACCTCCTGACACGTGCCACCCAGTCTGCTGCCCGATCACACTGTCCTATCTCTGAGCCTCTCTTCTTGCTGGCTCCCTGCCTGTGGTGCGCATGGCTGCAATCCGGGATGCGTGCCGCTTCAGAAGGCATCTGTGCAACCCCGGGGAAGATGAAGGCGCGCCCCATTCTGTGCCCAAAGCTCCAGACACAGGCCCCCAGGGTAGGGTGATCACAATGTGCCTGTGGCCCCAGCAGACTACGTGCTACGTTAAGAATCTTAGACACCCTGCTTGCTGCCCGGTTACGTAAGTTAGTTCAGTGAACAGAATCTTGGCTGAACAGCACTCCGATGAATCGACTCTACTAATGTGCTTATATTTTGTTACATAACATGAGAAGATTCAAGTACTGAAATAAAAATTCTGGGCGTGTGTTTTCCAGAGTGTTCCACAAAATAATTCCACAAGCTGGGGATCGGTGTTATATGAAATGAGCTTAAACAGGTCTCTTTCCACAGGTCTCTTTATTCTTTAAAATGTTAATATTGCATTACAGAAAGATAAGGACTTGTATAGACATCAACGTTTCCTGGACTTTTTGACCGTGTAACTTTTTTCTTTTTTCAAATCATATCCTGCCCACTTTAGTTCATCTATTTATTATTCCCTTTCCCCTGCATTTCCATTATAATGGGCTGAGTTAGCTAAGAGGTAAAGAGCACTAAATTAATGTTTCCAAGTCTCTATGAAGACTATTTGTTTTTAAAATTTATTTACTCATTCATTTGTTTAACCAAAGGTTATTAAATGCCTTTTATACGCAAGGTACTATACTATGCGAAGCTAAAAAGGTACTCTATCTATCTTTGAGAAGCGTGATTTAAAAACTGCAGCTCTAACTTTTTATAACCGTTTAGCAAGCTCCAGCGGCTTGAGTCCTTACTTGTCAGTCTCAGGTGAGTAGGTCTCCACAGAGTTGAGGGAGGAGTTGCCATCGTAGCCCCCACAGACGTAGATCTGCCCGTCCAGCACGACCGTCCCCATGGCACTGAAACAGACAGAGCTGTCATCCCAGAGGGACCTCAGATTTCCTGGGGGCACCCCTCATGATCCTGAGAAATAAACCTCCCACTGCTTCTTTCTAGAACAGACCTAAATCCCAGCTAAGTGATTAAGGAAAGGTGTCCAACTGAGTGCCTGAGGGTGCCTGTCTCCCAAGTCTTCCGAGGTGCTCGCCTTGTTGTGCTGTGGTCTAATTTACTTTTAAGGCCCTGGTCAAGTTACTCCTTCTCCTCAAAAAGCCATCCTAGACCCCTCAGCACCACTTACTCTCTCCCCGCCCCACACTCTGGAGCAGTCTCTTTACTACTGCACTTGTCGCATCCATCCATCCATCCATCCATCCATCCATCCATCCATCCATCCTATTCTCATGAGGCATGCTGACACAGAAACTAGGTTTAGAATGATGAGCAAACCAAAGCCCCTGTCCACAGGTGCTTACATTCTGGCACCACAGAGTCCAGGAATTGACCTGCCACCTCGTCACATGTGGGGACCTCCTGGAAGACAGGGGTCTTCATCAGCGTGACCCTTACAGGGATTAGTGTGGTGCTTCACACATAAAAGGCCCTCAACGTGTGTTTGTTGTGTTACCCTGATTTTCCCATCAATTCGCTATAAAGTTCAACAAAGGTCTTTCCATTACATCCACGGCCCTGCACAGCCCTCATTTGTCCCAGTGGCCGATGTGACAGCTCCTATTTGCAGTGCGCTTACTAAATGTGTCAGGCACTCTGCGCTTGCCGTTTCCACCCTCACCACACCCTGCAAGGAAGCACCAGCATCCTGACTGCCCAGGGCAGCTGCGGCCTGCAGAGCTGGGCTCTCTTCTCTAGCTGCCCGGAGGGAAGCACGCCTCGGATTCAAATACGACAAGCCTGACCCCTGTGCTGTTCACCACACCAGACTCTCCTAAGACCAAAGACTCAGGGGTCTGGCGTAATCACAGTCTTCTGCTCTGCACAGAGCCTCATGAGAAATCAAGCACGAATGCCTAATTGCCCGATGCAGTTTCCAAACCCGATGGTGGAGCAGATTAACAATGAATCTCGGGGTGGGTGGGAGGGGTGTCTAACAAACAGGAAAATACACACCAAGCTTATTGCCACGTTTCAAATGCACATAGCAAATCAAACTGATCCACACCATGTCCCTTTGAGGGACGTGGTAAAGGACCCCCCTGAACCAGCCAGAAGGAGGAAAAGCACTTGTCTTAGGCAAGGGCCGTGGGAAGATCACAAACGCACCAGGCAGGTCACTATCCTTCTGTAGCAGACACAAGTAACAACACGGGAGTTCGACAAAAATATGAGAAAGAATCAAGAGGTGCCACAAAACCCCATGAGATGAACTATCCACTAAGTGGTAAAAACAAGCGTGGAGAGATAAGGGGAATGCTGATCAGTGGGGACTGAGACTTCTGTGAGAGAAAGCTCCAGAAGCAGCCCGGAAGGCTGTGGGGAGGGCAAGTGACGGAGGCAGAATGGCAGGCCAGAGAGCTATGCGGGGATGTCAGGAGAACCGTGAAGGGAACATTTTAAGGTAGCCTGTAATTTGAAGGGGATGAAATGGAGCTGGGCCCATGCTCCTAATAACAGGCCATTAGCCACAGAGAGGGGACGAATGCCCAGAGGGCTTTCCTTCCAGACAACGCTCCAAAACCCCATGACATCAAAGCTAGGAAGGAGGCCAAAGGCAGCCATACAGGGAAGAGCGACTGAGTGCCGTCAAAGCAAAAAAGGCTCTCACGGCTGGGCATACAGAGCAATGAGCCATTCGAGGCCACAGAAAACTGCGAAATATCCAAGGTGGCGACGTGGGAGGACAGCAGCACGAGTGGATCTTATGTATGCACTTTCTTTCTTCAGAACAAACCCACTTTGACCCTTGGTGCATCTGGTCTTATTGGCACAAAGGCAGATCCCTCCTGGTTCAAGGCCACATGCTAACGGTGATAAAAGTGGAACGCATATCACGGCGGTGACCCTTTCATGTGGCAGAGGACATGCACACAATTTTTCCTCACCACATGTGCAGTCATTTGATCGTTTTTCCTGTGATCACGAGATATGACAAACAGAGAATCCAAGGCATGGCGGCCAAAGAGGTCTGTAAGCCAGGCAAGTGCTTATCCCACAAAATTACAAAGCAGGAATCCCCTTAAATAGTAACCTGTCCAGTGGCTTTCAAACTGCCCCTTTCAAAAATAATAATAATATAATCATCGTGTCACTTTATGGCCTTAGAGCGGGGCGTATGTCAAAGATGCTCACTATGTAAAAGAGATAACCGAGGAGCTGTTTTGGTTAAGTGGGCAGGGGGCCTGGACTGCCTTCCTCTCCTCTGCCAGCCCTGGAAGAGAAACATTGGGGTGCCATTAGAAACCACGGGGTGGCCTCTCCAAGGGCAGAAGAGGGGAAGTTCTGTGCACCCTCTCCAAAGCTCCACACTCGTCGGATGGAAGGAAAGAAGCTGCCTGTCACTCTGGCACTAAGCAGGCTAAAGGCGGGCACTATTCAGATGTCCTCTCATCCCAATACTAATTCAAGAAACGTGAGCAGGCAAGTGACGGAGGAAACAAGCAGCGGAAATGTGTTGAGAGACACGCAGGCTCGGTCCGCCTCCCCAGGACCTGTGCGCTCAGGCCTGGGGTACCGTGCGGTCACCAAGCAGAGAGCACTGCTGTGGCTCACGGCTCCCGGGACGCGGAGGCATACGCCCTGCGGGATCCGGGAAGGAAGTAAAGAAAACACCTCGGACTTCCTCTTATCACTCGTAAAGTTCAATCCTCCTTGTTGGAGTTTCTTTCAACATCAATCCCACCTCTTCCCTGAAACCTCGGTGTTTCAATCCAGGTTCTCTCCTTCATGGAATCTTCCATCACACATATTTTCAGGCACTTAAGTAACAATACAATTTCCGCACAGCCACAACTCATCTTTTAAGCAGATGGGGGCTTGCTCCCGGGGGTACCCGCCCGGCTGCAGGGACTGTCCAGGCCACAGCTTGTGTTTTATCTTATTACGTGTCCCCGTGTATCCAGCACGGTGCTCCCAGATGCTCAGCATGTGTGCTCGGGCTGCGCAAAAGAGAATACCTCCTCTTGCTGTTCATGCTCCCCACTCGGGTCCACGTGTCCGTCTCTGGGTTGTAGACCTCCACGGTGCTCAGCCGCAGCTGGCCGTCGTACCCCCCGATGGCATAGAGGAGCCCGTTCACCACGGCCACGCCGACGCGGCTGCGGGCCGTTGACATGGGATGGCACTTCTCCCAGCGATTGGCGATGGGGTCGAACACTTCCACCACGTTCAGGGAGTCACCTGCATAAAAATTTGCTACTCAAATTAAAACAAATGAGACCACTCGTTTAGATCACAGCTGTTGGGCATGGATTATAGGGAACGATTAACTAGGTTCTATCGGCTCTTCCCATAGGATTTCTCAAGCCGGAAGGCTCACTACGAAATTCCGGCCACGATAACCTCAAACCTGATTCTTTAAGGAAAATCAGAATCAGACAAGGGGCATTTACTTTCTAGAGAGGACGATGTTTGGAGTTGCATGAGGTACTCCACCGTCTACACCAAAGATGAGACTGATGGATACATGACTCCCCCATGCCAGAGAAACGCCCAGAGGGAGGGTGTGGTTCCAGCACCCACTTTCACTTGCCAGCCCATGACCCTGGACAAGGGACTTTGTATCCCCACCTCCTGTCCTCACAGATGAAACAAAGATACTCTCTATGGCAGAGCTGCCGTGTGGATGAAATGACGTAACAGGTAAATCACCTAGCATAGTTCTAGAACAGACTAGGTGGTGCTCGATAAGCAGTAGTCACAATAGCAAGGACCGGTACTTCCAACATTACCTTTGCATTAGGTTTTTGTGGGGATCAAATAAAGAACTTCTCCTCCCTGTTTTATTCCACTCTGGGGCACTTAGCACCTGCCACACCATAGTGTCGACGAGTGGAGGCATTATCTTTACCAGGTCATGTGGTTAACGAGCAGGACATTAACTTTCATTAACTTTCAATTAAAACATTGCCAAGACTGCCCACCAACTCCCACCTCCCACACACCAGGACTGGCCCTGTGAAAAGGCCTGGCCTCTACATCGGAGGTGACATCTCCCTGTGCCATTGTACCACCAGGAATCAGGTGTCCATACTGCCCTCTCTACTAAATCTCTACTGCCCTACAGTGGTGCCTGGGCGGGAAGAGTGTGAGGGGTTCCCACAGAACTTCCTTGAAAATTTGACTGCGTGACACAAGACCTGCCAAGAGCACACAAACCCTAAAGCGTGTGTGTGTGTGTGTGTGTGTCACAGGAGCTAAGAGGTGACAAGTATAAAGTACTGATAGTGGCAGACCCTGTGTATCTGGAGAATCATCCTTCTTATGGTGACATCCTCGGTCTGACCCCAGGGATCCATGTGACCAAATGTGATCCGCCTGGTGACAGAACTGGGTTTCTAACTATATCCTATCCAGGCCCAAGCCAATCCCACAGCCAATGTGACATGAGGGAAAGAGCGCTGGCTCAGGAACCAGGACCCAAGACCGCGTCCTTGCTCTGCCGAAAACTTGTGTGAACACGGTGCAAGTTCTCTGAGCCTCAATTTCCCCATCCGTAAGGCAAGGGGCCTAGTCTAAAGGCCTCTTTAGCTCTGAGATTCAACAGTATTAATACCTGACATGTTCTAACTGCAGAACAATTACATAAAATCAGGATGGGCAAGGGGCGGGGACACATGAGGAGAGGAACCGTGGGCCAGGCTAGGTTGTTTGGTGCTCCCTTGTCCACGGAGACCAAGACAAGGCTCTGCTAAGGGGGAGCTGCAAGATACCTGCTGAGTTGAGGCCCCCCACGGCGTAGATGAGGCCAGCGATGGATGTGCAGCAGCGAGGCCGCGTTCTGAAAGCTGGCAGGTGAGGCCGGCGCTCTGGCATGAGGTGATAGTCCTTCGCTTCGTCTACCAGGTCCCTGGAAAACGGTGCAAGATGCTAGGACAGGACAGGAGGTATCGTCCCCATTTGGTCTACATTTGCATTTCAAAGCCTGGCTCCTCCACCTCTAACTGTGGCAGGAACTTGGGAAGAGAAGATTCTGGAAGGGTTGGTCTCAAATAACCGAGGTGAATCCAGGAGGAAACATACAGAGCTACTGAGACATGCTCAAAATTGGAGGGGGAAGACGAGCTGAGCCCACCTAGGCTACTGTAATCACAGAGAGTATCTTCTAACAGGCGTACACCTGGCAGGAGAAAAGCAGTGGTGCCTAAAATAGCTGACTTTGGAGAGGTTCAACAGCAGCCTGTATCCTGCCTCCTACCCAGGCCCAGGTCCTCCTTTCCATCCCTGTGGCTCACACCCTGCAGTTAACCATTTCTTGCCTGGACTGAGGCAACAGAAGCCAACTGCTCCTGACAAAGTTCCCTGCCACCAGCCTCACTCCTCCGTTTCACCTTCTACGCTCAGTCCAAGCTGCCTTTCTAAGAACTGTTGATGGCTGCCCGTTGCCTAGAGAATGAAGTTCAAACTCGACAGCATCCGTGAGACTGCATGTCACAGGGTCCCAGCCACCTCCAGGCACACCTCCACCCCTCACTGACACACATCTTCATTCCACTCGCATCGAGCCACTGAACTAGCGGTGAATATGACAAGCAATTTGCAGGAGAAACATTTTTCTCTGCTGCTCCACTTCTGTAACGATCTTCCTGGAGGGCTACCATCTTCTGTGCTGTTTTGGTAGCTCTGTTATGCCATGTCATCACTGACTTATTCTGGGCAGAAGTTTCATGTGCTGGTAAACATGTCCCCCCTCACCTTGCCCATCACTGAGGCCAGTGCACTGACTAATGCTGACTGAAGGGGACAGAAGCCCCAGGCAGTCACCACTAAGTCAGCTGCTGGTGTGGAAAGGGTCAGGGCAGGCAGATCCTACAGGCAGATGCCTGTAGGTTCATCATAAGTGCACTGGGTGGAGATGCTAGAAAATTCTCAGGTGACTTTGGCAGGAAGCCCCTCCTGCCTCGATGCTCCCACACGGCACGTATCTCTGTCCAAGGTGTGGACAGAGGGCAGATGAATCTGTGTGCCATGGATTAAGACAAACCACTCCAGACCCTTCCTCTCCTGAGCTGAACAGAGATGGCCCAAGTGGCCGAGTTCTCCGCTCTGCCCAGACCCTTGGTGGCAGGGTCCTGTGCAGGCCCCTCCCCGGCTCACCTGCATTTGTGGCAGCAGCGCACCAGGTCGTCCTGCTGCACTCGGTCTGACAGGAACTGGGGCCGGCAGAGGGGCAGGCGGATGTTGGACAGCAGCTCGGGCAGGCAGGGCCCCCTCTGCTCCCGGTCGTATCTGACCCAGGCCAACGCGGCTTCGAAGACCTGCCACGACAGACAGCGGACGCTGCGGGGGCAGCTCTGCGCAGCCAGAGGCCACATCCTGATCCTCCCAAGCTCCAGCCCCCCGCTCCCCTTACTGAGGCTGTCCCTGGGCTGTTCAATCTTTCGTTTCTCTCCTGAATCCACTGTTTTCTCTCCACTTCCCCAGCTACCCCATTTGGTCCAGTCTCTGGAAACGCAAGCCCAGGTTATTGTAACAGCTCCTGGCTTTCATCACGCTGTCCTAATGAAAACCCGTCAACGGCTCCTTCCTCCTTTCTGCATCGCAATGAAGTGCCCATTTACCTTCCTTCCTGCTGTTCCTGAACCCTGCTCCTAAATTCGCCCCACTATCCCCTACTCACGCCAGGCTGGCTAGTCCCCTGTTCACACTGTCCCTTTCACCTGGAATGTCCCCTCATCACCTCTTCATCCAAAGCCACTCTCCTTTCTTCAAGGTCTGGCTCAAGATCCCTGTTCTCCACGGAGCCTTCCCTAACAGCTCCAACCACAAGGTCATCTCTCTCGGAAACCCTCCAGGCCTTACCAATGTACCACGCCAATAGACGTGAGCTGCCCAGGTCACATTAGTGGAAGAGCTAGGGACAGAGTCCTTGCTCCTAGGATGAGCAAGCACCCATTCTGCTGAGCTCAGGGTCCACTTTTCTGCTGTTAATATTCAGGGTAAGGGACTAACATCCCAACAGGTCGCTTCCTGGGGACTGGGGATCCTCCTGAAGCAGAGCTTCATGACGGGCTAGGACTCTTGATATCAAACACCCCAAGCTGCTCTGCCAGGGGCTCTGGCGGGCTCCCCACTGACCAGAGTGGCAGAGGCCTGGACACAGCGGCCCTCCCAGTGCCTGCAGGGCCAGACCCAGTGTGCACCCCGCGGCCCAGCCCTCGCCACCCTCCGCTCAGAGCGGCGTTTACTCACCGTTCTCGTCAAACAGCATGTACCACATTTGCACCGAACAGAAAGGACCGCCCTTTGCTCCTCTCCGGCTACTAATGCTCTAAACTCTCACTGAAGCTTTTCTTGACCACCTCAAGATGTTTCCTTTGTCCACAAAGGACCCTATAATCACTCACACCTTGCTTTGCCAATAGCTTTACCTCTTCCATAATTTTAAGTAGAGCAGCACCTGGCTGCCACCGCTAATCCTTCCAGCTCAGTAACTGATGCCAAGTAGCCTTTGACATGCTCCCCCTCTTCCAACCTCCCTCTTGAGTCCCCACCTCCAGCCTATTTCCTCACCTCTCTCTCATCCAGTATGGGCCTCCTGGGTTACCATGTGGGTGCCCTCAATTCCCATGCTATGCACCTATCTCCCTTAATCACACTTCTTAATCACACTTACTTGGGGAAAAAAATTCTACTCTGGAGACTTACCTCCTACTCTGTACCTGTACCCGTATATTTGGCTGACAGAAAATGCACAATGGAGCTGACCAGTTTATTTTAAATTTGTGACCACTAACCTCATCAGGTCCTACTTACTATCAAGCCCTGTCCACTTCCTCTCCCCTCTCCTGGAGGTCTACAGCATACCTTTTCAGCTCTCCTCAAATTTCTAATACTCCTCCCTCATCTTCATTCTCAGCTGAGAAAATAGAAATGAGTCAGAAGGGACTGTCAATAGAATGTGCCAGCATCTCCCTTTCACCCCGCCCCTCCCCTACAGCTAGGGAGTGTGGACTGAACAGCCTGGCACCTATCAAATACACACCTGTAGTGGCCTAGGTCTGTCCCTTCTTACTCATCTGCAACTATTCTCCCTTTATTCCTACCTTAACCATCTTCCCTCTTCTCTGGAAAATTCCCATCAGCAGTCAAATTATACTGCAACTTCTCTCACCTTAAAAAAAAAAAGCCCTCTTGACTTTGTACTCCCCAGCAGGACTGCCCCAAGGCTCTGCTCTCCTTTAGAAAAAGACTCTTTCAGAAGTTATTTCCAGCTCACGGCAGCACTATTTCTAATAGCAGATATTGGAAATAACCCAAACATCCAAGAATAATGAAAGCAAGGTTGATAAAATAAATGGAATATTATTTAGATATTAAAATGCATAAAAAGTTGCCATGAAAAAATGCACGATACAATGAACGACAGTTGCACACACATCATGATCTTCATTTCGTCAAATTAAATAAAAAACAGAAAGCAAAGAATAGAGAGCAACGAGTGACACCTCTGCCACCCACGGACTGCCAGCGTGCTCTACAGACCTGTTCCTCGGATTTGACATTCAGCTCGTCCCGAGACACCAGCTCAAGCACGTCCTCCAAGGGCAGGGCCAGGAATTCTTCCGACGCGGACACCTCCACAAAGTGCTGGTGGATGAAGCTGTTGGCTGCATCGTACAGCGCGGCGCACATCATTGTCTCCGCAAACTGGCGTACACCTAGGCAATTTTTTGGGTGGAGCCTTTTGGCATAAGAAAAGATGAAAAGAAAAAAATTGAGAGAAAGAAAGAATGCTATCTTTGATCATTCTCGGGTTGGTTCTGGGTAGAGCCACAGAACCAAAAACAACAACAACAAACTTTGTCCTCAACTTTAGAAATGCGCTGTGTAACATCAGGCGTCTCTCTCTAGGATTCAACTTGTAAAGGTATAAAATTAAGATAGATTATCCTCAAAGGTCCCTGCCTCTGGGCCTAGTGTTCTGTGTGTCCAGATGGAACGTGCTCTCTGCAAAGTCCTATGATGCAGCAATCAGAGAAAGATTAGAGCACATACTGAAGGACCTGCTGACATTCTTAGTTGAGTGTCCACCTTTGGTCACCAAGAAGGCACTGAAGTTGTAGCATGAGAGTTTAAACCAGAGGAGGGATGACCTCCCTAATGCTGGGACCCTTTCACTTCTTTCTACTTTTAAACAGAAGGAGGCACTATGGGTCTAACTGTTCGGACAGCCAGACACGACATCCAGGCCGCTATCAGCTGTTTCGCACCATCGGGAGTCAAGTACTCTCCCAGGCCTTCTGTGGGCATTCTCCAGAATCTTTTCAAGAACACTGCCCAGTAGTGATCACTCATTTTTACATGGAAAACGGAGGCCAGAGAAACTAAGAAGGATATGTCACTGGGGCATGAAGAAACTGCCCTGGCCTAAAAATCACTGTTCAAAGCATCTTTTAGGTGATGCGACTTTGTACCAGCCTGGACCTGGTGCTGACAGTGCTGACCTCCAAAGCCCCTAGGGGGAGCTGCTGTCCCCTTGTGAGTGGCCAACTTAATCCTTTCCAGAGTACCTACGTAATCATTCTCCAAGTTCTGCAGGAACACAGAGATGAACCAAGTCCAGTCTGTGTCCTCAAGAAGCTCAGAAACGAGTAGGAAAGACAGCGGAGCCCCACACCCCCACATGCAGCCCTGCGGCCTGCCCCAGAAGGCGGCCGGGGCAGGGTCAAGCCAGGCTCCAAGGCTGCACTCTCACCACTTGGCATCCGCTTGCAAAACGCAGAACAGGACCGCCTACTTCACGGTGAAACCACTCACCCACACCCAGCAGAGAGTCCCCTGCATGTGAGGTGTCGTGACCACGGCTTACGGGACTGCCTGCACACCCAGCGGTGCTCAGTGATATCCATGAGCATCATATGGGCAGGATGTGGACCGCAGGTGAGGTCCACAGAACTGCTGAGTGAACTGGGTTGGTGAAGATGGAACGGGAGAGGGAGGGTTCGGCTCTAAGAGGAGATAAAGTTCAAAGGGCAGATGTGCAGTGGGGAGGATGCTGGCCTTCAGGGACCTGGTGATCGGAGTGCTCGGGTGAAGACAGGCCATGGAGAACAGCGCACTCATAAGGCGCTCACTGCTCTGGTTTCTCCCTGCCTGTGTGCAGCCCAGCACTAACCCTCACCCCCAAAAGCCTCTAGTGCTTAAAAGGCGACTTTTACTTTCTGACTAGACCAAGAGCTTTGCCTTTTGAGGGTTAAGTCTGCTCAGTCATGGAAAGGTCACTGCCAAGTGCTGGACATAGGCAGGCAGGGGTATAATCCATGGTCCTTACCCTAAAAGAGCATACAGTGATTGCTCCCAGGGGACAGAGGGACAGGGGATTCCAGGAGGCAAAATTTGGCGGGACCCTTTAAGAGCTGAAGGGAAAAACAAAGATCAAGAAACCGAAGGAAGAGGAAGGAGTTAAACAAAGATGGAGATGTCTGTGGAATGGTCTGCGAGCACTGAATAAGCCAGTGGCGAGAACAGTCAGCTGAATCAGCAGCTTGCCAGACTGGAGAGAGAGGACCAGATGAAGAGGTACGAGCCAGGCCAAGGGAGAGTGCAGGCGGGGCTTCTTAAATCATGTTTCTCAAAGGTTCGACCCAAAGAACTGGGTACTTACTGCTTCATACGGATTTCAAGAAAGGACATTTCTGCAGAGGAACCTTCCCAGCTCTCTCACTCCATAAAACTATGCGCTCCAAAGACTCAGCAAATTGGGAGGGATTCCAGAAGCAAAATGGCCATGTTCTCCACCCCAGGCCAGGCCCATCCAATCATCTCACCGTTCTCGGAGGAACGTGCAGCAGGCGTCTTTGATGCTCTGCAGCTGCAGGAAGCTCGCCCCCATCAGCAGCGACTGGACATTTTGCTGGTCGATGGCAAGGTGGCCATTGTAGGCAAAGTTGATCAGAGCTTCCAGGGCGCTAGAGCAAAGAGGAAAGATGCTCTTCAGAGACAAGCCTCCGGGGACTCAGGTCCCCAGTGAGCTGACGTCACTCCCTGGGGAATGGATGGGCCCTATTCTGCAACCCATTTAGCCCCGGCCCTTTGAGAAAATATGGGAATGAAATAATTACTTCACCATATCAAGACTCATTCTACTTCTTGCCTTTACTGCCCAAAGAATTTTATAACAGAAAATTCTAAAGAGAAAGCAATTACCCACAGTCTCACTACTGAACGAGTCAATGATGGGCATTTTTCTAGGTTCGTTTTCAGTCCTTACTTGCCCGTGTGCTTAATTTGTATGGATATAATCACATCACACTTACGAGGCCATTTCCCATCTTGTTTCACTGCCTTCACGTTTATCATTTTTAGTGGCTGCTGTATAGTATTTTGGCACGTAAATATAATTTGTTTTCTTTACTGGTAGGTACAATAGCTATTACCATCTTATTGTCATTTAAATAATGTTTTTGGATTATGATTTCTTGGGGATAAATTTTCAGAATGAGATTTCCAACATTTTTTTCCCTTCCGATTCACACAGAGAATAAAATCCGAATTCCATTTATAGGGCTGTATATGATCTGGCCCCTCTCCATCTCTAACTTCACCTTCCACTCTGTCCCCCTCACTCTAGTCCAACATGCTAAACACACTCTCACCTCAGGGCCTTTGCACTGGCTGCTCCCTCTGTTTGGAGGGCTCTTCCCCCAGATGGGTCACTCCCTCACTTCAATTAAGGTCTTGGCTCAAATGTCACCTCATCAGAGGCCTTCCCTGATCGCCCTGAAATAGCACAGACCGCCCACCATGATTTGCTAGCCTTTACTCTTTACTTTTTTGTCATGACTTTCACTTCCTAGCCATACCATGTGTGTGTTTATTGCCAGATCCCTGCTATTAGGCCTCAGGGCCTGCAGTAGCACAGACTACAGGTGCTCGGTCTACCTCTGCTAAAGGCAGCAAGCACCTGGACCGTGCATGGTGATTAGCACGGCTCTCTCAGATACTGACCCAGAGAAGAGAGTGTACAACAGCCCTTGGAGACCCACTTCTGTGTCTTTCCTTACAACTACCTGGCCTGAGACTTCTGCCTTGCAGTGGGTATATAAACCCTCTCTGTGTCTGGGGGCAGATCACATTTGGTCATCCAGTGGGTACCACAGTTCCCAAGCTCCTTTCCCCCTAGTTTTCACCACTGTGAGATGAAGAAGTTGGGCAATAAATGACGGGTTACTGGCTAGTGTTGCAGAGTTACTGGTTTGTTTAATGTCTCTCCCCCAAGGAGCATATCAGTGCCCTGTGTCACTTTGTGTGTCATGTTTGCTGCTGCATTCCCAGACCCCAGAACAATGCCAGGCGCATAGTAGGTATACAGGGGACCCCTGGATATAAATATGCAGCCTCAGTTCACAGACTTGCAGCAAAATCTTTTAAGTCACATAAACAGGGCTTTTTCCTTTCAAGGTCCCCAAAGGCATACTAGGGAATATGTTTATAAAAAGTCTTCAGACAGAAATCAGGAAAGTATTTCCGTGAAGAGGTTCTAGGAGTAAGTGACTCTGGATGTAAGGACAACTTTAAGTGCCTAAACGATGTGATTTCAGGAGTTATGTTACTGCCTCCTGCCCCTAAATTACTGTAGGGCAGACTTTCTATATCTCAGCACTGCTGACATTTGGGGCCAACATTATTCTTTGTTACGGAGGGCTGTCCTGGATGAAAGATGTTTAGATGGGATAACCTTTGAGCTTGAGCTCCATGGGCTTCAATATTCTTGTTCATCAAATAACTACGATTTCTGCTACCTGCTATACCTGTGCTGCCCATATAGTAGCCACTAACCCCACATGGCTATTTAAAATTACATTTAAATTAAAATTAAATACAATGTAGAATTCTGTTCTTCAGTCCCACTAGTACCAGTTCACATGCTCACAGCTACATGTGGTTAGTGGCTCCCACTGTGGAGAGTACAAATGTTTCCATCACCACAGGCGGTTCTAATGGACGGCACTGCTTTAGATGGATGAGAAGGGCAATGAATAAAGACATTTACCTGAAAACCTGTTTTGCCAGTGAGAATGGCTAGCACAGACGAGTACACAGGATTATATACCACCGGCTTTGTACCTGTCCTCGCTTATCTTAAACTTATTCCTATTAAATGTATACTCTAATAGAGTAAAACTACATCAAAACTCTCATTTGAACTGTCTCAGGCCACCAGTTGAGGCTCTAATTTGTTTACTAATCACCTACTATGTGTTTGGAACATGCCAGATACAAATACTGTATCCTGCTGCAGGCCCCAAATGGCACCAGGCAACAAGGTGGAAGCTGCACCTAGAAGTAGCCTGTGACACCTAATAAAAGGTTTTGGTACCTCGGGTCCATTCCTTGCATCACTATCTCGTCCTGCTTGCACTCCATCATGTCATTTGTAAACATAGCGTGGAAGTACGGGATAGAGGCTGCTAAGACGATCCGGTGAGCACTGAATTTGTGGTCCCCAATCTGTGGGCAAAAGTAAAAACAAAGATAGATCCTGAGGAATGCAAATACAAAGACCCAGCCTGCCCCTTCCACAGCTTGACCCTCTGTTCATGGGGATGATACTGCAGGCATCCCACTACATGATAGTCAAGGAGACTCATAAAGAATGTGAACAACATTTTAATGAGGTATTAAAATGATTTTAAAAATGTAAGCCTGAAAGCCCCGAGCAGTAGTTTTTACTTATATGGTGGGCTTCGCTGCACTCCTCCCAACTCCCACATCGACTCAAAGACATGGTTTCTCTAACACTTTCTCCTGACCCCAGTTTTATTAGAAGGCAGATGAAAGAGACAAACTGGCCCAAAACCCTGGAGTTCCTGCAGTAGGTTCCTCAGAAAGAGTAAATACCTAGTGACAGGAAAAGGTGAGGACAAACAAGACCAAATTTGAATAGGGGGCACCTGCAGGGATCAGGACAGAGCAGGTGTCATGGGCACAAATGTTGCGGGTCCTTGGGTACCAACCAGGCTGTGGTAGACCACAAGGAGCCCAGAGTTCCTCCTGGGAAAATGACGCTGGTAGCAGCCAGCTGGAGGCGGCTGATGTGGACTGGCGGGTGCTCTGCGTGGCCCACAGGGCTCAGGCCCACGGTCCTCACAGTGACGGAGGCAAACTCTGCAATGTGTGTTGAACCCTCACTGACTGACGCATCCTTAGCCTGGCGAGATCTATAAAGTGATTTCCAACCATCTGCCAAAAGGATATTCCCTTTCTAAGCTTCGCTATTTATAGCTCCAAGCCACATAAGCATCTCCACTGAAGAACTTCCTACGCCTCAGAAAGAGCAGAACAGTCCTGCTTTTCCTTCCGCCAAGATCCACAGGAGTGAGGTGCAAGAGCATCTCACTGACTGATGCTCATCTGTCTGCGTTACATTGATGCAAGGATTCTAGCTCAGGTTCTGGCACTATGCTCTCTTTTTCAGTGACCTTTTGTTTATTACCTTCAAGATCACACACACAATCTTCCAAATACCAAAAAATCCTTATCAGATTCAGATTCTCTGAGTTCCTCATATAATTCCAGGTGTTCCTCTACTACTGGGGTTGGGGACATCATCAAATGGCTGTGTGCTTTGCGGGGGATTCATAATTTAAAAAAATCACAGTAATATATACAAATATTTCTTAAAGCTCCATAAAGCTTTATGATGAAAATCAGCAGTTTCTGCTTCGCCATTTCCTGCTCCCAGGGACAACTATTCCGGTATTTATTTCTGCCTAAGTAATGTGCCTAAATTATTACTTCTCGATTTTTCACTTTTAGTTATTACTTGTGGTTGTCAGTCCAAATAGCCCCTAATGACCTCTGCCTCTTGATAGCCACACCCTTGTGCAGTCCCTTCCCACAATGTCTCAGGGTTGGTCTGTGACTGACAGAATACAGCAGTGATGACGATATGTCACGTTCAAGGCTACGTCATAAAAGGCACTTACTGTCAATATCCTCTCACTGTCTCTCCTGGTCCCTTGCTCCCAGGAAAGCCAGGTAATCGCTCATTGCGAGGAGAGGTGCCTCTGAGGAGGGGTTGAGGCCTCCGCCCGTGGCAACCTGAGGGAGCCCCAGTTTGTGCCTGGACTGTACCCTACGAGAGGTCTCTAAGCTGCTTCTGAATTCCCGACCCACAGAAACTGAGAATAAGAAATAAATGTTATTTTAAGTCACTAAGTTTTGGGGTGATTTGTTATTCAGCACAAGGTAGCTATTACATGACCTATTTAATTCTTTTGATGGAGAGTAAAGATTTTGTTCTGACACTTACTTTACAATCTATTCCATTTATTCTGTCTTTCAATATAATTATTGTCAAATTCTGGTTAAATTATTAGTTACATTATTAGGACTGGATAAATATTATTTATAGACAAGCCATGATATATACGATTACATTTCATTTTTGTATAATTTTTATTTTCCCTAGAGATAATAAAAAAAGGGTAAAACTCCTTTTAATATGTTCAATCAGGTACCCTTTCAGTTTGTTCTTGAGACATCCCTAGGAAAACTGTCCTTCTGGGAATTCTTTTCGTCTCACTGACACTGGAACTCCTGTTTTCTGGATCCCATTGAGTCTTCTTCCTTATTTATTCCTTTGTCCTGATGGACAATGTCTTCTAGTTGAACTTCCTAAGATAGGGTCCACTATAAACTGTTTTTACTCACAGCACTTCTGAAACCATATGTGTGGGTTTTTTTTTCCCCTCACACAAACTAATTCTCCAACTCTACACACCAGTGGTGTCCCACAATTTAAATCTGGTGCTGACTGGGCTGTTAGAGTAGACACCACAGGTTAAGGGCTCAGTCCCACAAACTGGCCCTGCTTTGGGTGCCAACTGCAAGTCTGACCCATGGGCTAGAGTTAGTTGGTGGTGAATGAGAGGATTCCCCTACAACCTCCACCTCAGCCTTCATCATTTGCTAGAATGGTTCACAGAACTCAGGGAAAACAGTTTACTTACTCTTACTGGTTTATTACAAGTGATACTATAAAGGATATAAAAGAACAGCCAGATGTAGGGCAAAGTCTGGAAGGGTCCTGAGAACAGGAGCTTCTATCACCATGGAATTGGGGTGTGCCACCCTCCCTGCATGTAGATATGTCCATTGACTTGGAAAGTCTCCAAACTCCACTGTTTAGGAAGTTTATGGAGGTCCTATTATGAAAGCATGACTGATCAAATCATCGGTCATTGGTGATTAGCTCCCCTGAAGTCAAGGGGTGGGAATGAAAGGGCCAGCCTCTAATCACATGGTTGGTTCCTCTGGCAACCAACCCCCATGGTGATGCTAACTAGGTGCCCAGAGTTACCTCATTAGCATAAACCCAGGTATGGTTGATTGGTCCTCTCACTCCTATTACTCAGAAAATTCCAAGGGTTTTTAGAAGCTCTTGTGTCAGGAACGAGAAACAAAGACCAAAAATTATAAAAAATTATGCTCTTTTCACCCCTACTACTCAGGAAATTACAAGAGTTTTAGGAGCTTCATGCCAAGTAACCAGGAACAAAGACTAAATAGATATTCTTATATCACAATATTACACAGCAGATACACAATATGTCTGAAAATGCCTTTAGTATTTTTTAAATTTGGGTGATAGTTTAGCTGGCTATAAAATTCTAAGTTTTGGGTGAATATTTTTTCTGTCAGAATTTTGAGGGTCCAATATCTTCCAGGTTGTTGCTCTTAGAAATCTAATGTCATTTTGAATAGTAACCCTAAATATGTGACTGTTCTTTCTAGAAGCTTTTAAGACTTTCTCTTCATTCTCAGAGTTCTGAAATCTCACAAGGTTTGTACCCTGGTGTTCATTTTCTTTTACTCGTTGTACTGTATCACTATACACATTAGTTCAGTTCTGAAAATATCTTTTTGTACATTTCTTTGATAATTTCCTCCTCTCTATTGTCTATTTTTTCTCTTTCTAATTTTCCATTAGTCAGGTGTTGGTCCTATTAGAATGATACACTAAAATTTTTAATCAGTCCTCCCCTATTTTCCGTATCTTTCATTTGGTTTATCTTCCAGGAACCTATTTCAACTTTATCTTCCAATATTTCTGTGCTGTCGTTTTTTACACTGGCAATCCTATTTTTAATTTCCAAGAGGTCTATCTTGTTTGCTAAAGGTTCCTTTTTCTATTTTGAAAGAATCTTGTTCCTCTTTTATGAATGCAGTATTTTCTCTACTCTTAAGATATGAATAGTTAAATTTTCTTCTCTTCCTCCTCTGTGCTTTAAATGTTTTCTCTGAGTTTTTTCTCCTCTATTTGTTTTGGTCTCTGTCTTTTATGTTAGAGGCTTATCTTTAAATGTCTGTGAAGCTTGGCTAGCTGCTCATACTTTTAGAAGCTATTTGAAAGCTGTGTGGGGACTAGGCTTGTCAACTTGTGGAATTTGCCTAAGGGTGATCAGGCAAGAATCTGCCATTTTATTGAGGATTCTCAGAAGTAGTATCTTTAGAACTTGTTCTCTGGGGCTAATTTTATCAGAAAGATCTTCCCACCTCTTGCAAGGGAGTGCCTGCCTGCAGAAATTCTGGAAAGTGGGAGAGAGAAGAGAATGATCCTACCAGCCAATATTTAGAACTTTGTCTTAAAGCCCTCATTTTCAGTTTTGCTCTGTATTTCATTCCTTCTTCTATGTCTGGTATGCCTCTGGTTCAATACCAAAGACTGAAACTCCTGTCTCCAGAGAGTAGGGGAGGGGCTGTAGGCATCTGACTGGTTTTCACACAGACTTTTCAACTAATCTTCCTGTTCTCAGTATTTGGTGTCTTCAATTCTGGAGTGATTCCAGGGTTCTGCATTGCGAATCCCCTTTCTTCTTAGTCTCTTCCCCTAGCAGGTACTTTCAGTTCCTCCAGCCCACTGAATGGATCATACAGGCTTTGAACCTTCCCTGGTCCATTATCTCTTATTTGTTGAGATCTCTTTAATGAAATTACAGGAGGAAATGGAGGTTAGAATGCATGTTCGATTTGCTGTTAAACTTCTATGCATTTATTTTTCATCTCGAGAGTAAAAAGAAGACAAGAGAACAAGCAGTATGTGCATGAACTGGGTGACCTGGTTTCCCAAAAAAGCTCAGCTAAAAAGAAGACAGGCCTATCTTGGGATATGCTAGTCAGATTGCATTTGAATTCTGCGTTCAGTTAAGGGGAAAAAGAAATTTGTCTTTAGAAGAGGGAGACCAAGATGGGAAAGGATCTGGAAGCTACATCTTATGAGGAATAGCTAAAGGAGTCAGTCTGAAAAATCATTTGCGGGGAGGGCACAACGGTCATCCTCAAATCCTAGAAGGGCTATCACAGATCAGGGCAGATCTAGATAAGTTACAGGGAGGCAGATTTTAGTTCATCATAAAGAATAAGAGCCTATCACCTACGAATGTCTGGGGGAGTCCTTCACTGGTTCTAAAACTATTAAGGGGCCTTCTAATTCTATAGTCCAGGGATATTATACTTTTGTGAAAAGCTTAAAAAAAATACTCTCATTTGTAATCTCAGTTTTAAAAACGTCCTCAGAGCAACCCTCTGTATTAAGTAGCTACTATAAATTCTACTTTACAGATGAAGAACCAAGATTTAGAAGTTAAGTAACTTGCCTGAAAGTAGCTTTTATGTGAAAGAGAAGGGGTTATGCTTGAGTTGTTTACCAGTGAAGTTTGAGAGGGACTAAATAACACACTTCCTCTGGGTCAAATTCTCGGCCAAATGAGAAATTTTTAAAAATAAAAATTAAAAATCTACACACATGACAAAATTATAGAGCATATTAAAATATACACAAGAGAATAAAAGTAAAACAGGAACTCTGAATAAGAGTGGTGGATTATATCAACGTCACCATCCCAGTTGTGATCCCGTACTACATATAGCGCTGCAAGATATCACCAGTGCGGGGAACTGGAAAAGGATACACAGTACCTCTGAATTCTTATAACTGCCTGGGAAACTACAATTATCTCAAAATAAAAGGCTCATTCTAAAAAAAGGTGCAAAGCAAATGGGAAATCAAAATATTATTTTACTTCTGGTAAATTTAATATTGTAAGCTATGGCTTATATAGGAGGACAAGTGTGTTCCCTATTTTAACATCTTGAATTACAGAGGCCAATGCAGGGGGCACATTCTCCACTGATCCTTAACTATATGCTATTACCCCCTCTTCCCCATGTCTAAGGTGGCAAAGACGTGAATTGGCACAACAGAATTTAGGGGGAAAAAATGCAATGAGCAACATGTAATTGGCTGGGCATAAAAGTTTAGGCTATTTGGCACACGTGCCTACCTTTGATCACATTTTGCTCTGCCTACTTCTGAAACAATACCTACTATAATCACCAAGTATTATCGATGAAATGGAATCAAATAGTAAATGTAAAGTATTGGGAAGAGCCAGGTTCGAAGTGCAGGATAGGACCGAAGGATGGAAATGAATCTATGTTGTAATAAAACACTCTGGACTAAAAAAGCTAAACTCATGAGCACATGTGGAAGCTGCCTCGTTTGGATTGGGGTGTTTGGGCGCACCACAAACTCCGAGTACCATGCTCACACTACCACTGATCAGCACGTGTACCAGCACCGGCCGCTTAACCGCTGTGGGATGATTTGCAATGTCGAGCATCTACCAAACAAATTAGGGGCAACTGCAGGATTTCCTAGGTGCACGCTACACCTCCAAATTTGCTTCTAAGAAAAAAAAAATCAATTCAAACTGGAAAACTCAAACCATTTCCACTAAAATTGCAGCGAAGACTCAGCACTCATGCCGCTTGGCTTCTACAAAGAGTGGATACAGAACTTCCTGAGCAGAGGTTCTGTCTGTGATCGGAAGACTGAAACTGCTCACTCAAGGGGTTCCTCCATGCTGCTTTTATTATTAAACCCCGGTGACTTTAATACATGTTAACAGTTTTGTCTGGAAAATTAAGAGCTAATGGAGTTACTTTAAGGGGAAGATTAGGTTCTAAAAGTCAATAGATAACTTCAATGCAACTCCACTGTACTTGGTTTTTAAAATCATAAACAAACTATTCCTTTGGTAACTTTTAAAAATCAAAGTGGCTTCCGTGGTTCAGATACAGATATGCAAAGGAAAGTAATGTGAATGAAGCTGGAAAAGGAGACAGGACACTCCAAACTTCCGCACGGGACTTTAAGAGTGTCAGGAAACCAGGGAATGGTACAAAGCGAGGATCTCCGAGTTGTTCAGGCCACTCTCTGTGCAGGCAGAGCAGGAACTGGAAGTGTCATTCACTTAGATCAGGAATGGCAGCGCAGGGCTAGGCTGTGGGCAGAAGAGTGAGTCAAGTTTTAGATAAGCTGACACTGACGGCTTGGGACACGTCCAGACGGAGGTGCTATGAAGGAAGTGGACGAATAAGTCTGGAGCACAGCGAGGAGTCTAGGCTCAACCGACACTTTTGGAAGTCACTGGTGTAAAGACAAAAAAGACAGCAGGAAGGGAGAGCTCAGAGTGTGATGAAGGCGGAAGACAGCCCTGAGGAAGTTCAGCGTTTCAACAGCACCCAGCAGAAGACACATCTGCAAAGGAGACAGAGGAGGAAAGAAAGTACAGAAAGGAAGAAGGCAAATAAGAGAAGCATGAGGGTGTCTGGAGGTAGAGAATGCAGGAGCAGTGCTACTGCACACTGCCACCAGACAAGCCTTCCCAACTTATAACACGAGATCATTCCCATCCACCCGAATTCTCAAGAACAAACATCAAGGTGTACGAGGATGGTCGATAGGAGTGTCATCTGACCAAGTCACCTGCGGCACTCTGCATTCCTGAAGTGTCTGCGGTAGAAAGTGTTTGTCCTGTGCAGACCAAACTGATGCGGTCGCGGGTCTTGTCTGGAGGGATGCATCAGTGATTTGTCCCAGCCTTGTCGCCAATGGGCTATGACTTAAAGGCACATTCGCAAACCTGACAGAGGTGCGCCGTGATGGTCAAGAGATGAATAAATAAATGACTGCATGGATGGGCTTGGCGCGGACTGGAGCTATTTAGCTTTTTCTGAGAGGGGCCTCAGAATGGCAACGCTGGCCTCGTTAAATTAGGTGACATATGATACACATGAAACACCAGCAGAGTCAGGCACTTACTGGAGATTTAACAAAAGTTTCTGTTACACCCAGCTGAGAGCAACAGCCATAAAACACTGAGATCTTCACAAGTGCAGTCTGATTAACAGAACCTTGGTCAAGAGATGAAAGCTACAAATTTTAGGGCCAGCACTACTATAGATATAGGCAAGTTGCCCAGTTTTACTACGCTTCAGGTTTCCAGGCTGGAATACAAGACTTCACTTATGGGGCATGGAAAGGAAGACAGTAAAAAACCCTGAGATTCCCAAGAGAAGCACTATAAATACTGGTAAATGTTATTGCAACCACTAAGACAATATTAGAAAGCACAGCGCAGCATTGAAGGTTAAAATACTTGCCAATCTCTTCATCTGTGTGTACCCCAGGGGGGGACGGTGAGGACAAGTCACATGGTACATACAAACTGTGCCAGCTGCCAGGCCAGCTGACGACCCAGGCAAATCTCTTCCCCTTCACGCAGCCTCAGTTTCTTCATCAGTACACAAGGGGCTTTAACTGGGTGGGGTTTCTCAACAGCTAGTTAGTTGTGTTAACAGCAGCGGCCTTACGTGGATTCAGTTGAGCTTTCTTTTTGACCCTGATGACATCCACATACACTTGAAAAGTAACTGGACACACATTTCACAGATACCATGGTCTGGCCTACAGAGAGGTGCATGTGGACGAGGGCCCCTCGCAATAACTGCAGAATCCCCATGGACCGCGAACCCCTCACCTGTTGTACTCCGACGTCCCTCTTGGTTAGCAGAGACTAAGACCATAACTAAGCAAAAGGAACCGGAAGCCTTGAGCACCGCCACATCTACCTAAGTTCCAACTTGTTTCAACACACCCATGTACCCACACCTTTCCACATTCTTCCTTGGAAAGCCTGGGAAACGTTCCATTCGCAGCCCTGCCCTGGTGGTATCTCTAGATCACAGGGATGGTGTAGCATGACACCACAAATCCCACTCTCGGTCACAGGCAGGTGGGGCTCAACAACCAGCTGCTCATTCAAGCAGGAAAAGCAGCAGGGCAAAATCTGAGCTGGGAGTAATCTCAGACAGGTGTTCCCAAAGAAAGCAAAAGATATGCCCAGAACAGATTTCTTTTTGATGGGAAACATTCTGATACTATTTATTGCTCCTGCTTCAAGGAGCTTACAGTGAACACCAATAAAACAGTAAGTGACAGTTAAATGACCCGCCTGTGCAGAGGGATTACCCTTGGGATCAGTGGGGTTTAAAACTAAACTCTTAGGCAGTCACAAGAGATGCTGAAAGTACTTAAGCAGCAATCCATAATTTCACTGAGGCACAAATTTGAATCACAAAGGGAATAAAGCTGGTGTATGAGAATTAGTCTACAAAGTGACACTGTAGTAGGCATGGATTAATCTCTAAAATTCCTTTTGGCTAGAAAGCCAATAATTATGAATTCTTTAAGAGACACAGCATATCATGCTAGATTAGAACAGGTACTCTGGACCTAAATTACTTGGGCTCAAACCTAAGGTCTGTGTCATTTATTAGCTGTGTGACCCTGGGCTGGCTAGTTAACCTTTCTGGGCTTCAGTTTACACATGAGCAAAATGGGGTAGATAGTATCTCCCTCATGGGGTTATTGTGAGAATTAAATTAACGTCTACAAGGCATTTAAAACAGTGCATGGCACATATGAAGTGCTGTTAATTGCATAACTGCTTGTTAAATAAATACATAAATGTCCTCAAATTTAGAACTTTATAGAAGTGATTTTTAAGACCTTTAGAGGAAGGGGTCAGCAAACTATGGTCTATGGGCCAAAATCTGGACTGCCTCTTGTTTATGTGCAGCCCATGAACTAAGTATAGTTTTTACATTTTTATATGGTTGACAAAGAAATCCAAAGAAGACTGCTTCTCATGGCATGGGAAATTATTTGAAATCCAAATTACGGTGTCCACATATAAAGTTTTATTGAACACAGACATGCCCATAAAGTGGCAAAATTGAGTAGCTGTAACAGTGATGATTAGCCCACAAAACCAAAAATATTGACTATCTGCCCCTTGATAAAAAAAAAAAAAATTGCTAACCTCTGCTCTAGAATCACAGGGAACAAATTTGAAATTTTCTAGAAAGGAGAAGATGCTGATCACTTATTTAAGACTCCTCCACACCCCAGCCCACATCACACTCGAATTTCTGCTGGTATTCATAGACTCCCTTGAACTGTCCACACTTTGCGGAATTCAACACTGAGATAAACGGTGTATTTTACAACATGCTTGCTCCTTTTGCAAAGGAAGTGAGCTAAAGCCTGAAATAGAGGCATTCACTCTGGAGCCACTAACGGCCTGTATGGGCCTGCCACAACCAATGTGCCTTTTTTCCTAAAAACTTTCGTTTCTTAACCATAGTTAAACAATTATTATTATCCTTCTTCATTCCTCCCTCCTGCCCACGGAGTTTAAATGCTGTTTAGCCTCTGGAAATAATGCAGCCTTGTCCATCAGAAACGCAGGAGGTGGACTGCATGGAGACTCCTTGAAGTACCTGCCTTCCCACCTCAGGGTGTCAACCAATCCTCCACCTTACTCAGCAACCACCAAGCACAAGGCCAGCTCAGCCCAGCCCGCCGGCCCTGACCAGAATCTTATCCAGATGTCAGATGAGTAAGGCTAGTCCATGCAGAGATGTGACGCCTCAGGCTCAAGCACTGTACATCTGTTTTTGCCTACTCCAGTGGACTTCAAACTCCTTGAGGGTGGTTAATAGCTCAGTAAATATTCACTGAAATCAAATACCTACTCTCTCCTCAATAGGAGCCCAGAAAACCAACAAATCCCTGTGAAAAAAATTAACCCTGTGGAAAAGACAGCAGTTTCACTAAAGGCTGTTGTCAAAATGGACTGCAGGTTCTCTTGGTTAAATTTAGAAAAAAAATAATATTGGAGACTGAGTAGGAGGCACTGTGATTTTCTACTCATCTCCTTCAAATTTTTCTTAAATATATGAATAGGTAACAGTAAATCTTTAAATAACCACAATATTTAAAAGCTGTTACAATAACAATCTATTATTTTACCAGTTATTAACTATATAACATCTATAGCTATATAACATAGATATTAACTATATATTAATGTTATAATACATTAATTATTTTTATCTATAATATTATGATGATGACGATTAAACCATTTTGAGATACCTGAAGGTTAAGAGAAAACACCTGTGGCTTCAACACATGAACCTAAAAACCTTCCGAAAGCATATGACTATCTACAATTCCATCTCATGTCAGCTCTGTCCAGTGCTCCTGATCTTCTAGGAACTTCTCGTATCTTCATTCCAATCACACTACAGAACACATGACCTCATCCCTACCAATTACACCCTCAGGACTTTTCACAGGAAAAAGGAAGAGGAACAACATCTTGGAGCTATCAGATGCTCTGTCACGCTCCACGAGATAAACCAACTCCATAAGAGGAGCGTGCTGGACCAGGAGCGAGAGTCTTGGCAGCATTTCAGGCTCCCCAGGCCCATCATCAACCCTGTTTTTTCTCCAGTTGGATTACATGAGCCTATACGTGATTGGTCTTGCGGAGGCCAGTTCTGCCATTGGGAGCCAGAGTTCCAAGCACTGCAGTCCAGAGAAAGCCCTGGGGGAATTCAGGAAAGGGGCATGTTCCTTCCTGGCTTCAGGAGATGGGCTGTAACGAGAAGTGGCTTTAGTTCTGACGGGCCCTGCAGTGCCTCGAGCCCCCATTCTGCTCACCAGTCAGGTCTTAAAGGACCCCATCTGTAAAATACACTGTGGTGATGGCACCCACTACAGGTATCAAAGGCATATGCAGACACAGTTTCACCGACTGGGAACGCTGTAGGGCACATGGAAATGGTCAAAGGTATCTTCTGCATGGATGACCGTTTGTTAGATTTCTAGCAGTTTACTTTCTTGGAAAAGTTTTCATTACTTTGGTTAGGGATAACCAAACCTGCCATCTGACTCCCCTTTGTAACTCTGAGGTACGTGACCTGCCTGAGGTCAGAAAGATGGGGAAAAGGGCCACTTGGGCTGTCCTCTGTGAGTCTGGGAAGGAGATTCTGAAGAAATGCTGCTCCCTGCCCACAGCTCCACCTTCCTTTCCTGGCACCATAATGATACCCTGATCATCTTAAGAGCCCTGTAACTAATAAGGAAATAGAATTTATAATTTAAAAACTCCCCAAAAGGAGATCTCCAGGCTCAAATGATTTCATTAGAAATTCAACCAAATATTTAAAAAAATAATATCAACTTTAAACAATCTCTTTCAGAAAACAGAAGAGAGGACAACTCCTAATTCTAACACATACCACAACATGGATGAACCTTGAAAACACTGTATTAAGTGAAACAAACCAGACACAAAAGAACAAGACTGTATGATTCTAATTATATGAGGGGTCTAGAATTGGTAAAATCACAGAGACAGAAAACAGAACAGAGGCAACCAGGGGCCAGGTAGGGGGAGGGACAACGAGGAATTACTGCTAAATGGTTATAGGGCTCAGAGAAAGTTTTGTTAATAGGCAGCGATGATAGTTACATAACACTGACAATGCATTTAATGCCACTGACTTGTACACTTAAAAATGCTTAAAAGGGTAAAAATAAATAAATAAATACAAGAAGAATGAAGTAGGAGGCATTGCTAGTCCCATTTTGAGATTTATTACACAGCTGGAGTAAGCACAACAGCACGGCACCAATTCAGGGACCGGGTACTGACCAACAGAGACCTGGAAACAGCACCTCGCAAATGCAGCCAACCGATCTTTGACAGAGGCTCAAAAGCATCTGTACCTCGAATGGAGGAAAGACAGTCTTTTCAGCAACTAGGGCTGGGGCAACTGTATATCCATCCGTAGATTAAAACAGAAAAAACTTCCACCTACAAAAAAATGAACTCAAAACGAGTCACAGATTTTTTTTTAACATAAAACTTTAAAATACAGAACTTTTAGAAGAAAACAGAGAAGAAACCCTTCAGGACCTAAGGCTTGGTGAAGAAAGAGTAATGAGACCAAAAGTACACATAATCCATAAAGAAAAAATGGATAAATTGACTAAATCACAATTTAAAACTTTTGCTCTGTGAAAGACCCTGTTAAAAGAATTAAAAGACAGACTGCGAAAAATATTTGCAAACTTGCAATATAAATAAATGTTTTATTTGCAATTAAAAGCCCACTTTCTCTAGGCCTCAACTTGATCTGCTATAAGACGGGGAGGCTTTATACTGATATTAAGAAAGTCTTTATTTAAAAATTAAATGATACAAAAGAGTCTTATATTAGAGAGTCAGCAGGATCTCACTTTAAGGGCTCAGACCGTGGGTCTCTTTTCCTTCCTCTGCAGGAATCTGAAGAAAGGAGATCAGCAAGAATATGTTTTCTGTACAGTGGGAACAGCCTTCCCCAGATCTGAACAAGCAGAAAATTCCCACTTTCATCAAAAGGGCAGAGTAGGCCAGTGTAGAAATCCTCCCACCACACACACAGAGGTGTGATGAAATAAAAACAGAAATAGCGGCATATTACATTTGTATTTTTATATTCTTATTTGCAAATGTTATTTAATAATAGGTACTTAATATTATTTAGTAATATTATTTTGACATGTTTGTCAAATGTAAACCCTGACAAAAATACATATAAAGAATTCTAAAAGCTTAACAACAAACAAACAAAAACAATCCACGGAGAAAATAGCCAAGGACATGAAGAGATATGTCATCAAAAAGGATGTATACTAAAAGGACATACATGGAAAGATGATCAACATTACCCACTAAGGAAATGAAAGTTAAAATCACAATGAGAAATCATTACACATTTAACAAAACGGTTTCAATAAAAAAGTGATACCAAATGCTAGCGAGGATGTAGAAGAACTGGGACACTCCTTGTATTAGGGTTTTCCAGATTAAGAGAACTAATAAGATATGGATGTGTATGTGTGTGTGTGTGTGTGTGTGTGTGTGTGTGTGTGTGTGTGTGTGAAGAGAGAGAAGAAAGAGAAGGAGAGAGAGACAGAGAGAGAGCAAGAGATAGAGAGACAGAGGAGATTGATTTTTAGGAATTGGCTCACACAATTATGGGGGCTTGTAAATCTGAAATCTCCAGGGTGGGCTGGCGGGATGGATACTCAGATAAGGTTTGATGGTACAGGGCAGGCCGGCAGGTGGGAAATTAGGCAGGGTTTCTATGTTGTCTTGAAGAATTGTTTCTTCTTCAGGAAACCTCAATCAGCCCTCCACTGATTGGATGAGACCCACCTGCATTATGGAAGGTGATCTGCTTTACTCAAAAGTCTCATTTAAATTTTTAATCACATCTAAAAATATCTTAACATCTACACATGTGTTTGATCTAACACCTGGCCACCAGAGCCTAGTCAAGTTGACACATAAAATTAAGCATTGCACTCACACATGCTCGCAGGAATGTAAAATGATATAGCCACTCTGGAAAATAGTTCGACAATTTCTTCTAAAACTAAAAGTCAATTTACCATATAACACAGCAATTTTACTTTTAGGCATTTATCCCAGAAAAATAGAAACCTCCATTCAGGTTTATAGCAGCTTTATTCCTAACAGCCCCAAACTGGATAGAACCGAAATATCCTTCAAAGGGTGAATGGTTAAACATGTGGTCCATCCATACCATGGACACTCTCAGAAATGTAAAGGAAAAAAGCAACGGATACACAAAACAACTTGGATGACCTTTAAGCATTATGCTGAATGAATTAAAAAAAAAAAAAAAAAGCCAATCTCCAAAGGTCACATACTCTATGATTCCATTTATAACACATTCTTGAAATGAGAGGTGGAGAGCAAATTAGTGGTTGCCAGATATTAGAGACTGTGGGTGGGAGGCGGGTGGGGGTGCCCATAAAGGGGCAGCACAGGGAGGTGTTTGTGGTCACAAAACAGTTCTATACCATGGAGGTTATTCTGTGTGGGGAGGTCACTGGTAACCTTGACTTAAGCAAATGGTGTTGGCCTGACATAACTTACCTACCTTACTAAAACTTGAGGTCCACCACGGGAGCAATCTTTATATGTTTCCTGGAATAGTCTAGCAATTAACATTCAGTATTTGTTGAACAAATGAAATTTCTGAATGAATCGACTCAATATATAATTGAGTCTTTCATGTCAGTCGTCATTTTATTCGGCTCCCTACTGCCTATGAGTCAGATCCAAATCCTAAACTAGCTCCCATTCACCCCAATTTTATGCACCACTATGCCTTCTCTTCTAAGCTGCTGGCAATTCCCCTAAATCGCCCTATTCCCTCTGCTTGGATCCTTACCCCCTTATTCTTCTGCCTCGTGAATTACTCGTCATCCTTGAAGATCCAATTCAATGTGCCCTCCTCTGAGGGGCTTCCCTGACTTCCGGCGGTCAGCTCCCACTTCCTGTCGCTCCTGTACAAGCCCCTAGCACACATGACAGCCTGCATCATGTGGTCCCTCGTGAATGTCCCTCCATCCACACTGAAGAAAGAAAGGTTGTGTCCTAGCACTTAATGCAGTGCCTCATTCTCAAGTGCACTTAATGAATCCTAAAGCCTATTTTCTCTAAAAGGGAATTCTCGGTTCTTCATCTGAGGCACGAACAACAAATTTCTGGTAAGTTGCATCTCTTCTTTTTATCCTCGATCTTGACTCAGGACTGGTGGGGCTGGTGGGAGGAGGGTGATGGCGCTTGACGAAAGCATAAAGAGTGCTACTCTCCAACCTTGCCCCAAAATTCAGTCAGCTGAAGTAAAAGGCTCAAGAAAAAGATGGTGAAGCTTGGGGTCAGTTAGAGTAGGGCTTAACTTCCAGGTTAACAGTGCATTCCCATCCCTAGAAGAAATAAGTCACACTACAGCTGCCTCATTCAGGGGCGTTTCTAACAAGGTGACATGTAAAGGCAATGGTGGATGGCCTGTCCACCATCCCAGAACATGGGCAGAGAGACACTTGTCTGTTCCACCATAAGCAGAAACAATTAGTCCTCAGAAACTCACGAGGTTAGGAAACAGACAGCAAGTATAATAAAACATACTGGGTTCAGTCTGGGACATTGGTGGCATTTTAAAAGCATACTGTCTGAAACCTTTTATTTATGGAGCTTGTGCTTGGGTCTTTCTGCCTTAGGGCGGCCCCGCTGGGTGACTCCGGAAGGGGGTGAGAGAGGAAGTGGCTGACCATTTAGCACTAAAAAAAGACCTGGGGCTATGGTCCCATATAGAGAGCAGGCTAACACATTCAGGCCTGTCCCATCTCTTCTAAATCCTCCCGTTTCCCACCCACGTCCAGCAAGGTAGAATGGGAGAAGAGAGGGAGACAGGAGGGCAAAGTCCACAGAAACCACTGAACATCTAATTGTGCCAACAGCATGTGATTCGCAGCTGTTTCGTACCAGCCCAGACTCCTTACCATGGGACCCAAAGTCCAGTCTGCATCCAACCCGCCTTGCCAATCGCACCTTCCACTTTGCTCCTCTGTGTCTTCCTTGCTCAAGAAACCTCCTGAACTTCACTTTCATGCCTGGGCCCTTGAATAGGCTCATTCCCAGCCTAGAAAGCCTCTTCCCACACTGTCTGTCTGTCAAAGTCCTATTGATCCCGCAAGGTGATCATCAGACACCATCCTCTCCATGAAACCACCACAAATTCTTGGAACTGGAAATCACTGCCATTCCGCTGGTGTTCCCTTGGGCCTGTGGTGATACCTACGCAGTTACAGAATTGATCAGACTCTGCCTTGTCTCATAATTCATTTAAATGCCAAAGATAGGGGCTGACACCCATTCCTATCAGGGCGCCCCAATCACCTGGCAGAGCACCAGGCACACAGCTGAATGCACATCAGTAATCTGACCAAAGGAGCATCTCAAAACATAAAGCCAGGGGTTCTCTAGGGTAATTTAGCAAACGCTGTGGGGCACTTGACGCACGCTAACAGGTGTTTCTCATGCTTCGGGAGCTCAACATCTAGGGGGGGAGAAAGACACTCAAGCACATCCACAGTCTGTTCAGTGTGGTCTGGGGAGAAGGAGCACAGTGTCAAGGCAACGCCTCGCAAAGCTCCCTGTGCACAGCATGGAAGAGTCACCGGCTTCTGGTCCAGCAGGCCTGAGGCGGGACCCAGGAGTCTCAGGCAATGCTGATGCTCCTGGTATGCTGACAATACTCTAAGCAAGGAGGGGACAAGGTACAAGGGAAACGATTAAGGGCACCAGGAAGGATATGAGAAGATGGTCTTCAGAGAGGCAGGATATCACACAACCGCCCACTGTGTCAAGGCAGGGCAAAAGAAAGGGGTGTAAACTTGTAACCACAAGACAATGCTCAACAGACATAAAAGCAAAGTGCCTTAGAACAAAAGAAGGAATGTTTGGCCATTTCCCTCCCCTTGGGAAAAAAAAAAAAATACAAAAGGAGCCTTGAAGCAGGGGTAGGATTCTGATGGCAGACGTGAGTGGATACTCCAAGCCAAAGGAACTCTAGGGCAAGGGCCCAGAAGCTGGGGAACACGGGTTGTGAAGACAGCCGGCAGGAGGAGACCGTGCGCGACTAGGGGAGAAAGGCAGCGAAGGGGCCAGGCCTGGAGGGCCCCGAATACCGAGAACACAGCTGGCAGTCCTAGAAAAGGCTACCAACCGGGAGTGGCAGTCAGCATCAACAGGACATCCTTAAGCTTCCCCCTCTTACGTCTCCCAGACGGCAGTGAAGGATTTCTGTGAGCAGCTTAGAATAATCGGAGATTCAGTTAAATCAGCAGTCCTCCCCGTAATCCTAGTGAAAACCAGCCACCACCTGCCGCTCCTGCACCCCCACTCCATGGCGCTCCCTTCACGTCTTGTAGACTCAACAGTGAGCCTATGGATGCGGGGCCAAAAAAAAAAAAAAAAAGGCAAGCTTTACCGACGTGGGTGGGAGCAGCTTTTAAAATCACCAAGATCGAGTGGTTCTGCTCTACTTCCTGCTTCCTGACAACTTTCTAACCTCTGATTTCCCTGTGCTGCAGAAGACTAGAAGTCCCTTCAAGAACAAGCCGGAATTGATCTTTCTTGCTTTGCCCATTGGCATCCTCAATCCTGAACCAGAGAAGCAGGGACGGTGCAGGTGAAATCCTGTGCTCTTTTGATGAACCATGAAAAATGCATCCTACTTTTTACGCATCCTGCCCTGACTGTCATTCATAAATAAATGAATAATTACTGTCCAGCTTCATTCATTCACTCTTTCAACGAGTATTCGCTGAGTCATACTGTACCGTGTGAGGGGCTATGCTGAACCTCTCC
This sequence comes from Macroglossus sobrinus, assembly GCA_004027375.1. NCBI lineage: Eukaryota > Metazoa > Chordata > Mammalia > Chiroptera > Pteropodidae > Macroglossus > Macroglossus sobrinus. The sequence continues at coordinate 385,371 of PVKZ01001266.1, forward strand.
AGCCTCGGCTCCTCCCACTTTTCTCCTAGGTCACTCACTTCTTGTCAAACCAGGGGCTTGCTGCTTCCCAAGATTATCAAGCATGCCTCAGGACTCTAGAATATTCTTCCCTCACTGAGTGATCACTTCCTTCAGATCTACTCAGAGTGGCGGGCTCTGGTCCCTCTAACAAAAACAGAGCCCTTGGTCCGCTTTGTCTTCATAGCACTTACCACGGCTGGACAGTTTATATCGATTTATTTTTTATCGTCCGTCATCACCCTCCACAAAAAAATTAAGGTCACACTTATAGCTTTGCCTAGTCTGCTCTCTGGTGTGTCTCCAGCACTTAGAACGGTGCTTGGCACACGGAGGGCACTGGCCTAACTGAATGAGAATGAAATGGGAAGCCACTCCACAGAACAAGACAAGAGCCGAGTCTGAAGTAAGACAATCCGCTAGATGCATGAGGATCACTCCCTACAGGGTAAGAATTCTCTCAGCAAGCTACTGACGTTAAGGAAATCCTGGCTTAGGTGAAGAGCGAAGAGGGTCTGAATTAGGACAGTGTTTACTGAGCACCTATTATGTCAACACCTCAGTAAATAATTCAGTCCCAGCCCCGCTCTCATGGAGTTACTATACCATAAATAATTATGTAATTGTTATTGTGATAAATGCCGAAGCCAAGTTCAAGAGTTTCAATCCTACGTGACTGGATGGACAGTGTGCCGTCCTCACACAAAAGGAATGAGAGATGGTTGAGAAGGAAAAGAGGCTTCATTTTAGACATAACGAGTATGGGGCTCAAGAGTACAAATGGAAATGCGGGTCCAGTATTTAGGAACAAAATAAGGGGCAGAGATACAGATTTGAAAGCCATTTGTAATCTGTAGACTACGCCCCTTACTTGGAAGACATGTCAGCACAGTGTGATCTGCTGGTCCTCAAGACACCTCTGTCAAGGTTACACAACATTTAGTCTTTACAAATCAGCACAGGAAAAATAAGCTTCGACACGTGTGCATCACTTAATGTCTATCTCTTAGAAGTTGGTTTATTTTATGTGATCATTCAAAGTGCAGCTCCAGGGCTGAGCTAGTAAAATTTCGTTCTTAACAGCTGAGGCGGCATGCCACAAAAGCTAAGGAACAAGAAAGATTACCCCTTAGTAGCAAATGTTTCTGGTCAGGAGGTGTGGATACAGAGAACATATTCTGTTTTCAGTGTCTCCACCGTCACAGCTCTCACTTGCCCAACTGGTAACAAGTTGTCTTGAGCTTATTATCTATCCTTTTTTTTTTTTTTAAATTGTGGTAGACTATACCAAACATAAAATGTACCATTTTAACCATTTTTAAGTGCACAGTTCAGTGGCATTAGGTACATTCACGTTGTTGTGCAACCATCACCATCATCCATCTCCAGAACTTTTTCATCTGCCCAAAGCGAAACCCCGACTGCATGAAACAGTATCCCCCATTCCCTCCTGTCTCAGTCTCTGAGCATCACTGTTCTATTTACTTTCTGCACAAATTTGACTAGTTACCTCATTTACATGGATTAATTAACAATGTTTGTCCTTTTGTGATTGGCTTATTTCATTTATTACAACGTTTTTTAAGTTCATCCATGTTGTAGCATATGTCAGCATTTCCTCTCTTTTTAAGGGTGAATAATGTTTCATTGTAGATGGGGGAAAAAAATGTACCACATTTTGTTTATCCATTCAACCGTCAATACACTCCTGGGTTGCTTCCACCTTTTGGCAACTGTGAATAATGCTGCTATGAACATGGGTGGATGTACAAAATACCCATTCTTAAGCTTATTGTTTGAAATCATTTTTGTGTTCTGATCAGATATACAGCACCCTCTGCCCAGACATATTGGGCCATATTTGAACTACTGATCTACTTTGCCTGCCGAAAGCCCAAACTCTGGCCCTTACCTTCACGGCCCTGAACACAGCCGGTCAGGTCCACCGGAACACAGGAGCCATCACGGTCTCCTCTGGCCTGCCATTCTGCAAGCAGCTAAGCATCCTCAGCTTCAACTGAGAAAGGGAGCATGGTGTCTTTAGTTAATGCTTTGGAAATAGTCTGCTTCAAGCTCCGGCAGAGCTACAAGACTTTAAAGATGAGATGCAAAATTTAACAGTAACGTCTCCTATGTCAGTTATTCAGTCACCAACCAGGATAGTCCCATGATCACCTGCAGTGACGTGGGGAAAAAAAAGGTCTTCGTTTCTGGTTCATCTGTAGTCTTTAACAAGAGATGCCTCCAATTTCTAGGTAACTGTGTTGAAACTACAGAAGTTTACCCTGGGACAATAAGGCAAGTGTAACCTACTCTAAAAACCTTTAATTTTACAAAGGCTAAATCAGATACAATAGGGGTCAGCCAACCACAGCCAATGGGTTTGGCCCACGCCTGTTTTCCTAAATGAAGTTTTCCTGGAACACACCTATACCCATTAGTTTGCGTATTGTATACAGCTGCCCTGGTGCTACAAGAGTTGAGTAGTTGCAGCTGAAACCGTAGGACCCACAAATCCTAAAATATTTACTATCTGGCTCTTTACAGAAAATGCTTGCCAACTCCTGGTTCACACGTCTTGGTACATTTTCCCCAACTGGAAACAAGTGGTGACACGATCAGCTGTTGGGGCAGAAAAAGCCTCACTAAACTAACTGCGGGGAAGCTGGCTGGGTCCAGACCAGAGAGGCGATGGGAGTGCCAACACTCAACAAAAGTAGGAAAGTAGATGCTGGGCTTGCCACTTAGGTGGGGCACAGAACACACCTTCAGGAAAGCAATGTGGTCCCATTTTCCATCAATCAGCCTATAAGATGAACCAGGAGTGGACAGGGGGCAAACAGTGGAGTCTCACGCAAAATAACAGTAAATAAACAGACTGTAGTTAAGAAGCATTTCGAGACACGGGCTTCTTAAATTACCCAGCTGGCCAGCCATGCTCCAGAATGTCGCTTGGTTGGTAACTGATTTTCTAGGATACTTCCAACTCTCTCTCCCACCCACACGTCAAGCTCTCTCATTCATCTATCGGCATCCAAATTTAACAGCATCACCCACACTACAACTTGAAGAGAGCAAAACTGACTTTTGATGAATACAAATTGACATCACAAGTGCACATGGGCTCTCAAGGCGCATGGTCTTCCTCTCAGTTCTCACTGCTCGTTAAAAAGAGGCGAGGCTGAAAACAAACACTACCACCTGAAAAAAATCAGTAGAAAACCCTAGGAATAAACACTATCCAGAAGCACATTTCTAATATGGTGTCGTTTCAAAATTAAAAGTCAAGAATTTCATATATCCAGAAGACTAGCAGAAAAAGCCTGCCTCTTTCTTCTCTCCCGAGACAGAAGAGTGATGTTGCATCTGGAACATACACTTCGCTGCCCTCCACGCTCAAAGATGACACTGCAGATGGCTGTCTGCTTCCTGCTCTGCTTCATTCCATCAGCAAGGCAGGTGAGTAATCCGACAGAGGATGTAAAAGCATGGCTCACACCAACAAACAGCTGTGTTGGAGCTCGGATAATATAGCTCTGTGCCTTGGGCAATCCCTTAATATCTCTAAGCTTCAGGGTGTTTTCATCTGTAAAAGGGATGGCTTTGATACAGGACTTCTATGGCTCCTTTTAAGATGATTATTCTAGATCTTATAATTATACCTGTGTAGCTCACTGCATTACACACAACATAAAAATGGCATGCATCAACAAGTTCTTACTTCATTTCCTGATATCCTTCTCCACCTACGCTTTCATCACCAAATCAGCGTGACAAATAAGCCAAGATTCCAGACTCAAAAGTGTGGTTCTTGAAGCCAGTTTCAGTGAAAACTGTGTCCTTGGATTTAGTGGGTCAAAAAGCAATATTCGGATATTGTGTCTTTCACCCGTGAAAAAGACATTTCCTTCTGGAGGCTAAATTCTGAGACCTGGGTTCATAACCTTAGCAGGGGCCTTGGAAAGATGCTGGGACGACTGATGCCAGCAGATCTTGAGGAGCCCTTTATTAGTGGCTAAAAAACAAAGTGTTTGTGTGTGTAGGCAGCTCCTCTCTCCTAAATTATGGGTCAGCAAATAGTACGCAGGTTTGGTGACCCCATTCTGCTCTCACCAAGAAAGAAAGGAGTGGGTGAAGTGAGAGGAAAAAAAAGGTATGAATTTGGTTGGTCTAGCACTCATGAATAGTACTAGTCATGGAGAACGCTCATTGACTCTGGGGAGTCTGCCCAGCTTGCTGGACCCAGATGAACTTGACAGTCACGACCTGAGCACTGGGCTCCTGGCAGTCCAGAGGAAAGGAGATGAACCTGACTGCTGGGAAGAGGGGATGAGAGGCTCTGTGGATGCAAGCCTCTCTATCCAGACCAATCCTTATGCTATAGGTCGCCAAGTAGCCTTGTACTATGTTCCTTCTAACCTGTAAGACAAAATGATTTGCCAGAGAGAAGGACCATGGGCTTTCTCTGATAGAAGATTTCTCAGTTGGGATTCATAACCCAAGATCCAAAGATGGGCTTCTGCTCTCAAGCTGAATGCAAAATACGCACATCTGTAAGTATGTGTATTTTTCTGGGGAGAAGGTTCAATACTTTCATTTTTCAAAGAGGTTTAAGTCACCATGGATAGAAAATGTGATTTAAAAAAAAAATCCAATATATTACCCTTTTCTGTTACGCTCTACTTAATTATCAAACAGGTACTCAAGGAATTTAATTTCAAATATTTCCGAAAAGAAAATTAAGCAAGATTCAAGAGTGGGCAGTGAATTTTGAGACTATGGCCTACCTGCTAAATGCTGACTTTCACACTCTCCATAAAACTCGAGTAGAAAAGATGACAGTTGTTAAAGATGAGTACAACTGACCTGAGGTAGATTAATTCGCACGGGAGCATCTGAAGTCAGTTCATTACCATCAGCACTATCAGTAAGAGAAGAGGCAATGGGAGCACATGGAAGAATACTTGACCTGGAATGCAGAGACCAGGAGTCTAGCCTCTAACCCTAGCTCTGCCTAATTTAATCTGTGACCTTGGACAAGTCCCTTCTTCTGTGCTTGGGTCCTCATCTGTAAAATGCAAGCTACTGAAGCAGAGCAGTGATTTGCAAACTCTTTTAAGGCAATGAACATCATCTAGAATTCATCAGAAGCTAAAACAAATTCAAAATGGCAGCTTGGACATTCACATTTATTTCCATTCCCTTTAGAAACCCATTAAATTATTATTTGACTTACTGAGCATTTAACCACATGATTGTTTTAAGTGTATTAACTAATGGAATCCTTAACACTCTAATTAGGTCGGTGATGATCCCCATTTTACATGTGAAGGAACTGAATCACCAGCGTTTAAGGAACTTGCCCAAGTTTTCACAACTAATATGTGGCAGAGCCAAGATTCAAATCCAGATAGTCGGCTCAAATCTCAGACTGACTGTCAAGGAACAGCAAAGATCCCAAGGGGAAAAAAACGCCGACAGAGAGAGCAGATTAGAAATGTCACCCTATTATGGAAGATGAAAAGCAGACAAATGAGTAGTAACTGATTTAGCTGGAGAATGCTAAGCGCTGCAGGTGTAAAGCCATTTTAGAATCCTCTCCAAAACTCAACTGTTGGAGACACACAGGATTATTCTCAAGCTGTGAGCATAAGGCGGGCTGAAAACAGGCAGGCCTAGTCCCCTCACCAGGCAAGCAAATGCTCCGTCACTGCCCCAGCAGACGACTGGAGGTTTATTCTCTGGACAGGATAAACTAGAGACTTCAGACTTGGATAACCAGGGCACCACTGAAGACAAGGGTGCGGCACCATTCAGGGGGATTAAGTGAAAGTCTGCATACAGAAGGAAGAACCCCTAGTCCTCTCTCCCATCATCAGGCTCCTAAGGATAATAGCCAGGCTTCCTCCAACAAGGCAGAAGCCTGAAGCTCACCCATGGACTCTGAACACATTCCATTTAAAAGTACAAGTCCATCACCCCACATCATGTGGCCCCAGACCAGGAGCATCACCAGTGAAAAACTTGTCAGAAACACAAATTCTCAAGCCCATGCCAGACCTGCTGAATATGAAATTCTGGGATGAGGCTCAAAAACCAATGAATAAGGCGGCCAGGAGATTCGAATGCCCACTAAAGTTTGAGAACCACTGCCCTATAGGGAGGCCCACTAGTCAAAAAACCCATCCACATCAAAGTTTCCAACCAGCTTTTCAGTGCATATTTGGAAGACAGTCTGGAATCACCAGAAGTTTCAGGAAAGACACTATCCTGAAAGACAGACCAACACAGATTTCACAGAGCAGCTCTAGGGGAGGGAAATGGAGCAGAGCCTGGTTTGCCTGGCCTCACCCTGCCCCACACCATCACATGGCTAGTGGGCTACATCTCAGGCTCTACATAACAGTTAGAAAACCAGTGAAGCAGATGCTTTCTCTGGTCCAGTTCACCTCTTGCCTGTGCCTTTATACTGGTCTTTATTTCTCAGATACAGCAATTTACGCTGACACGCTTGGTTGGAACTTTCTCTGATAATTTACTTATTTGGAACTACGTCTGATAATTTATTTGTCCCTTTGAATGAACAAAAAGCATTTCAATGGAAAAATCATACAAGCATTTTTATGCTAAAGGGTTGCTATATTCTGTGTTTGCATTAAATTCAGAGGAAAAATACACTGGTTTCATTTATGTAGAAGTATCTGTGACCATCTCTCTATCATGCCCTTTTTGCTTCTCTGTCTTACAATCTTTCCCTAGATCACCCTTTCAGGCTAAATCTTAATCTGAACATTCTCCTTTATTATTGCTTCACACCAGTCTCTACTCACCCCAAGTGTTACTGCCACAACCAGCTCATCCTTTTGCTTACAAATCTCTAGGAGCCTTGACATCGCCTACCACGTAATAACCATGGACAAAAATCTTGCATTTATATTTACTTCCTCTGCCTCCTTTAGTCCAGCTCATTTTTGTGAAACCCCTTGGTTCTCCCTAAAGATCCTTCCCCCTCAGGCCACTTCACTCCTCTCCTGCAAAACTAATCTCCTTCAGGAGGGGTTTAGTGTGATGAAAAACTTATGCCAGGAATTATGAAAAGAATACCACAATGTTCTCATTTAATCCTCATGCTAATACTGAGAATCAGGAATAATTCCTATTTTTACATCTGGAAGACTGATGCTTAGAGAAATTAAGTAACTTGCCCAAGGTTACAACTAGAATTTTAATCCAAATCCTTCAATCGCCAAAGCCACACTCTTAGCCATTCTACGCTACTGTCTCCAACAGTCTGACTCAAATATGTGGAAGGAAAAAAGGCTTCCTTAACCCTACAGAAAATAAAGAGCAAAAAAAAGCTCTGCTGTAGTATCGTTTTGTTTTGAAACGAGGTCATCCACAGATGCTGAGAGCCTTCCAGCCAAAGCACAGCAGGGAACATGGCTTGCTGCAGCGCATTCCCACCTGGAGGGCTCCACATGGCTCAGCAGCTTAGCTAAGGAGCAGCCCAGCATGCCTCTCCACCAGGAATGGATGCAAAGCACAGGTGGAAGGCTGGCTCTCACACCCAAAATGCCAGCAGGGAACAGGTGATTAAGAGATCTCGCTCCCCACGCAACCTGTCAGTCCATTATCCGTGACCTTTACGGTGGTGGTGATGGTGTGCCTCCCCGTAGGAGAGTAGATGCCCACCTCAAAAGATTTCCGGGTCCGATTTTAAAAGCTCTTTAGAGACAAGGTAGTAACCTACCAATCAAGGGCAAGCAGTGACTCTTAAGGAAAAGCCTGCGCCTCTACAACACAGCTAACTTCGAAAGGGCACAAAGAAATAGCTGTGGTGACAAAAGATGCTTCAGTGATGCCCATCGTAACGTAAAGACGGCCACCGCCCCTTCCTCCATGGAGGGGGCTGCAAGTTCATTTTCTCTTGTCCGTGTGACAGAAAAGGGAGGCGGGCACCCCAATCTCTCCTATTCCGAGGGCCTCAGCGGCGCAGCTCTCAACCTTTCCTTCTAAGGGCTGAGAGGCTGTGCCTGTCCGTCTCCCACTCAGCCCCAGTCCCCGTCTCCGACTCGGCACCTCTCTCTCCCCTATTCGGTCTCCCTCCAACCTCCTCTCCCCACCCCTCTGCTCGCTAGACCTCTTTTCCCCTATCAGCCCCGCCCCTCTTTACTCCCCTCTCGGTCCCTTTTCCCACAGCCCCGCGCCGCCCAGCTCTCAGTACCTTGAGCGTCACGTCGCACAGTTTGCCCTGCCGCCGGATCTCCTCCATAACGCCGTAGCCGCGACTAGGCAACTCGGACACGGAGAAGTGTACCAGATCCTCCAGCTCCTCCGCGCCGTCCTCCACCATCTTCCCCGGCCGCCGCGACTGCGCAGGCCTGGCCGGCCGGCTCGAAACTAACCAGGGCGGGGTGCAGCGCGGCGCACGCGGGCGGCAGCTCGGGCGCAGGGCTGGGATCCGACGGGCCTGCGCGGCCACCGTAGCCCGAGGCAGCCCTGCGCCGGAAGCCCTGCTGCCCCGCTTCCTGGTTCACGGCCGGTCTTCGTCCCCTCGCTATCCCGACCTGGGTCTCGCGCCGGCCTCAGTCTTCCTAAAATCATCGGTACCATCTCCGTCTTTCCAATTCTGCCCTGACTTTGTATCTTTGTACTTGTATCTCAACAGAAGACCACACGCTTCGTTTCCGCCACCACCCTGAGACTTCCGGAACCTCCGGAAGCCGCCCGTTGCCATGGCGGTTGTGTACACAGCCCGGCAGCCGAGCGAACCGATTTTGCGGTCGCGGCAGTTGCAGCGGTCGCGCGTTGGGAGAGCCGCTGCCCGCGGAGCGGTGAGCAGGGGCCACGCGCCGCTGGGGCGAGGTGAAGGGAGGGTGGACACTGGGTGTACGCCCGGGCAGCTGCAGCGGATGGAATCGGAACACCGGTCCAGGAGTGCCCGGGTTTGGCTCGCTGAACTGTGAAACCCGAGCAGAGGAGGACGCGGCATCGCGGGGGCGGCTTCAGCCTGGCTGCAGCTTAGAGTCTGCACATCTAACGTTCTTTAGCCCCACGAGGGTCATGCGTCGCGCCTGAGGTTCGCAGGGCGCGAGGCGCGGGGTCAGAGATCCTCTGAACTCTTCATCGCTTGGCTTGTTTTTGAACTGGAGGAGGCTTCCGGAACGACAGTCTGAGCCCTTCGCTTTACTGTAAAGCCTTTAAAGATGAGAAAACCGCTCGAGAGAGACAGAAATGGTCCCCAGGTCCGCTGCATGTTGGGTGAGGAAAAGAAAAAAGGCCTGTTCTGCCTGGATCTGAGTCTTTTGTTAAGCCCAAGAATGGATGCGTTTGGGCCCTAGTTTGGTTTGGTTTGGTTTTTCAGTTCAGATACTGCTGCCACTCTGGTGGCTATGAGGATTTCCCATGAGAGCTCCTCGTCTGGGCAGAAGCGCTGGAAGATAGGGACTCTCCTGATGCCTACCGTCCCAGCAGATGCTCCCTCTCCTTGTATCAAGCCTTTAGAGTCTTGGTAGCAATTCTGTTCATTCCCATTCCTAAAACAAACGAGGAAACCTTGAGGGGTGTTTCCTGGTGACCACTCCGAGATTCACTTCTTTACACCAGAAGTATGTAAGTGTAGTGCCGCTGAGGGAGGGGCATTCCCCACAAGGTCTGGAGGAGAAGGACCCTACTAAAAGGGAGGGTGTGGTGAGGGGCTGAATATGGTTTCCTGCAGGTGGTGCCCGGTAACCAAGTGTCCTTCTAGAAGAGCTGTGGGCTGAGGGATTGAAGATGGTGTGGAAGCGGGTGTGACATTATTTGCCCCTTGGGACTTTCTCAGTAGTGACTGAAGATGGACCCACATTTGGAGATTCAGCCACCCTCTGACTTACAACCACGGCCATCACCATCCACCATTTCTTGAGCACCTGCTCTGTGCTGGGCACTGTTCTGGACATTTGAGGGGGGATTCAAAAGAGATAAAAGACGCAGCTTGTAATTTAATTTAGGAGCTGAAACCCACTCAAATGATGCGACGTAAGAACAGTAACAAGCATTTCAGTAAGTGCGAGATGGCATGGGGTCCCCAAATAGCTGGGTGTTGAGGGGCTGCTGAGTAGCAGACTCACAGGAGGGGTGTAGTTAGTAGAGAAGGCTTGCCTTGGGTGGGTATGGCTCCTGGCGTGCCTGGAGCCATGGGTATGGTGCATGGAGCAATGGGTGTGTGCATGGGGAAGGCTTTGGGAAGCCTGAATAGGGTGACTGCATGTGCATGTGCATGTTGGCAAATTGCAGGGCAGAGAAGGGCCAGGCTCTGAGGGGAGGGCGATGCTTGGAGCTGGCCTGTGCTGCCTTTGTACCGTCAGTGGGTGGGAGCTGTTGGGAGGGCACCTGCTCCAGAGCTGCCCTGCTTCATGGTTCCTTTCAGAGGGCATCCGGAGCAGGACAATGGGTCTTTGAACTGGTGTGGGGAATGGTTCCCAGAGCTTTAGAGATTGAGAGTGTTTGCTGGAGTCAAAACACCTTCCTCCACTCTCAACGTCCCAGTAGTCTAGAGTAAAGTGAACTTAGAAATGGGGGGTTCTCTTCAGTTTACTCAACTTAGGATTCACGTTAGAGCTATTCATGGCCTTTTGTTTCTACAGTTCAATTTTGCAGACAAAAATTTTAGGACTGAAATTGGATAAACCATTATCCTTGCTCACCTGGATACCTTTCAGATTCATTTGCTAAAAATTAGAAGCCCTGGATGATGTCACAGTGGGAAAGACTTCCATAAATCACTGCCTGAAGAATGTAGGAAGTGGATACACACTCTACAATAGGCAAATATGAAGGCAACGTGTTTGCTTATTCGATTTGACATCTGAAGGGCTTGTAACTGGGGTTAGAGTTTAATGTCCACATCATTGTAACGAAACAAAAGAACAGGGCCTGTCTTTATTTAACCTGCTTCTATCGAGATACTTACTGCCACTTGATGATAGTTAATATAATTGTAAGAGGAAATCAAGTGGTCAACTCAAGTTGTGTCTAGAAATATGGAGGAACATTCACATTTTAAAAACGTGGAATCATTTTTATGAGGTAACACGCATTGAACCGTTCTTAGATAATGCATGTAAAATGTTGACATTGACTGTGCTTTTTTAAAAAGTGCAATAATTATATTTCAAAGAAGAAGTCCCTGTTAAACCCGACTTTTTCTTTCCAGTAAAGATCTTGAAAATTAGCTTTTTAACGATATTAAACCTTCTTTCTGTTTATTTGTTAGAGTGCTTTGCAATAGCCCAGGCAAGCTATTTTTTCCTTAATAACTGTGTTGATACTGCTTTTTTCCCATTTGAAGATGAAATGGAATCAGCTCCTTATGCCTCATGTTTCCCTAACTCTTCATAAATTCAATAAATTCGTTTGTTGGTTGTCTATTTCAAAAGTATCAAGGAGTTTTCTTTAGCCTCCACTCCCCTCCCTTGCCCCATGAAAGTACAGGTTATTCTAGGAGCAAATGCCTCCTTTCTGATAAAACTGGTCTCACCCTAATGGGATCAAAAGAGAAGCGTATGAGACCCCAGACATTCTTCCTTGTCTCTGTTCAGAGTCTGTTTTGTACATTGTGGAGCATCAACTTTAAATGAGTCGTTAGCATTCTTTCTTTATATTCATGGTTCTCTAAAAGTGAAATTATTGAAATTTCAGAGCCCAGTCTTAGGACTACATCACTATGAACTACTTGATGATATTGTTCAAATTATTTTTAAAATGCAAAAAGAAGGAAAGAAAAAAATAATAGATTGATCTTTGAAAAATTTGTATGTAGAATAAGAAAATAATTCATCTTGGAACAATTTAAAATTGTATTATGTTAGTTTGCCCAATAGTTTTGAACAATGAGGTTATTTGGTATATTTTTTCTAGACTTTTATACTGATTTCTAGTATGACTTAACTAGATTTAACACAATTGGTAATTGCAGATAGATTTTTACTTAGCTTTTTTTAGAGCTCTTGACATTTTCGTGTAAGAGGCATCTAAAGAGCTGGTTAAGTTTGAAGTTCCTCTTAAAGCAATAAAAATCTGTGCAGTTATTCACTTAATAACCCATTTGCTTTTCCACTGTGTGTCAATACTGGAACCAAAATTTACTACCTAACTGGTATTAAATACTTTTTCATAGACACTGTCCAGTGTCATTTGACCAATGAGATTAATATCCAATAAAAGATGCGATTTCTTAGTTATTATTGGGAGGGTTGTACTATTCAGCTTTTAAAAATGTTTAGACCTTAGTTGAACAGGATCTTGGAGATCTATTAACTCTCCCGTTGATGTAACTAACTCCTTTTGTAGCATCTCTGCCACCTGGCATCTTGAATGTGCTTGACAGTTTATGGTGTTTATGGTCCTTCCTTGAGAAAGTCTTGTCCATTATAGGACAACACTGCATACTAGGAAGGTCATTTGCCTAAATCACATTCCTGTCAATTATTTCTATAAGCGTCCTATTCATCCTATTCCATGAAGTCACATCAAATATTTATTTTAACATTTTATTATTTATAGTAATTATTTGTGATATGAATGAATACAAATATATATGTGTCTACCTGAAAGAAAACAATGAGAATATAGTTAGATTTTAGAAGAGGGAGAGGGGATAGGGGACTCTGTGATTTTTCTCAGTGGAGTGCCAGAGAAGAAAGAATATACGATTATGGGCTAAATTAAATATGCTTCTAGAAAATCTTTTCCTGATCTTAGTCTGATGGAGATGCTGCATCTGAAGTGAGGTATGCTAATGAAGCAAAGAATTAGTTTTAAGGCCTTTCATAGTAAGTATTTTCAAGGAAAATACAGTGAATGAGGCAAAGCATAAGAGGAATAAGAGAACATTTCTAGAAACCACCTCTTAGATTAGGCCACAAAGGGAGCAGTCTTTGCTTCATATTTCGGTCCTTTGGGGGGTCATTGCTGGAAAACGAGGCAGCCTGTAAAGTTGGGAGTACAGGTACCTGTTGAGCAGTGCCCTGTGGGTAGACTGCTCCCTGAAATGCCAGGGGGCGAAAAGGAAGGCGCGCCCCACTGGGATGGGAATGTGGCCTGCACAGCACTCTTTTCTGCTTCTTGAGGAACGGCTCCTCCCCTCTGAAATGTCGTTTGATGATGACTACTGGAAATTTTGCTGTTTTCTTCCTTTTAGGTAGAATGGGTACGAGGAAAAAAGTTCACGCATTCGTCCGTGTCAAACCCACCGATGACTTCGCTCATGAAATGATCAGATACGGAGGTGACAACAGAGTAAGTGCAATGTGTTTGCCTTCACCTGCCTAGGCCTCCCTGTCCCAGCTCACTGCACGGTGACCCTGTTGCCACAGCCTTTTAGGGACCAAGACAGAACCGGTAAAGTTCAGATGGACTCTGGAGTCCGTAAATCTAAACCATTCCCTCACAACGCTGTTTGATGGGGAAATTCACGAAACTCCTGTTTTTAATTGTCATTTTGGTTGAATAAGTTTACCTTTCCGTGTCTGACACAAAAATTGACATTTGTCCACACTCACAGAATTCTGGTGATCAGATCTGCTGTTACAGATCTATCGGGGATACAGGAAGACGTTTCAAGTCGATTACTGTTAAACTAACCAAAGCAGTGAGAGAAACTCTTATAGGGAGAGCTGGAAAGATTGATCCATTCCCACGTCCTCGCCACAGTCCTGAGAACCTTTCTGAAGCCTGTGACAGGCTTACGGCAGCTTGAAAGTGTTAGATGTTTTTATTCAGCAAACATTTGTGGATCTACTGCGGGTAGCATCAGGACATTCTCTTAGGGAAGAATTCAAGGGCACCTGCTCAAGCTTCGAAAGTCCTAGCCGTCAGAAGTTCACATGCAGCCCTGTGAAGGGCACCCCGCTGGACATGGTTTCAGTGAACACAGAAGCACAGAGCTGTTCATGTGTGCATGGACCAAGCCTCTCTCTCTCGATCTTAGTTTTGTTGTGCATGGCCATGCTTGGCTCCTGGATTAGGGCAGCCAGTGTAAGGGCCCATCGAGAATCTGTTAGCATCAGAAATCCCCATTGCGGAGACTAGAATCTGTCAATGACATAACCCAGCGTGTTCTTAAACCAGCTGCTGCCACAGTGACTTGCTGTGGAGGGATCGAAAAATCTAAAAATATGTTTTAAACTCTTTGCACCTAAAAATCTGCTGATTACAAGTAGGTAGGCACCTTTGATTGACTCCAATACCAGTGAGTAACTGTGTCTGACCAGGCCAGAGCCTTTTCTGCAGCCCCTGTTTCATCAGTACTCACACTGGCCATAGCGTGCCTGTGGAAGTAGGCGCTCACCACAACGCCGAGGGAGGGTGCACTGCCGGTGACCAGAGAGAGAGAGATGGCACGCAAGCCCAGCCTCTGTCACCAAGCACACTTTTCTCTCTGGCCTGATCCAAGGCCTCCCTGTGCTTGTAGAATGTTGTATCTAAAGCTGCTTCAATAAGAATGTGCTTGACCCCATATCACAGGTGGGGGAACCAAACTGCACCCCGTAAACAAGGGAGAAGTGTATTGCAACTATTAAGTGCTCCAGTTTCCTGATCCTTCCACCTTAAGGGTCATGTGGCCTCCCTGCAGGATAATCCTTCTCCCATCCCTAAGAAGGCATCTGGAATGCCAGCCCACATGTTGGAGCCCCTGTTAGTTCTCAAGTTCACATCCACTGTTTCCTCCAGGTCAGGCATCAGCTACCAGGGACTGAGCACCAGTTTCTTAACACGTAACTAAGTCTTTCTCTCCCTTTCCCTTGCTCTCATTGTTTTGCTCTCTTTCTCTCTGCCCCGTCCCTCCAACCCTCCCTCTCTTCTAGACCATTGATATTCACTTAAGAAAAGACACCCGGAGAGGAGTCGTCAATAACCAGCAGACGGACTGGTCGTTCAAGCTGGATGGAGTCCTCCATGACGCCTCCCAAGAAGTGGTGTATGAGACGGTCGCAAAGGATGTGGTTACTCAGGCCCTCGATGGCTATAATGGTAATTTAGTTCCTTAACTGTTGTTTTATGTAAGGACCCACGGGACCCCTTGTGGAGGAAGAGGTGCGAGTATTTTATGGTGAATAAAATAAAATACAACCTCACTTACTAACTTTGGTTTGCTTATTTGTTGGTCTCTATGTTCTTATGGGAGAAACCTTGTCATTTGCTTGGTGACGTTGTGGGCACAGCTTGATCCAGTGTGCTGGGGCCCTGCCTTCATAGGCATGATCGGGCTGTCTAAAGGTCATGAGGACTCGACTATTACCCTGTTTCTGAGCTCTCAACTGTTAGTTTTGAAGATCATGCCCTTATGATGAATTCGAGTCCCAACATTTTTCTCTTGGCTACCTGCCAGGAGCTTTTTCTATTCGTTCTATCAACACACGCAATCTACTGCTCATATTCTAGTATAGGCTTATTTACGTAGATCCCTAAAACCCTGAGTAGAGATTGATTTTTTTAACAAAAGCAGTTTTATTAGAAATTTTTTACAAATTTGTTCAACGTAAGATGGTTTTAAAATCTTTAAAAATTTTAAATCCCTTTATATCATAATTTGAAGGCATTGCCTATATGGTGGCTGCTAACTAGAATAGTCCCTGTTTGCAAGTTTTAGGTCTTCCGTTAAGAGTTCCTGGAGTGTAGATGCTCAAACATTGTAATCACTGTCTGTGATAACAGGTGTGGTTGACCCTGAGGCCATGTGTCCCTGAAGAGGTAGAGACTGAGGTTCCAAGGCCCAGGGAGATTTAGAATCTTGGGCCCCTGGTGCCGTGAAACCACAAATGGGCTCTGAGTCCCAGCTGAAGTGACTCCTTCCTACACATTTGTGTCGAGTTAATAGACACTCTTTCTTAGGGCCCCATGTAATTGGTAAAACCTACCAATCGCAGGAACTAGGGCATCTGTTTGGCAAAGGCAAACACTGATTTCAGTGGCCCAGCCCTGCCTGGGCAGGTCTGCTGTGTAAACGCCCAAAAGCGGCCTTTGGGATGGGGTCTGGTTCAGGCTGCCTACGCCTGGAGGAAGAGCAGATGGGAACCAGAGCCCAGGCTGACAGTGGTTGGCGTCCTAGAGTCTGGTGGTGATGGTAGGTGTAAAGGATGTGAAAGATGCAAGTGAAAGTCTTCCCAGAGGGGGCAGTGGCACCAGCTTAGGACCTGGTTGTGGCCTGTTTCTGAAAGTGACATAGGACCAAGCAGTAACCCTGTTTGGTCCTGTGGGAACTTGCAGTCTTCCAAGAATTCTCAGTATTAACAGGAAATGCCCTTCCTGCTCCCATCTCCTCCTGGGGATTTTAAAAGCCCTTCTTGTCTCCTGCCTGGCCAGCCCCCAGGGAGGCCTAGCCCTGAGACCCTGGCAGTCCATGGCTTTGCTAAGGAAGGGCTGGAGTTCAATGCTCTTATCTCCTCCTCCATCTTTCTAGGAAAAATCCCCGGTTCCTCTGTTCCCTGGGAGTCCCTACGCTCCTCAGATCTCCTGGTGGAGGGACTAGTAGAGCCCTGTATGGCCCACAGACTCAGAGCAGCTGTCTGTGTTTTGATCATTTATATCTCTGTTTCCCCGCCCACTCTGTGGCAGGAATCCTGCTCCCCATGGCCACCTTCACACCAGGGGCCTGGCTGGCACTGGGCATGCTGGAGGATGGGAGAGCTATCCTTGGAGCTATTTTCCTGGATGTCACCAAGTCATGTTTTGGAATGTTTGCAGGCACCATCATGTGTTATGGGCAGACGGGAGCTGGCAAGACATACACCATGACGGGGGCAACTGAGAATTACAAGCACCGGGGGATCCTCCCTCGTGCCCTACAGCAGGTAGAGAGTGGGCCCACGGGCGGGATGCCACACGGGTCCCCCTCTCTCTACCACAGATGCTGCCAATCCCAGGCCAGCCACTGGAGACAGTGGTGTCTAGGTCTCAGAGGAGTCACAGCTTTTAGAGAGGACAGGATGCATATGGTGGGGAGGGTGTGTGTCGGTGTGTGTCAGTGTGTCAGAGGCATCAGGAAGCCAGGAGTTGGGGTTTCAGACTCTGCCTCACACCCATGCCAAGCCTGTTTCCTCATTCGTGAAGGGGGTTGGGACATGCTGGCTGGCTGGCTGGCTGCTCTGATGGTCTGTGATCCTGTAGTTGAGGATTTGCAGGTCTGAATCATGTTCCTTCCTGGTTTTAACGAGGGGATACGGACCCTGCAGAGCATCCTCACTGCCTGCCCAAGCTTCTTCCACCATCACAGCCTCAGAAAGAGCCAGGGGAAGAAGGAGGGTGACATCAGCTCTCGGGACCGAGTCTGCCCCGATAGTCTGGGAAGTGTAACTGAAGACAGAGGACAGAAGGGCCTCTCTTTGGGGTCCAGTAGCCTGGGTTCTGTGAGGACCCTCTATTTGGAGGTAGGAGGCAATCAGCTTTTACCCGAAAGCATCTTGAGCTTTCGTTACTCTGTCCTGTAAGAAGTATAGATGTCCCTCTGGAGCAAAAACCATCCATGCTCTAATATTCGAAGCAATATCCCATGGTCAAAGCTTCCGTATCTCATCATCTTAGTCCAGCTCAGTGCTACCCAGTAGAAATATAATGTAAGTCATATATGCAATTTATGAGTTTCCCAGCAGCTACATGTTTTAAAAGTGTGAAATTAATTTTAATATTTTACTGAACTCAGTATATCCAACATATCATTCCTATCTGTAATCAATATGAAGATGACTGAGATAGTTTACATTCTTTTTCTCATACTAAGTCTCTGAAATCCAGTGTGTATTTTATACGTACAGGACATTTCAATTTGTACATCAAATATTCATCAGTATTACTTGATCTGTATTTAGATTTTACAGAATCTACAATTGAAAAAGTAGGTTTATGACCCCAAGTTGTTCCAAACACACTTAAAAATTTACCAATAACTGAATTCAGCCTCAGTTTTTAAATGTCAATTTCAGTCCTTTGAAATTCAGTAAAATTTCAAATTCAGTTCCTCATTTGCACTAACTGCCGTGCAAGTGCTCAGTAGCCGTCTGTGACTAGTGTCTCCCATATCGGACAGGACAGATCTAGGCTGTCAAAGCAAAATGGGACCTCAGGGATAATCTAGCCCAACTCCCCCATTTGACAGATAAGAAAATTAAGTTCCAGAGAGGGGAAAAGACTGGTCCAAAATCCCTTGCTGATAAGTACTGGAGAGGGTATTAGAAGTTGAGAGGGCTGACTTCCAGCTTTGCCTCCTCTTACTAGCTAAGTGACCATAAACGAATCATTTTATTGCATGGAGTTCTCCACAGATGGGTATTGCCCTAGTCTGCTTCAGTCACAGAGGGCTGTGAGGATGGAATTAAATCATGGATGTGAAAGAGGCTTATATATGGTGAGACCCCATAAAATAAGAGAACTGCACTCCAATTCATCATGCCTCTACTTAGAACTTTTCAAGTCTTAGTCAAACCTGTAAGTCAAACCTCAAAAAACAAGATGTGAATAGATAACACCCAATGGACTAAGAATTATAATAACAGTTATTGATAACTGTCACACCAACTAGACTGCACGTTCTGTTAGGACCAGGATTTTCTTGTACTTCTTGATGCTCCCTCGTGAGATAAGAACTCCGCTAACACTAGCTGGTCATCAGGCTTCTGCTCTTGGTGACTGCTGTCCGACCTCCCGTCTAGGTTTTTCGGATGGTCGAGGAACGCCCCACACATGCCATCACCGTGCGTGTTTCCTACCTGGAAATTTATAACGAGAGCCTGTTCGATCTCCTGTCCACTCTGCCCTACGTTGGACCCTCAGTCACGCCAATGACCATCGTGGAAAACCCTCAAGGGGTCTTCATTAAGGGCTTGTCAGTCCATCTCACGAGTCAGGAGGAGGATGCTTTCAGCCTCCTCTTTGAGGTGAGTTATCAAGTCTTAAGGATTCCGTCCTTCCTCCCACCCTTCTCCCTTCTTCCTTCACTTCTTTCCTTCCTTTTATTCTTTTCCCCACTCCCTTCTTAGTTTTTTACTTTGATAATCAGAATGAAAATTAATATATACTCATTTTGTCTATGCCATGCCACCCTGAACAAGCCTAATCCTGTCTGATCTCGGAAGCTAAGCAGGGTTGCCCTGGTTAGTACTTGGATGGGAGACCACCTAGGAAGACCAGGTGCTGTAGGCTTAAAAAATAAAAAATAAGGGGTTGTAAGTTGAAAAGGTCCTTGGAATCTGTGAGGTCAACCAAGGGTTGCCCCGCCTAAAAAAATTTTTTTAAAGAAAAAATATATACTCATTTAGCAATTTCAGCCAGTAGTGAAAAAAATATAAAAATTAAAAAATAAAAATTGGGCGTAGCTCCATAGTGTAGTAGTTAGCATGTCTGCTTTACATGCAGAAGGTTCTGGGTTCACACCCCAGGTGGAACCACGGACCATACCCTGGGTGTGCCAGGCCCTGGGGTGCACACAGTGAGTGTGTGGGAGGAGATGCCCCACCTTCAGAGATTCAGTTCTTAAAGGGAAAAAAACGGCAATATCCATAGATCAGGGGTGAAAATAGCGGGGAGATTAGAGAGGAGGGAAAAATTTTTTTAAAAATAACGAATTCACTCATTTGTTTTCTACAATAATATATATTTTGGCTTATTTCCTTCTAGTCTTTTTTTCTTTACATAATTGAAATTGTCCTTCTCATTTTCTAGTTAATATTATATCATGGGCATTTGTGGTATAGAAAAGAAAATAAGGTTAATGTCCTTAGTATGTAAAAACTCTTACAAATCAATTAAAAAATTCCACAGTGTATATTATTTTTATGAAAGTCACGTCACTTGGAACTCTTATACATTGCTGGTGAAATGTAAAATTGTGTAGCCATTTTGGCAGTTTCCTAAGAAGTTAAAATTAATTTTATCCATAAGACCTAGCAATTATACCCCTAGGAATCTACCCAAGAGAAATTAAAGTGCATATATATGTATACAAAAGCTTGTACACAAATATTCATAGCAGCTTTATTCATAATAGCCAGAGACTGGGAATAACCAAATATCCATCAACCAGCGAATGGATAAACAAAATGTGGTACATCCATACAATAGAAAACTATTTAGCAATAAAAAATAAAATAGAGTACTGATACATGCGGCAACATGGGTGAATCTCAAACAAACAAACAAACAAAACATGCTAAATGAAAGAAATGAAAAAGATTCCATACTGTATGGTCACATTAATTTGAAATGTCCGAATATCCTCATCTCTAGAGACAGAAAGATTAGCAGTTCCCCAACGGCTTTCTGAAGTGATAGATAAAACATTTCTAAAATAGTATTGTGATGATGGTTGCACAACTCTGTAAATTTACTAAAAATCATTGAATTGTGTAACTAAAACAGTTAATTTTATGGCATTTAAGTTAAATGTCAATACAACTTTTTTAAAAGTCCTGTAGCTGTCCTCAGGAGTGATTTACATCAGACGCCTTGTATCTACAGGAAATAAAGGCCTCCCAGGTGACAATAATGGGGCATCCTCATCTTACTGTTGCTCCTAACATTTCACCATGAAAGATGACATTTGTTGTCGGGTTTTTGGTGGCTTAAGGTTAAAGAAGGTCCAAGTTGAGGAAGAATTGTTATTGTGAATAAGTACGCTCTCCAGACCTCTAAATTCTTTAAAGTTTTACCACTTATGGCCTGCCACCCATGTTTCCTCAAACAGCATAGTTTAATTTGTTTTTTTAATGTATGTTCTTGCTGTATATTTTTCATTTTCTACATCATATTACATGGTGTGGCTATCCTACATTTTAGTTATCCATTCTATTTCTGGTGGACATTTGGATTTTCCTAGAAATGTTCTTGTAAGTATATCCCTTGCTGTAAGCATGAATGTCTCTAAATAAAGCCAAGGACTGCCATTTCTGGGTCATGGAGAATATAGATGTCTTAAGCTTTCTTAGAAGATCCCAACTATTTTCCATACTGGTATACTCCCACAGCTGTTTCTCAGACTTCTCATTATTCCTCTGGCTTTAAAATTCTAACTGATCTCTCTGGTGTGTAGTGTTTCCTACTGTGGCCTTGGTTTGCATTTTCCTGATTACCCGTGAAATTAAAGACCTTTTTCATGTGTTTATGGACCATTTGGATTTTCCTGTTCCTGTTTTCTGTTTATTTTCCTTACAGACTTTTTTTTTTTTTCTCTTGGGAGTATGAGTAAATTCTTTATATAGTCTGAAAACTAGTTTTTTTTTTTTCTTCAGTAAAACGAGTTCTTTTTCGGTAGCTTTTTTATATGTATTACAAATATTTCCTAGTTCCTGTGGCCTGCTTTTTTTCTCTCTTTCTTTATGTGTTATTTGATGAATAAAAATTCTTAATTTTAGGTTAGTTGAATGTGTATTTTTTGTTGTTGTTGTTTTGGCTTTTTGTGTAAAGAGCATAGAAGAGGACTTTTTAAAAGTCCGGTGGTAGCACTCACTAGTGAAGCCATCTGATCCTGGACTTTTGTTTGCTGGGACATTTTCAATTACTGATACCATCTCCTTAAACATATTAAACATACTTATTTTATATTCTTTAATAATTCCACTCTCTTCTCATTTTGAGTGTCAGTTCTGTAGTTATTCTTTCTAGTGATTTCTGCTTACGGTACCTTGTTTCGGTGTGTGTTTTGTAATACAACTTTAAGCTCTCCTTCCTTGGCCTTTATTTGAGGTTTGGATTGAGAATATATTACTGTAGAAAATATGTTAAATTTTTTTTCTTTCAGGAGCCTAAGGGACATTACCAATCCAGGCCCTCTTTAAATCAAATGTTTATTTTAAGGTTGTCAGAACTTATAAGTAGTATATATTATGCCCCAGTCTCATGTTCAGCTGAGGTTACAATTGTGAATTTTTGGAGACATTCTTTCACCCCTCTTCGCCAGACATAATTACAGTGTTGAAATAGTTCCCTTGCTCTCCACTTTCTGCAGCAGATTTTCCTCTATTTCTCTTTTGCCAGAGGGCATAGATTTCAGGGACATGGATTATTAGACACTTACCTCAGATAGACCCAAAGCTTTCTCTGACTTCATCTGTATGGTTAGATTATAAAGTGTCGAGTCCAGAACTGTGAAGGGTCCCTCCCCCAAGTATATGTATAAAAATACACACACACACACACACACACACACACACACACACACACACACGAGAGACACCACGCCTCTGAATCAGAAACCAGATCTGTATTACTCAGAGCCCCACAGTGGCAATAGTGGCTATAGTAATGTCATAGCATAGTTTCCTATACCCCACTTCTCCCATAGAGCAACACAGCGAGGACAGATGTCACACGTGTTTACAGAGGGGCAGGGGTGTCTGTACTACTGAATTCCAAAGTTGTGAATCTCAGAGCTTATGTAAGAGCTGGTACATTTATTCCTCTTCCCTTCTGTGAGAATAGAGAGAGATTGTGGGGTAGGGAGGGCAGGTAGGAACGGAAAGTGAGAATGAGAGAGAGAGTGTACCTTTATTTTGAAATGTAAGCAAATCCTCTCTTGGGAAAGGAGGGGAAGGTCTCTACCCTGGAATTTAAGCTTTTTGACTCTGGAGGAGAAAGAAAGGTTTTATCACTCTTTGAATGGGAACAGATTGTTTAGGTAGGGGGGATGGGAAGTGGAGGGAGTCTGGGGAGGACACAAGTGGCTCCAGGTTTACCCCCCCGCCCCGCCCCGCCAATGTGAAGAGCAAATGGCTCTGGAGGGAAAGGGAAATATTCTCTATCTTTAAAACATGTCAATTTCATTGCTCAGAGAAACACCTAGAAATCCAGCAATGACTATTTTATAGTATGGGTCTGCAGGCGCCCTCAGGCCAGGAAGAGCGTTGCTTCTTGCTTTTAGTTCCTGGATCCCTGCCCCCACTCTGTGTCAGGCCCCTGGGCACTTCCTTTACTTTCCTGCAGTCTCAGACCTGCATTCAAAAGGAAGTTTCAAATGATCTATCATCTTTTCGGTGTTTTGTAGTAAGATTGTGAATACATAGTCCGTTGTATTGCTGGAAGCCCCTTTCATGTTTTAGGCTGAGATACGGTGAAAAGGGTTAGGACTTGGAATTGAGGGACCTGGATACCCCTCCTCTTTGGGCGTCCCACTCTCTCCAGGGGGCCATGGCATCACTGCTTTGGGGTTTATCATATCATTTCACAAGGGCCTTTTTCCTCTAAGAACAGCCATTTCTACCACAAGTCTTTTTAAGTGCATTCACAGGGGCCAACCCTGTGAATTAGAGACAAGGGCCTGCTATCCCTTTAAAAATATAAATTATCAATGTTTTCTAATTTTTGAAAGTAACACATGTCTACTGTAAAAAAATATATAGAAGCACAAACCTATATAAAAAGAGAAAAAAATGACCTGTAAACCCCAAACAAGAAGTGACTATTATTACCATCTTGGTAGCAGTATCTGTTTACGATGCTTTTGCATTCTTTAGATTATACCATCATATGATTTTGTCCTTCATTCTGGTAATGTGGTGTATCACCTCGCTTTACTTGCTTTTGTTGAACCGTCCTTGCTTCCCAGGGGTACATCCCACTTGGTCGTGGAGTAAGATCCTTTTAATGTGCTATCAGTCTGCTCTGATTTTGGATTCTGCCTCTCTCTGTTATTAAAAACTATTCACCAGCATTTTCCCACCTGCATATCATTGCATTGTACAGATAGGTCATTTATTTCCTGCTTGTTGGGTATGTAGGTTATGATTCAATATTTATGAACATTTTGAAGGCTTTTAATAAATCATCTTGCCACTTTGGTTTTAGAAAGCAATACAGATTCACACATCCCAGCAGTGGGTGAAAGTGTAGGACTGGACTCCAATTTGTCTCCCACTCTACTAGTTTATAATTGAGATTTGCCTGGAAGGCTCGTCTGACCGCTATGATACAAGAACACCTGTGTAGCTGTCCGAGATCACCTGTGTAGCTGTCCCTGTCATTGAAATAACCCAAATGCTTTGTTATTTACATTTTTCAAACGTTGTCTACATTGTTCCTCCTCTTCAGGGAGAAACCAATAGGATTATAGCCTCTCACACGATGAACAAAACCTCATCCAGGTCACACAGCATCTTCACCATCTACGTGGAGGTGAGTGTGAGCTCTCTGAAGAGCCTGGGAGGGACAGCCCATTCCCCTGGGCCTGCTCAGTCAGAAGCTTCTCCCTCTGACAGTCTCACCTCTGCTTGGATGTTCCATAGGCCCATTCACGGACCTTATCAGACGAAAAGTACATCACTTCCAAAATTAACTTGGTGGATCTGGCAGGCTCGGAAAGGCTGGGGAAGTCTGGGGTAAGTGTGGGGAGCGGGAACCAGGGCCCCGTTTCCAGCCTAGAGTCCGTGTCAGGGGGCCACCCCTCACTGCACATTTATGAGCACAGTCCTGAACTAGGTGGGCACAGGGGAGCACGTGAGCTTGGTCCTATGGGGCTGGAGGGGCAGAATCAGCAGGAGTGGAACAGAGGAAGCTTCTTCCTGATGGGACTTTGTGACCATTAAGTGAGATGATGGCAAGGTGCTTGGCACTCCTTCAGTGCTCAGTAAATGCTCCATGCTAGTATGAGCATCTCTCTGTCTGTGACTGTGAGTATTTGCATGAGTATTTTGCATGAGTATTTCATCTCAAATAAATATTCATGAGCGTTAGTATCGGCATAAGAATATTCATAAGAATATTCATATGGGCATTCTTTACGCATTCATGTGTGTTTGTGTGAAGGTTTATAGGATTATTTGCTCAAGTATCTGCACAGATATTGCCATGCATGTTCACATTCGTATGAATCTTAAGTGAGTATTCATTCAAATGTTCACATAAGTATTCTTATTCACACGAGCGTTCACATGAATATTTTCAGGACTGTTCCTGTGAGTGTTAGCATTGGCCCAAGAAGAAATACGATGCCTTGACCTTAACGAGAAGACCCAGGTCCCGGGAAGGAGGCTGTGGCCTGGCCACAGACCTGCAGTGTTCTTAGTGGGGCAGCCTCTCCACTTGGTCTGAAACACAGCTGACCTTTGCTTTTTAGTCCGAAGGCCGAGTCCTGAAGGAAGCCACCTACATCAACAAGTCCCTGTCATTCCTGGAGCAGGCCATCATTGCGCTTGGGGACCAGAAGCGGGACCACATCCCCTTCCGGCAGTGCAAGCTCACCCACGCCCTGAAGGACTCGTTGGGTGAGGGTGTGGTTGGTGCCCGGGGAGCAGGGACAGGCCTTGGCATATCTGCTGCCGCTGGTGAGGGATGGAACTGCTCCTTCCACTGGCATGGACTTACCTGCGGCCTTTTCCCAGTATCCTCAGACACACCTGAAAAGGCAGAATCCAGCATAGTGCCCTCCTCCTTCACCCACAACATTGCCATGCTGTTCATGCCTCAGACCCTCTGCTTAAGCGCTCGTGTCTACCGGGAACACCTTCTTGTCTTCCCTTGTCCCTAAACCAGCTGGCAGAATTCTTCCTCACCTTGTAGACCCAGGTGGAGGGCCTCTCCCCGACATCTTCCTTCCCTTCACCTACAGCCTCTCTGACACAGAGTCAGGGGCTGTATCTTGTCATCTTGTGTCCCCAGGCTTTTGTGTTGGGCTTGATAACAGCCATTGGTATCTGATCATTAACTGAGTGCTACCATGAGCATAGGCTGACCCTTGCCCTCCTGGCCCCACACCATCTCTTCTCTGCTGTTCCCCTGGCTCCTCTTTTAGGTACAGCTGGTGGCTTCTCTTCCCCATTCCCTCCCCTTCTCCTTTCCTCCCAGCCTCATATACATACACTTGGGTGTGTCCTTTCTAACTCTGTCTTAGTCAGCTCCAGCTGCTATAGCAAAATACTGCAGACCGGGTGGCTTACACAGCAGACATTTATTTCTCACCTTCTAGAAGCTGGAAGTCCCAGATCACAGTCTGCAAGGAGGGTTCCTGGTGAGGACTGTCTTCCTGGCCTGTAGATGGCTATGTCTTCACATGGCAGAGAGAAAGAGAAAGGCTAGAAAGAGAGACAGCTCTGGTCCCTTTCCTCCTATAAGGGCACTAATCCCATTATGGGGGCCCTGTTCTCAAGACCTCATCTCAACCTAATTATCTTCTGAAGGCCCTACCTCCAAATACCATCATATTGGGAGTTAGGACTTCAACATACGAATTTGGGGGACACACAAACATTCAGTTCAAAGGAATCTCTGGGCAGAAAACCCACATGCTTCACGGTCCTTCTGTGTCCTGCTTTCTGCAGGGGGAAATTGCAATATGGTCCTCGTGACAAACATCTATGGAGAAGCCGCCCAGTTAGAAGAGACGGTATGTAAAGACGGCCGGTGTGACCGGATTGGACTCCCTCCTGGAGGGTGGCAGGGCCGGGTAAGGCTGGTTCCAGGCTGGCTCAGCCGGCACACTAGCCACACACATTGTCAGGAGTGGAGGGACCCAGGGGATAAGCCTCAGCTGAAACTGCTGAGGAAGGCCCAGCCAGGATTCAAATACCAAGTGCCAAGGGGCTGAAGCTGTGTTGAGGAAGAGGCGAGGGAGGAGGTCGGCTCCCCATGGGGCCTGTATAAGGAGAGGAGGCTGAGAGCCAGCTGTGTGGGGGCGAAGGCCATGCTTCCTGGGTGCTTGCTGTTCCTGTGAACTGGAATGGAGAAGGACAGCTATTCCTTGTTTTTCATAATCACGTGTTTAAAAATCTTGACAATATCTCAGGTTCCAGGCCGTGAGCTGATCGGTGTTAAGGATCTGCCACGTGCAAGGTGGTGGGTGGGGGCGCAGCTCAGTAGACATGAGTCATACATGACCCTGGGCCTCAGGGTTCCCAGCCACAGCCCTAAGTGATGGAGGAGTCGTTCAGAGGAGCGGGGATATTTCCTGAACTGGGGCGCGGCAGGTGCGCACTAAGCTGGCATGGTGATAGGGAGAGCAGAGTTGTTCCTGGCAGAAGGTGTGGCCATGCCAGAGACATCTGGGCACTGCGGGGGAGGGCTCAGGAAGGAGAAGAAAGGGAAGGAGCTGCAGCAGCTGGATGGGCCCTGGTGGCCAGGCTGAAGCCATGGCTATTCTCCTGCAGGCGGCTGGGGCTGTCGTGGGGTTTGAGTAGGGAAGGGCTATGGCCAGAGGTGTGACTCAGGGATGTTCAGGATGCAGGTGACCTAGGAAGGGGAGATGCTTTTGAGAACCAGAGACTGGCTGGAGTACAGGCTGAGACAGGGACGCAGGTGAGCCCACATCGCTGGGTACCCGGCCAGGGCTCCGTCCTTCCTCTGAAGGGCCACATGTCATAATAGTCATTTCCAGGGACATTGTAGGGTGAGATGCTCTTACAGGGCATCTCAGCTTCGTGCGTTAGGGACTGTCCCAGCTTCCAGGGGGAGCTCTCCTGCTCCACACCCAGGGCCCTAGGGATTGGGAGGCCAGGGCCGGGAGCTCCAGCTGACGTGCAGGCAGCATCCCCAGAGGAAGGCTTCGGGAACCTCCTGGTCTCACGGTGTAACAAACCCCCAGATGAGACATGTGAACGCACATCCAGCCTCCTGGCTGCCTTGTTAAAGATGCCCTTCAAGACAGTGGAAGGTCTTCTGTCCCCTCAGCCCCACCCTGAGAGAGTCACTGCACAGGAAGCAGTTCTCCTGGTACCTGCTGTCCCCTCCCATAGAAGCTTGTGCCTGCATGGCTTGAGACCTGTGCCTGACCCCGCAGATCCCCGAGGAGCTGCTGGAGAGGCCTTAGGGGCTTGGGACAAAGGCATATGGGGTGTGCAAGCTAGTGATTCTCTTCTGCAAGTGTTTTCAAACCCTCACACGGTTCCTGTCATGGGTCATGTTGCTTTCTGCAGGGACACGGCACATGTGTGTGGGAGTCCCCACGGTGAGGGAGTCGTGGTCACACTTGCCGCTGTGCTTGGAGTGGGACAGTTTGATTTCACCCCACACAGAAGCAACTCCAACTGTAGTGACAGGGGGCTCTCCCCAAGCGCTCTCCGGGGGCTGGTTCTGTCCTCATCACCAAGTCCCCCAGGGCCCCTGCAGGGCAGCTCCCCTAAGCTTTTCAGAGCAGTCACAGACCTGTCTGAGGTAGCTGGTCAGTGGCAGAGCCGTTACCCACCAGACCGGGCTGCCCAAAGGAACAGGAGCCCTGCCGGGCCCTCCTGCGGGCCACTTCTGGGTGACCCTTCCTTTTCCAAGTCTGCTCCCCGGTTTAAGGACCAGCTTTGTGCCACCACTGCCTGCCGCCACTGCCAGGGCACAGCCCCCCACCCGCGTGTGACACCAGCGCCGTGGGCAGTGGCAGGGCTATTTCCCAGCACCGGTTTGTGCTGCCGCCTCGTGGGCCTCCAGCCGTCATCACGCCCGGCTGGCTGCCCCTCCAGAGGGACTCGGGCGGGATCCCCGGCTTCACTCCGCGGGCCCAGGGGACCCTGCAGTCCACTTTGGGGCATGACTGTACGCAGGGATTCATTGTCCCTAGTGGACTCCTTTTACCTGTTTTGCAAACATCTCTACTCATAAATCACAGTTCCCAAAACAGAGGTCTGTCTGATCTGTTTCCAGCTGTCTTCACTGCGGTTCGCCAGTAGGATGAAGCTGGTCACCACTGAGCCTGCTATCAACGAAAAGTACGACGCGGAGGTACCGAGGGGCTCGTGGGCAGGCGTCTCACTGCGGGGAAGGTGTGTGGGTTCACTGTCTGGGTCCCATGAGTCTGGCTTCCCTTCCTGCCTCAGCCTCAGTTGAAGAGGCAGTCGTGGGTCAGGCCCCCACCCAGTTCACATCTGGGGCTTCAGGGCCACCGAGTGCCCTAAGCTTCTGTACGAGAGTTTCTTAAGACTCGTTTCAGAGCTGTACCAGTGTGGCCCATCTCTCAGACTCATCTGGGTATGTCACTACGCAACCTCCTTCCCAGCCTGAGTGATCCCTCCCAGCCGGCAGAGCTGACCAATCAGAGGAATGGTCTGCATCACCATTCATCGGGGAAATGAAATTCCTTAGTGGAATTTCAGCCTCAGACTGGCAGAAATTAGACTTTTTCTGTCAATGCAAAGTGACAGGGAGACTGTCCTGAGACAGGAATGCCTCTCTGTTTCTGGTCAGAGTATAATGGATGTCACCACTCTGGAGAGCATTTTAGCAACGTCTAGTAAAGTAAAAACACATTTACCCACCATTTGGCATTCCTTTAAGATGTTTATGGAATCATGGTTACTGGAGACAGGAGCATATGCATGCCCTAAGCTCGCGACAGACCGGTTAACTTTTCCACATTCTAAAGCCTGAAGGAAAATGACAGTCCCCATGGCTCTGAGGGACTGACCACGGTGTGGAGGTTGAGGAGGGAACAGAGCTTAGAGCGGTGGTTCTCAGACTTGAGCAGGGGCACTGGAATCACCCCGTGGGCTTGCTGAACCACAGGTCCCTGGCCCTGTTCCCAGAGTTCCTGGTCCCATCCGTCTGGGCTGGGGCCTGAGGATTCGCATTTCTGGTTAGTTCCCTGGTACTGCTGCTGCTGCCAATCTCGGGCCACACATTGCTGAGCCCTGGCCCCCGCATCAGGGCCTCCTGACTCAGCCGCCTGCCCTTCCCTTCCTCAGCTCTACAGCCCCAGCCAGACACTTAGTCTTTCTAAGCCTCAGTTTCTCCTTCGTAAATTGGGTGTGTAAAAGAATCCACTCTCAGAGATGCTTGAAGAATAAGATGATGGGTGGAAACTTCTTCGCACAGTGCTGTCATGGAGTAAATGCTCAGGAAATGTTAGCTGGCACTCGACTCACATGTACAGGTCCACTGTGTCACCTCCAGGGGCATTCTCACAGGTGTGTGTAGAGATTTACAGAAGATGGTGCTTGCGCTGCTCATTGTAATAGAGAAAAGTGAGGAACATGAGCAGTAGCCTCTAACAGGAGAGTTGGCTTTTCTACCCGGCCACTGAGGGAGGATGGTGCACGAGACACCATCGGCCATGTGGGCCACGTGGCCTGGGGGGCAGCGCCTGCAAACCTGTCACCGGGCTTTTCGAAGTGCATCAGACCCTAGAAGTTGAAGATGAACAAAGTTGGTCATGATGAAGAATATTTTCCAGAAACTTATCTTAGAGGATGACTTAAAAAAAAAACACTAGGAGCACAACTCCTGTACCGAGCATATAGGTAGCTACAGGTGAGGATTCAAGTCCTTAGCTGTGGTGTTTCAAAATTCTTCATTGCCCCAGAGGTGTGGCATGCAATATTTTGGAAGGAAACATGAAGAACTGGTTGAGAAGACATAAATTGAACCAAATGATGCAAAAAAATTGATTTCACATTGATCACCTCACATTAAATTATCTAGAAGATACATGTTTGAATACTTTTAATTTCTAAGCAATAGTTTCCTTAAAAACAAAACAGGAGAGTCGCTAAATGAGTTATGGAAGAAGGGAGCCAGAGCTAGAACACCATCTCAAGTGAGAAAACAACTTGGGGATTAAAGTTATCTGATGGGAGCATCTGTCATTGACGCCAAGTATAAAACATGCAAAGGGATGGATGCTAACTGTTGATGGATACAGATGCTTCTCGCCTGATGATGGGCTTACACTGCGCTAAGCCCATCATAGGCTGAAAGCGCGCTTGCCCTAGTGAGCATCACGGCGTAGCCAGCTTCCACTGAATGTGCATCGCTCTTGCACTACCATAAAGTTGAGAAATCGTACATCAAACCATCGTAAGTTGGGTACCATCTGTATATGTATGTGCAGTAAAAGAAAAAGAACGTCGAAAAGACCAAACTGAGGCTGGAGGTTCCCTCTAGGATGTCAGGGGCTTCGTATGTATCCAAAATGTTTATTTCTTTAAAAAAAAAAAAAAGCTAATATGGCAGCATGCTGTTAAATTCACATTAGAGGGTGGTCTTCCTACGTTTCATGGCATTATTTTCTGTCCTTTTCTATAACTGCAAGCTTTTCTGATTTATTTATTTTCTCTATTTTCTTATTTGGTGTTCTCTTAGCTCGGGACTACCATATAACCACAAGCGCACCTAGCAAGGACTTTACTTTCATGCTCTTGAATGTGATTTCTGTTCTGAAATCTGCATTGTCGATCTTGGACAGCCAAGTTTCCACGTCATCAAACGTGAATGTGTTTACAGTCCTCATGACAAGCATTTCCCTTTATATAAGCATGAGGTCTTGAGAGAGACATGGAAAATTATTTTGTTCGCCGCCTTTCCTAGACTGTAGCCAGTATTCCCAGGTTGTTCCCAGAACCATCTTTAGCACTGATGCCTGTTTTCAAAGGGTTGGAATAGCTTCTGCAGAATTTCTTTGGCTGGCGGGGCTGGCTGCAAGGCGGGAGACAGGGTCCCTGATCCGCCGCCTCCACCAGCTCCCTGTGGCGAGTTGGTCAGACGCTGAGCCTCCCTCAGGGCTTCATCAGCTAACGGAGAAGTTGGGCTGATGACCTGGCGGCCCTCCCACTTTGCCAGGCTGTGATTCTGTGAGTGGTGTAAAGGTTGTGTGCCGCAGGCAGCAGGGAGAGACTTGGGGTATCCTCTTCTGCCAAAGGGAGGTGCACCTGCAGGCTGCGATGGGGTCCCAGCAGGTAAACTTCCCAGGCTGGGAGCTGCACCCGCCTGTTGTGGGGCTTAGCCGGACTCTCTGAGTCATCCTCATTGTGTGTGTGATGAAAATGCCTGAACTTTCATGAATCTGTGCTGCTTCCAAGACATTGATCAATTCCACCCAGGAAATGTCCCAGATTTTTATAAGGGAGTTGGTCACCAGGAGGCGCTGCCTGCCCCTGGTCCGTGGGGTCTGCTGCTCCGGCCCTATGTTTCTAGGTACCTTCTCTCCTGCCAGTAGAAGAGGGCAAGTGGAGGCCACCAAGCCTGCCGGGCATTAGGAGAAGTGGCTCTCCTGCTCTCAGGTGTGACATGGAGGCTGGTGGCCCGTGGGAGCAGATGGCACGTTTCCCCACATCACCTGAATGGCCCAGGGGTCTAAGCCTGGCTTCCTGTGCCACATACATCCAGCGGGAGACCCCCAACAGCTCAGGCAGACTCCTCCTAGCTGGGGCATGATGCATTTTCGAGAGCTGCGGCCCCTCAGCTGGGAGTGGGGCGTGGGACTGGGTAGGGGCTGGCCCACAAGCCTCTCTCCTGGGCACCTCGTAGGAAGTCCACCTGAGGGAGACCATCTCGGTGCTGCCCCGGGGGGCGGGGTGCAGAGAACCAGGGCGGACCCTGGTCATGTGCCTTGAGTACCAGGCTTTGTGCCCTGAGTTGCCACAGAGCCACCAGGACTCCAGGGTTCTGTCACCCCTTGCTGTGGACTGGTCAGTCACGGCTGTAGTCACCCGTCCAGGATCCAGCTGTCGGGGGCTCCCTCCAGTGGCCATTCTTTGACAACTAACGGAAGCCCTTCTGTTCACAGTGAAGGTTCTCATCATAGGGTCCCTTGTGCCTCCACCATGAAACGTACTCAGACAGTATCTATCGAATGTAAAATGACTTAGCAGTTCTGTTTCTAGAAATGTATCATTTACCCATTCACCTAAAATTCACTGAGCGCTTGCTTACTGTGTGCCAGGCACTTTTTGAAGCTCTTGGGATGCATTTAGTGTACAAACAGAAACACAAATCTCTGTTTTTGATGAGCCGGCAACCTGCTTTGGGTGGGGGAGATTGATATAATTAATGGAAGCAATAGGTCAGTTCCAGATCTGCCATTTGCAGCAACGTGGATGAACCTGGAGGATATTATGCTAAATGAAATAAGAAAGAAAACAGAGAGAAAAATACTGCATGATTCAACTTACATGTGGAAACTAAAAAAGTCAAATTCATAGACTAGAGAGTAGGGCAGGAGCCGAGGAACAGGGAGATACTGGTCAAAGGGTACAAATTTTTGGTCATAAGATGAATATATTCTAGGGATCTAATGTATAGGTTGGCGACTATATTTAATAATACTGTATCATATACTAGGAATTCGCTAACAAAGTAGATCTCAGATACTCTTACCACACACAAAAATAGTACCTACCTGAGATATGTATGCTAATTAGCCTGACTATAGTAACCATTGCGCTATATATACGCATGTCAAAACATCACACCTTAATATGTATACAATTTTCCTTTAAAAAAAAATCTTTAGAAAACGAAATAGGTAAGTGCTAGAGCTTCAGTCTTTCAATTCAGTAGCCACTACTCCCATGTGGCAACTTAAATTAGTCAAATAAAATGTAAAATTCACTTGGTCACACTCGTCACGCACTGTCTGGCTCGTGGCACAGATATGGAACATTTTCGTCATCACGGAAGGTTCTTTTAGACAGTGCTGCTCTAAGGTTTGTTGGTGATATGTGCTATGACAAAAATGAGAGCAAGATTTTTTTAAAAGAGTGGTGTGTTGTGTGGGATTGCAGTTTTACACAGGGTGATTGAAATGTGCCTCATTTGGAAGCTTTTGAACAAAGCTTTGAAGGAGGAGAGGGAGTGAGCCACAAAATACCTGGGAGGAGAGTGTCCCAAGCAGGGGGGACAGGCGATGCACAGGGGTGAGGCGTGCCATTTTGGTGAGAGTGTAGCGAGCTGGAGACAGCCGTAGGAAAGAGGTAATGGGGACAGCTGCCTAGAGCTTCAGAGATCACTGTGTCGTCCTACAGAAACCTATAAGGACACAGAGATATAAGCACAAAGATGTTCTTACAGCATTGTTTGTAGCAGCAAAATGTTGGAGGTGATATGGGTGATACTCCCTGTTTGTGCGGTGTTCAGGGAGGATGAGGGTCCTTCATCCTCCTGGCAGTGTGGGCTGTGCCGAGGACAATGCCCTGGCATCCTGGAAGTATCCTGGGAGCTCCTGGGACTTGGGCTTGGAGGTGGCCCGGGGCACCTGTGCTGCTTTGTTCTCCTCGTCCTCTGCTCTAAGGGGCAGAGGCCAGGGACTCCGAGGCCACCTCAGGCCCTAACTCATCTTGGTCGGGGAGGGAATTGTCCAGATGCTGAGATCACACCCCATGGATCCCCAGGAAGGGCCAGGGTGTCCGGGCACAGGGTGGGGGATCGTGGGCTTAAAGAGGCAGGGCCACCTCTCTGACTGTCCTCCCTGCCCCTGCCAACTATGCTTCCCTGGCAGCGAATGGTCAAGAACCTGGAGAAGGAGCTGGCACTGCTCAAGCAGGAGTTAGCCATCCACGACAGCCTGGTAAGGGGCCAGATGCGGGTGTGGGAGTGGTCAGCATGCCAGAGAGACTGGGGGCGGGGTACCAGGGGGGGCGGAAGGACTGGGGAGGGGGCACAGGGGTCAGGACAGGGATGCTGGAGAGGCAGAAGGGGGTGGGTGGACAGGAGGTCTGATGGGTAGGGAGCCCAAGTAGGCAGGGAGACTGAGGGAAAGATTGGGGGGCTAGAGGGACCGAGAGGCCGTGGGGCAGGAGTATAAGGTGGTCAAGGAACAGCAGCAGGAGGGTGAGGGGCAGGGGGCCAGGGGCCTGGCAGGTAGGGGTACAGGGGCAGAGAATGTGATGAGTCAGGGTCAGGGGAGGAGGGGCAGGCTGAGCGGTGGGGGAGGGGCAACAGCAAGCGGCCATGTGGGTGGGGTGGGGGCAGGAATCCAGCGGTGGCCTGCCTGCCTGTGCTGATACTCATGGTCCAGAAGGGCCTCAAAGCAGAAGCAGCCACTTCCCTTCCGGGGGCCTCACCCTACAGTGTGCTAAGACTCAGCTGGCAGAACCCTGTCGCTTGGCGTGGCAGGCCCACGTCAGGCGGCCTTTCCTTCCCTCCCCGACCCGGTCGTCCCTTGCTGACCAGAGCACCTGGCCTGTGAGTGAGGCCCACTCAGCCAGGACCCGATGGTGAAGGGAATGGAGCTGGCGTGGGCGGCCGGGGCCTGCGCCCTACCTCCCACGGCTCTCAGAGTGGCCCCTGCCGCTCCCACTTGCGCTCAGGCGCTTCGGGCTGACGGACATGTCTTTCATCTTCCTCCAAGGCCAACCGCTCCCTTGTGAACTACGACCCCCTGGATGAGACCCAGATCGCCGAGATCAACTCCCAGGTGCGGCGGTACCTGGAGGGGTCGCTGGACGAGATCGACGTAAGGAGCCCCTCCTCGGATCCCCACGCTCAGCCACCCTGGGCCGCCCTGTCCCGGGCACACCTCAGCTCAGGGCCTTGGAACTGGCCTTAGAGCCTCACACGGAGTAGGTGCAGTGGGCATAAGACCGCTGGCTGCAGGGTCCCTTTGTCCCACCAGGGCCTCCGTTTCCATGTTTGGGTTACAAGGCTCCGTGCCCCACAGAGTGGCCAGCAGCCTTGAGCAGCCTGGTACCCACAGGCGATCCATCACTGGGAGCACGAGCCCAGGCCCTGCAGCCAGGCTGCCCCGGGCTGAATCCCACCCCGCTCAGCTGTCACCTTGCTGAGTGACGTCAGCAAAATGCTCCACCTCACGTACTTTGGTGGCCTCACCTGGACAGTGGGGAAAGAAAACGAGCTGAGATGAACCGAGCTGCAGCACCTCAGGTGGCAGGTGGAGTGAGGCTGTTAAAGGGTGATGGTCATGCTGGTTGTCTTTTAGGGACCCCACTGGGGCCCGAGGAGGGAGGGACAGTGCCACATGGGGAAGGGCTCTTGGGGGGGAGATGCATTCTGTTTTTATAGTGCAGGCCAGCAAACCCTTCATCAGGGCAGACGCCCCATCCTGTTACTGTGGGCTCTTCTCGCTTTTCCAGCAAGGCAGCCCTAGATGGCCCTTGGTCAGGGGTAGTGCTTGTGGGTGGTAAGGCCAATGGCCTTCCTCTAGGGTATATATGTGTCTATACCCCCACAGAAAGGCTTGTCACAGAATCTTCTGGAAGCAGGAGAGCGCCGAGAATGACAAATTTGATTAACATTCTTATTATTTTCAAGAACTAGAGTCATTTGGATTTTATAGACCTCTTCACTTAGAAAAGGTGTTTTTTTAATAGCCTCAGTAAATGCTTTGTTTGAAACTATTAATCGGGTGTTGGTCTGCTCTCGAGAAGGGCTCGGACTGCCACTTTGTTGAGAGGCTGTTTGCGGATGTCCTGTCCTCGAGACAGGTGGTCACAGGTTAGCCCAGGGGTCCTGGTTTCCTACTAACACAGACGCAGCCTTGGTCCATGGTGCCGAGGTCTAACTTCTCTTCCCTCCAGATAATCAACCTCAGACAGATCCAGGAGGTGTTCAACCAGTTCCGGGTGGTTCTGAGGTAAGGGACCCCCCTCCCCATCCATTCGACCCCGTCATCGGGCGGCCTTTTTCATTTCCCGTGGTTTGGATGTGGCCTCCAAGCACACCGCCTGTCTCTCATATGTGAAGGGGCCACATCAGAGTCCCCGGGGTGTGCCCAGGACCCCTGGCATCCCAGTTGTCCCTGCTGCCAAGCTCTCAGACCCTCCCACCCTTGCTTCCCCTGGGGTATGGGGAGGACAGCCCTCCATTCGGGGCTTCTCAGAGAGGAGGTGGGCCCTGGTGGACAGGAGGTCTTTATGGACCACCAGCCCTGGGCGTGGCCAGAGCAGGGCATCCTGAATACTCCCCGCTCCCCACCTCAGCAGGCATTTGAGGTTTATTTGGATGCGCACATACCTGTAGCCTGAGTGGCTCCTGCTGGATGATATCACAGAAGCTGGTCACATGATTGCAAAGGGCCTGCGAGAGACAGTCCCCAGGTGGGGAAGTGCGGTCCCAAAGCAGGCTTCCTTACTGCCTGTTAAAGTCATTCTGGAACAGATGAGCCAGGCGCATAGGGTGGGGCCTGCAGATTCGGGGCTGGATGATGGGTGTGTGCATTTGGGAGCTGGGCGTGGAGTGAACTTGATTTGTCTGGTCCGGTTCATCATTAGGGTCTGGCTCTTTCACAAGGGGTGACACCCAAATGCCTTCTAACTCCAGTGTGTACTTGGTTCTTGCTCCAGAGGGTTTAGCGTGACACCAGGTATGAGATATTCTCTCACTTCTCTCCCAAGCCAACAGGAACAGGAAGTGGAATCCGCATTGCGCAGGAAGTACACTTTCATAGACAAGAATGACTTTGCAACCATTTCTGCTGTCCAGAAGGTAAGCAGAGTTGCCTCTTGCTGACAGCAGTCGTGTCAGATATTTTTCATCCCCAGCAAGTGTCCATTAAAGCAGATCTAGGGTTGGAACAGATAAAGGTAACACCAAGATGAGTGTGGAATGACCTGTGCAAGAGTAACCCACATAAGATTCAAAATGACCTCTAAAATTGGAGATGTGGCTGATAAAAACAAGATCAGTTCCTGGATTTGGGTTGGAACAAGCCTTAGGATGCTCGGGGTGTGGAATGAGACCCCAGACCAGCGAGTGGAGTTGATGTGGAATGTGGACATTTGATGGGGTGGTCAGAGGCAGCTCTGTTGGGGACAGCCTAAACCTAGCAGCAGCAGCAGCAGCAGCAGCCACATCTTGGTGTGAGCTGAACATGCCCACCTGAGCCTTCAGCCCATATACACGTGGGTCCTCGGGGGGCCCAAACCCTTAATCTAACCCTTGGGCCTGTGGCTGGCCTCTATCCAGGCAGGGCTTATGGATGTTGATGGCCACCTAGTGGGCGAGACTGATGGACAAGGCTTCGGACTTGGCATCTCTTCTTTCTCTACCAAACCCGGGAAGAAATCCAAGTCCAAGAAGATGTTGAAAGAGGTCAGGTGAGTGACCTTGCTGCTGCTCTGCCTGTTCAGCTCCTGGCCCTCCTCGGCCAGGAAAAGGGGGGACACAAGCTGTTCCCCTCTTTCCTCTGGTGTCTTAGCTACTGTGTGGTCATAGTGCATGTCACTGCGGCCGATACTAACATCTGTGGGGCCCAGGCTGGGGCTGGTCACCTGGCAACCCTGTGAGGTGGGAGGTAATGTCTGTATATTAGTGATGAGGAAATTGAGACTCACAGGGAGGAAGTCACTTCCAAGGTCACACCACTGCTGAGTGGTTGAGTGAAGTGAGAAACTGGGCCAGCACTTGCCACCTCCCATCAGGGTCCTTATGTGACCCAGCTGATTGGCATTCATTATCACCTAAAAACCCCAATTCACCTTTCAGGTGAGACTCATTTGCATGTGCAAGGTGGGAAGAGGGTCAAGGGTCACTCCCTGGGAGGTGCTGCTGTAGCAGTGAGCAAGCGCACAGGCTCCAGAGGTGACACCGGGGCTCACCTCTCTGCTCTGTACTTTGTTCGCCCAAGGGCTCACCTTGTGCCTTCTTGTCCTCATCCCTAAAATGGGAATAATAATGATAGCATCAGAGTTGTTGGAGTTGTGAGGATGAGTAAATACAGTCCCGGTCCTTGGGAAGTACTCAATAGGAATCTCTTGTCACTGTTATTATCACTTGTTAAAGGACGCAGGCCAAAGCTGATTGTGGAAGACTGTCACATGCAGGACAGGAGTTGCATAGCAGGGGTTGATGATGCCCTTGACCTCCTCCTGCCCTGCCAGAAAGGGCAAGCACACGCCAGCCCTCTGCTCTGCTCTGCTCTGGCGCTGCGCGACTGGCGCCGTATCAGATGGAGAGAGGCTTGCCCCCACCAAGCCACACTTATTGCAAGAAGAAGAAAGGAGAAAATAGTGAAGGGCGGGGGTGGGGGGTGCACCCTCCTGTCAGTTCAGGCCTCGGACATGCCTCTCTGGGGGCGAGGACCCCGGTGCTGTCACTGATGTAGGTGGGGAGAGCAGGCGTGGACTGGTCAGAGCACCAGGGCAGACCTGTTCCGGTAACCCACTGGTCCACAGACAGACCACGCTTGAGTGGGGCTCCGCCTCTCCCTCCCAGGGGTGCCTCAGCAGCCATATTATTCCTGAGAGCCTGCGGCCCACCCCACAGGTCTACACGCTTTCACACCTAAAGATGGCCCATTCTTCCCGGGTGTCTCCTGCTGACACTTGGAAGGGAGGGCTCCTTGCTGTGATAAAAGGAAGGAAAATGCTCCCTTCCTCCTCCCCATCTGCACAACTTAGGGTCATATTCTTTGCCCTTGGGCCTAGGTCCATGTTCCAGATAGGAGCTGAGTGGGATGGGGCTTCTGGTTTGTGAGGGCTGACTGAGCAAGGTCACGCTCATCAGCGCCAGAGACACCTCACTGCCCGTGACTGAGACGTGGCGTCCCCTGCCTTCTCCTTCTAGCTCCTTGGCGAAAAAAGAAGGTGCCAGCAGCCCCGTGAGTGGCAAGGACTTTGAAGTTTCCACCTCCAAGACCCAGCTGACCCCATCCTCCAAGGACGGAGATGTCAAAGATATGCTTCTGCGGGACCGGGAGACCTCCAACATCGAAACCCTTCCCTCGGACTCCCCGAAGGAGGAACTGCGCCCACCCAGGTGACCTAGTCTAACGCTCGCCCTGGCACTGGGTTGTTCCCAACCAAAATGTGATCCTCCACATGTAAAGAGCACCTGAGGATAGAAGAGAAATAAAATAGAGGGATAATGGGAAAAGACTAGGAGAACATGATGGCTTCAAAAGGAGAACATGATGGCTTATGCACATACAAAATTTAGACTCTCCAAATAGCAGTTATCTAAATAATTAAATTTACGTATTTTTGGAATTAGTAATGCACTCAGAAGGTACAACGTCTCAAGGTAGAAGACCCTTCCTCCAGCCACGCAGCTCCTCTCAGTCCTTGAGTTAGGAATTAATCCTGTGGAAATAATTAGAGATATGGACAGAGATTTATACAACAATCTGTCCATTGCATCATTAATTTAGAAAGCCAAAATTCTTTTCTTTTGAAAGACCTTCAGTAGCCAACACTAGGGAAAGGACTCTAAGTAAATTATCATCTCTGCTCTTGAAATGTACAAGGATGTACATGAATTTTTTTCTCCCAGACTATGAACATCTCCAAAACATTCAGAGAAGTTGAAAGAATCATGCAGTGAATACCCTTGGTTCTACCATTACCATGTTCCTATACTTATTTCATCTCATGTCCATTTTTGGGTGCAGGTGTCCATTATTCCATCCCTCCATCCATCCTATCTTTCGATGCATTTCATAGCAAGTTGCAGCCAGTCCCCTTCCCCCCACCCCGACACTCCAACTGGAGTTCTCGAAGTTCTTAATAGCATGAAAGAATGCTCCTGTGAAAAAAAAAGTAAGATGTAAAATGATACATACTACATGACCCCAAACATTTACAGATTTATCCAAGAAATCCATGAAGGAGATGCACCAAACCGTGGTTGCCAATAGGTAGTGAATGGTTAGTTTCATCTTCCGTTTCTCACACGTTCCCTTGCTTGCCTCATTTTCTGCAGTGTGCTGAGTAACATAGAGATGAGAGAATGATTCCTCCAGGTTAGCTCCCATCTGGGGTACGTGGTGGCCAGGAATTCTTGCCTCCTGCTCAACAAAGTCCCAGGGAAGTCCCCGGTGGCTCCAAACGAGCTGCCCCATTTCTCCCCCTCCTCCCCGCTCCACCTGCAGACCCGGCACCCCGCCCTCCAAGCCGGCGGCCTTCGAGGACTTTAAGAACGAGCGAGGTAGTGAGATCAACCGCATCTTCAAAGAAAACAAGTCCATCTTGAACGAGCGCAGGAAGCGGGCCAGCGAGACCACACAGCGCATCAACGTCATCAAGCGGGAGATCGACATGACCAAAGAGGCACTGAATTTCCAGAAGTCACTGCGAGAGAAGCAAGGTAAATGTGACGCGGGCTCTGGAGGACTGAGATGGGAGGGGGTCAGCCACGGCTGTTGGGGTGCGGCTTTCATCCCTGGGTCACCTCTTGACTCTAGTTAGCCCTGGGGAGCCACAGAGTCCTTCTCTCTCAGCCAGCCTTTTTCTTCGAGTCCCCGTTATTGCTTTATCTCAGACCCAGGAGCTGGCCTTCCACCTGATATGTGCTGCTGCCCGTGGAGATATAGAGATATAGATTTTTGTCCTTACGGAAGCTTCCGCCCAGGGAGATGGGTGCCTGGTCATCCCTACAAGGTCCTTGGGTCCTGGTGTGGTCTCCTCACTGCCCACAGTGGTCTGATTAGGGTGGAGGTGCTGGTCAGGACATGAGAACTGAGGAGAGAAATGAGAATGTAGGTATCAGAGGGCCAAGGGGTTCACTGTCACTAAGACCTCAACACAGCCACCCCCAACTCAGAGTCCAGTAAAGACTCTATGAAGGATTTGTGTCTATCAAAGTGACCACATCCGGGATGTCACACAGCACACAGACCAGATCAATCTCCATGGCAGGCAAGGGACCTTGTGAGGGCAACTCTAGACACCTTGAATCATGAGGTCGACATGACCAAGGTGTCGTTATGGTGTCAGTGACATGTAACATTAATGGTGGCAGCGAAACTTAATGTCTTACTTTTCCCAGTAAACATCCTTGGAAATGCTAATGTTTTCCTCCAGCACCTGGGACTACTGCACGCACCCCAGCCACACACCTGCCTCACGCAGGGCTCACTCTCCAGGGGTCCTAGGGTGAAAGCCCC
This sequence comes from Macroglossus sobrinus, assembly GCA_004027375.1. Classification (NCBI taxonomy): domain Eukaryota; kingdom Metazoa; phylum Chordata; class Mammalia; order Chiroptera; family Pteropodidae; genus Macroglossus; species Macroglossus sobrinus. The sequence continues at coordinate 426,883 of PVKZ01001266.1, forward strand.
ATGCCCTGGGGAGTTGACATGACACTTATGCTGAGCTTTCGAGGTGCTATGGGCAGTGGACAGCTGGGTGAATGGTTCCACAGACTGTATCTTAACCCGACAGTCCTCATCAAACTGACAGACCTTAAAGCCCATACAAGAAGATCTCTTTCTGAAGCCTCTGACAGCCGCTCAATATGACAGATGTCTAATCAACTCTAAGAAGAAGGTAGCTGGTGAATGATATAGACATCTAATCGTCTCTTAACAAAAAGACAATTTGAAATGTGGGCTTACATGCACTATTAATAAAGAACCTTGCCAAGTGCCTTGTGAAACCAGCCAGTGATGGCTGCTTCGTGTATGTAATTTACAAAAAGAGTTAAACATTCATATACTAGAGGTGCTTACTGACTATCTCTGGCTGATGGGGTTTAAGATCAAAAATAAGAGTGGAGCCTGGGCCATCTCTCCCCTCTCCCCTGCTCACTGCTCCTGTTTGTCCTGGAAATGCCAGTGTGGCCCTCTGATTTGAGCCCCTCCCACCGTGAGACTTGTCCTGGCACTGGCCTCCTCATGCTTTGCCCGCTCCCAGGCCACGGCCCAGCCCTTCCCCTGGCCTCCTGTCTTGCTTCGCCAGCACTCTTCCCTCTTTCTGGCCCACGTTCCTCCCCCGACCCCAGCTGGGCCCTGGCCCCCTCACTGCCTCCATCTCCCTGCAGGAGAGTACGAGAACAAGGGGCTGATGATCATTGACGAGGAGGAATTCCTGCTGATCCTGAAGCTCAAAGACCTCAAGAAGCAGTACCGTACTGAGTATCAGGAACTGCGTGACCTCAGGGCTGAGATCCAGTACTGCCAGCACCTAGTGGATCAGTGTCGCAACCGCCTGCTCACAGGTGCGCCGTTTGGGAAGGTCGGCTAGTCATCTGAGGTCCCGGGAGGCACAGGGCAGGGCCATCCTGGGTTCCAGAAGCAGCTTTGGAGCTTTTCTCTGGCAGAGGCAGGGGCCGGGCTGGGTCTTTTCAGATGTGTGTTTTCAGGACTCTGCAGGCAGGAGATGGAGATGGGAAAGGTGAGACCCTGGAGCAGGAAGTGACAGAAGGTGAACCTGTGACAGGCACAAAACAGGCACACCTGGCTTTTGCCTGCTTCTCAGGGGCTTCCTCGCACCTCACCGTGCTGTCTCCTGCCTCCTTGCAGAATTTGACATCTGGTACAACGAGTCCTTCTTCATCCCCGAGGACATGCAGATGGCACTGAAGCCAGGTGGCAGCATCCGGCCCGGCCTGTTGCCTATCAGCAGGATCGTGTCTCTGGTGAGTGGCACAAGGGCATGGGTGGGGACGCTGAGTGAGCACGGGGTAGTGGGCAATGCCTCTTGTCCTCTGTTCTCTCCACAAACATGGCAGTGTACGGGCTGCTCCGAGCCTCTCCCACAGCTGGCCCAGGCAGGCGGGCAGCTACAGGTCTCCCCAATGTTCAAGGTTAGGAACACAGAAAACACCAATTATCGCAGCTACCCTTTTGTGTGGCTCATCCTGCCCCGTGGCAGTTACAGGGTGTCTGTGATGATGATGGCAACAAGGGACTTGTGAGCTACCTTGGGTGGGGATCTGCAAACCCAGCAAGAGCTGCCCTGAAGCACACCACAGATCTTGTCAGGGTGAATTGTGACGATAGCAGGCTGAAGGGACTGTGCTGAGTTGGGCCTCCCCTAGGGAGAAGATGACCAGGACAAGTTCAGCCAGCTGCAGCAGACGATGCTGCCCGAGGGCCCTGATTCCATCTCCTTTTACAATGCCAAAGTGAAGACAGAACAGAAGGTAACTGGGGGGTTCCTGTATCCAGGAAGCGGGGCCTCAGGGACCTCATTACTAGGACAACCAGGATCACACACCGTACTTTAGAGAGGCAGAGGAGTATGCCAACTCGGGGAGATCCAGGTCACCCAGAGCTAGTGGGTGTCTTCTGCCAGCTCCAGAGTCCTAGGACTGGACTAGGCCAAACAGGGTCCCACAGACCATGGCCAGGCTTGGACGTGCTGGTCCGTGCGCGGCCGGCCCATGTGAATCATCCTTTCGTCCATTGTATCCACAATGACTACATAGCCTCCCCGGTAGTCACTCAGTCGCTCTCTCGGTTATCACATTGGCTGTCATAGTATCTCAGAGCTTGTGTTCAAGTTACTTTTATTTCACTTAATAATGGCCCCAAGGCTTGCAAGAGTAGTGATACTGGAAATTTGGATATGCCAAAGAGAAGCCATAAAGGGCTTCCTTTAAATGAAAAGGTATGTATGTATATAGGGTTCAGTACAATCTGTGGTTTCAGGCATCTACTGGGGGTCTTGGAATGTTCCCCCCACGGATAAGTGGGGACTACTGTACCATCACATTGGGGATTAAGACTTCAACAGATGCGTTTTACGGGAACACAAACATGCAGTCTGTAACAGGAGTCCCAGAATTGGTGAGGGTAATTTTGATCAATTGATTAAGGTCATCCTATATTTTAAATAAGAGGACAAAAAGGTCTTCGGCTTTAGAGAAAGAGTTTCAAAAATATTATTGCTTATTGTAAATTTTTTAAAGCTTGGTGTGTGTAACTGGCATGAGTTACTTCAAGATCATAGAAAAGGTGAACCAAAATGACCACATGAATCTCTCTTGATATTCCAGGCAAACCTTGTATTTTCTTTAATTATTTTCAACATCTCAGGTAAACGTTTAAAATCTAAATCATTCAATGAGGGAATCATGCATTTCTACAGGTCGCTATTATATTCTCCCATCATCCCTCAATCTCTAAGAGAACTCTCTACATTGGCCGTTTTGGACTTTTTTTTGTTTGAGCCATGCCCATGCACAAACCCTTCATACAGATGTTTTACTTGAACCACTCTATATTTATTTAAACCTTTCCTATATATTATTTGTTATGGCATATGTAGGATTTTTTAAGGTCAAAATGTTTCCTATGTGGCTGAAACAGTCTAATGGTGGCTTCTGTGTGTGTGTATGTGTATGTGTGTGTGTCTGTGTGTGTGTCTGTGTGTGTGTGTTTAAATCATAAGCTCATATTTAATTGAGCTTAAGCTCTGGGAATCCTGAGTGCATTAGCTCAAGTTACTTTCCTCCAAAAGGGTTTGCTCTTGCTTTTGCAGTTAGCCATAGGGCATGACCAACCCAGGACCATTGTAACCTATTTCAAGAATTCCAGTTTGACAAGGGATTAATATCCAGAATATGTAGAGAACTCTTAAAATTCAACAACCCCAAAATAAAACCCATTTCAAAAATGGGCAAAGGACTTGAATAGACATTTCTCTAAAGAAGATACACAAATAAGCACAAAAGTAGATGCTCAGCATCACAAGTCATTAGGAAAACGCAAACCCAAACTACAGTGGGTCATAACTTCACATCCATTAAGATGACTACTGTCAAAGAAACGGACAACAGAGGTTGGCGAGGATTGGGAATAATTGGACCCCTTGTGTACTGTTGGTGGGAATATAAAATGGTACAGCCACTAAGAGAAATAAGCCAGTCACAAAAAGACAGATATTGTATGATTCCACTTATATGAGACACTTAGTCATCAAAAATCATAGACTCAAAAAGTAGATTGGTGGTTGCCATTGGAATGGGAGAGGTGAGTAGAGAGTTATTATGTAATGGGTATAGAGTTTTACAAGATGAAAAGATGGTGGTGATGGTCACACATTGTGAATGTAGTTAATACCATTGAACCATATGGTTAAAAATAATTAATAATGGTAAATGTTGTGTTATGTGTATTTTACTACAATAAAAAATTTGGGAGAAAAAAAAAAAAGAATATCAGCTTAATGCAAGAGCCTCAGCTTCAGTTCCCCAGGTGTGGCGGGGGATCTCGGCTTCATCCTCGTATTCCAAGTTTTGGTTTTAGCGTTTGCCTGCTCCCTGCCCACTATTTCTGTTTCAGCTCCCTTTTCCCACCTGCTTTCTGAGAGCCTAGCAGTGCGTTAACAGGGAAGGGCAAGTGCACATCTGGTTGATTTGCGGAGGGAGGGTCCTTCAGAGTACATGGGCCTCCAACCCTCTAGAGATAGAACCTTCTTCTTTTCTTTTTGAACCTAATTCTTGTCAGCATCAAGAATTCCAGTGGGCTCTTGAAATATGCATGTCTTCTTTTAAGCGTGCCCGTCACACCATTTGAAACAGTTTTACACATTTTCTTTAGGACGAAACAGAGAAAGGGATTGAATGGGAACGTTATTTCTCACAGAATTGGGGCTGGTCAGAGGAAATCCTTGCCCAAAACCGTGATGTTTGCTGGAAGAATGATGGGGGGTATGGGGAAGGGGAACGGGGTGAGTGGCATGGCTTCTGAAATCTTGTTAAGTCCACACTCCTAATCAATTCCTGTTTTCTCGTGTTTTCTGTGTCCAGCACAATTACTTAAAAACCATGATGGGCCTCCAGCAGGCACACAAAAAATAGGGACTCATCACCAGTGCCTTGACAGACAAGATCCCCAGGACGCCCTGCTGAAGCACCTGTCCAGACTCGCAACCAGTCCGCTCCAAGCCTGGGGCCCAGCCCAGGGAAGGCACCAGGGCCTGCCCGCCAGGAGGAATGGCCTTCAAAGGACACCGTTGCTTATCTTCACGGGACACTTTTGGTTTCAGTTTACTGTCTTATATGCAGGAACAAGATAAAATAATGTTGCAGTCTGGACTCTTAGTGCCCATCCAGGAACTTAATTTTATTTCCTGTCTGGGAGGATGTTATCCCCAGGTACGGATGGGGTCGGAACTGAGTCTGCAGGAGGAAAGTGGGAAAGTAGCTCCTCCCAGCGAGCCTCTGCCCCACCGGCCAGCATCTCTCCTTGCCCACATGGACATCCTGGGGCCGAGCGGGGTCTGAGGAGCGCTGGTTCTCATGGAGCATCCTCTTTGTGTTGCTGAGCCAGTGAGGGCGGGAGGCCCTCCTTCCTCAGCATCCAGGAGAGGCCCTGGTCCAGGTGGACATGGCTGAAGGGCAGATTTTTATTGCAAAATAAGAAGAGGCTTAAAGTGAAAGTGGTCCTACCATAAAGGCAGCAGCAAGGGCCCCATGGCGGGAGGCCGTCAGCCAGGGGGGTTGCAGAGCCTGCACTGCCTGGAAGGGTAAACTAGATGGCATCTGTCCAGTCAGAGCCCCTGTCATTCTGTTCCCCAGCCCACCAATGAATAGATGGGCGGTGGTCTTGTTGAGAGAAAGCAGAAAGTCTCTCCTTATGGCCTCTGCCCCCTTCCCCGCTGTCCAGCCCCTTTCTTTTTCACTGACCGATGCATAATGGTCCTGTAACAGTTTTCAGAGACTCATACCGTACCAAGGCTCCCTGAAACAGCTCTGAAGTCTCCCGACTTCATTCCCTGAGATGACACGTATGAGGACTGTCACTGACCATCACTAATGGTGTGCACACAGCCCTGGTGGTCAGTCCTCACGTTTCCCTTGATTGTGGCCAAAAAGGCAGGTCTGCCAGGCTCTCACCCTCCCAGCTATTAGAGGCCTTAGGCAGAGTTCTGATTCTTGCCCTTCTTGGCTGTTCCTGTCCTTACCAGGGCTTGTTTGGGGTTCCTGGATCTTTGGGGTACCAAAGGAAACAGGACATAGCAAACAAGGGGTGTGTCATTTTGTTGGGGACACAGGAAGCAGCCGTTTGTGGAGTTACCTATCCCCTTTCTCTTCACTCCCCCTCTTTGGCTGGAATGGCATGTAGCATGCTAGACGTCACTTTTCAGAATTCCTGGGCAGCCAGTCCTGGGGCCTGCTGGCAATGGCACTTGGTCTTCAGCTCATTTGTCACCACATAGACCTCTTTGGTCAGCTCTGGCACAAACTGCAGTAAGTATTCATCAATATAGGCAGAGCCATAGGAATAAACCAGAATGGTGCTCCACACAAGCTCCTCCCAGGAGCAGATGCTTCCAGCGTGACAGGGGGCATTGTGTCCCCTCAGATGGGCCTGTCATTCTAGAAAATAGTTCCTGCTGAGCTAATCTGACCATCAAAATCACCCCTGAAGGGACTTCCAATTCCATCTATGTGTTCCATCAAGATAACCTGAAAATACTCCTTCTATAAACAGACTCTGGTTAAAGTATAACATTCTTTTAAATGCAAAACTAAATTCGCAGGAAAGAAAGAGAGCCAGGAGCTGGAGAGCTGAAAACATTGTGAACTGGCGTGGCTGCTAGGGATGGGGAGAGAAGGTGTGTGAGTGGAGTGTGACTGTTGATCATTAGTGCCCACATAAGTACAAGAAGTAAGACTTTGGCCCGTGCCTCACAGGAGGCTGGAAATGGGACCCCACTGCATACAGCTGGCACCCCGAAGGCTTCATCCTTGATGAAGAGTTAAGCTAAAGAAGTTCCCCCATTAGCATAGAGAAATAATAAAAACAAACTTTCCCCAGGGATGAGGGTGAACAGGTCCTATGCAACCACGCACAGGTTTGGGATTCAAATTGAAACTGTGTGGTGTAGGAACCACAAGGCTGAGGAATTTGCATAAAAATTAGCCCAAGGCTGAAACACCTGGTAGAATAAAATTTAAAAATCTACTGTATGGGCCCTTTACCCAGCAACATAGCATTCTCTCAAAACCCTAGTAAACACCAGCTCCAAAGATTATACACAGACACACACACACACACGTGCATGTGCACATGCGTATGTGGAAACAATCATGGAAGCACAATGAGAGGAGGATCAGATTTATAAGAACTTCAGATAAATTATAGAATAAAGATTATACAATATATGATTTAAATAAAGACAAACAGGAATAAAAATATGATAAACTATTAAAATAGATCACATTTTTTTAAAAGAAGAATTTCTATGAATGAAAAAAAAAATGTACTTCCAAAAGTTAAAATTACAGACTAGAAACAGTGAAAGAGAATTAATGACCTGGATGTTGGATCTAAAGAAATTGCCTAGAATTGCATTGTAGAGGGATGAAGAAATACAGAACACTGAAAGCATAGGTAAGAGACATGGTGGAAAGAATGGAAGATTCAGGATACATCTAATCTCAGATCCAGAGGAGATAATAGAGAGAATTCTCTCCTGGTAATCTCATCCAGTCTTGTAGCTTTAAGCATCATCCATATACCAACTCTCAAACTTTATATATCTAGCCTAGACTGTTCTCCCAAACTCTAATCCTATAAAGCCATCAGCTAACTTGGCATCTCCTCTTGAATTATCTATTAAGACATTTACAAATCATTGTGTCTAAAACGAAATGCCTAATTGCATGCTCTACCCACATCCTCCTCTATTTTAGCCCAATTGCTCAGGCTAAATCCTTCATTTTATACTTCACTCCTCTCTTCCTCTCTCACTCCACATCAAATCTGTCAAGAAATTCAGTGAACTTTACCTTCTTACTATATTAGATATCCAACTACTACTCACCACTTCTACAGCCCCTACCCTGATCTAAACCACTATTATCTCTCGCCTTGATATTGCAACAGCTTCCTAACCGTGTCCTTCATTCCTGCCTTGTTCTCTTATAGTCTATTTCCAGAACAGCAGCCTGGTTGATCCTCCTAATATATAAGTTAGATCACATCACACCTCTTCTCAAACTTTTAATGGCTCATATTTCTCTCAGAGTGACATCCAAGTCATTAAACCAGCTCACCAGGCCCTACCTGATCTTGCCTGCTGTGACTTTGCTCTCATCTCCTTTACTCTCCCCTTGTGCACTCTGCTCTAGCCACATGGGCCTCTTTACTACTCCTTGCGCAAGGGGCTCGATTTTCCTGCCTGCCTTTCCTCACGTGTAAAGCAATAGTTAATCCTAGGGCTCTGTGAAATGAAGAAATTGATACACGTCTTGTGCACAGCAGGATCTCAACCAACTGAAACGGCCATGACAGTAACAACAATAATAAGAGATCAATGTGCCCAGCATTACATCTGATAGATGGTGAGCAAACACACACACACACACACACACACACACACACACCCCAAAGGTTTGGAAGGGCAGCATTAAGACTGGCATTATCTTTCTCCAATTAATTATGACTGTGATAGCTTTTTAAGACTAATCCAATGTTGACAGTAGGAGTGGCTGCTAAAAATATACCCAGTGCCATCTTAGGCAGTGTGACTGGAGGTCATGTGTCTTGGGTCATGGAAGTAAGAGTTCCATTGCA